>OZ023318.1:24050459-24587959 GCA_964007375.1 Ophion obscuratus | reverse complement strand
TTGCAAACTCGTTTAATCCATTTCTATAACGACCACTGGACAATGAGCTATCTTTGTCAATCACCATGAAGCCGTATTGGTGTTGCCAACATTTTTGATATCACCAGAAAATCTTCATACGATATATCCGTATTTACATGATCATTGTAAATATGTTTCAAGTTTGTACGATTTTGTTTAAATAAAATCAGCAGATTCACATCGTCACGTATAAAATGCTTGGGAACCTTGGCATATATTTGGCAAAGGTCGAAATAATCAAAGCTCGAGTTTCTGCCGATTGCAAACTACTCTTTCACTGTATTTTTTTTGCTTGTCACATGTTACGTCATCGAAAATAAAAATGGAGGTCGGAAGCACTTCGTGCGGGGGGATAACATCACTATTATTTGAGAATTAAAAATAGCCAATTTCGTTGATCGATGTCAACAGATTTTTTAAATATTGATATTGTGGCTGTCGAAGCTATTTCGAGAATACATATAGGTTTTCAAAATGTACACTATTTGGACTTTCTATTAAACTTAACAGAACATTGGTTTTGCCACAATTTCAAGGACCGCAAATAATGCTGCGTATCGTAAGTGGCAGCATGTCTCCATGATTACGTACTTGTTGGCCTTCCATTACTCTATCGTCGAAGTTGGTCAACTGAATCACCGTTGCTTGTTGCACGAAAGGCATGTTTTCTCTCTCGAATCTAAACACACATTCGCCCAAAATGCGTCGTGTGAGGAGTATTTATAGGAGTGCACCGGGCCAAATCTGCTCACAAGGAAACATTGCGAGGTCGATGTCTCCGATTTCGATGAAATTTGGCATGCTTGTAGAATGGGTAAAAATAGGCGACACGTATTTTTTTTATATCGGCGGAACCCGAAATTTAAGGGTTGAAAAGCACCCTCGAAAATTGGGGTGTTTTTCGTTTTTCGTCGATAACGTTTTAACGGTACGGGATATGAAAAAACTTCAAATTGCAACAATGTTTATTTTTTCGTGTACTATACATTGGAGATGAGAACGATGCAGATAGCAACAAATTTCATATTGTTTATTGCAAAAATGTAATTTTTTCAACCGTATCTCCGAGAATTTTTAATCAATTGGCATGTAAATTTGCATACATGTAGAGAATGGAAAAGTGCGGATACGGATTTTTTTCTTTTTCCGATATCTCACAAATAAGGGGCTGAAACTGCCTGTCCATTCTTTTGCCGAGAGCATTGTACAATCAGCTAGCATTTTGGCATTTCGGTCTAAATTCACAATCAGTCAAAATAGTCGATACACATTTTCTCGTTTTGGCGGAACGACACTCGTAAGGGGTCAACGCACCCTTAAAAACGTCGTTCTTTCTATAGCTCGTTAACGGGCCGAAATAAAAATAAAGGTCGAAAGGAAAAAATGTTGTATTCTTCGACTACTAGACGTTCATGATGATAATGATGAGTACAGCAATAAATGGCGTGTTGTTTATTGCAACAATTCGTGAGTTACTTGTGAAAAATCACTCTTCAGTTTTCCACTAATATGGGCAGAGGCAAGGATCGCAATCACGGACTGACTTCGTGCTTCGGGAAGCAACTGGATTACAATTGTATATTTACGAAGAAATTCTCCCCCGCCACGTACTGCCTCTGAAGATTACAACACAATGGGAAAAGTGTTCTCACGCTTACTCATTTAGGAAACGTTTCAACTCTATGTTTTTTTATGGATTATACTTATTACAATAATGATAGTCATGATAAAAGTGTTTGAAAAAAAGAGATTTCTTACACCACGCACAAGTGATAATAGCCAGTGCAGCCAGATCGCGCGCAAAAGTTACCCCCTCTCTAGTCTCTTGCGCGCCCATCACACAATCATAGGCGCGTGTCCGTGAGCGAGCGACGCTCGGACGTCTTCTTAACGAGCCGAGCGCACAGTAGGAGAAAAGCCCAAAAACCTGGCCAAAACCTCAAATGACCTTTGACGGGAATGAAAATTGGCTTACAGGGGTTTTCAAGGTCGCTGATTACGAATCTGAAAGCCAAATTATCGTAAACAAAATGGCCGATCCAATATGGCTGACATGAATGTTAAAAAGTTGCCAGATGTCGACAAAAATTGGTATTTACGGGTTTTCAAGGTCGCTGATTACGAATCCGCAAGCCAAATTATCGTAAAAAAAATGGCCGATCCAATATGGCCGACATGAACGTTAAAAAGTTACCAGATGTTGACAAAAATTGGTATATACGGGTTTTCAAGGTCGCTGATTACCAATCCGATATCTATTGTTTATAACTTGCAACAAAGAGCTTACAGCAAATTGTTATAAACAAAATGGCCGAGTATCCTGCTAAATAGATAAATTAATATATTAAAAAAAATCATCATAATACAATAAACGTGAACAGTGTATTCTACGCAATTATTATTTTTATTTCCAAAATACATACGGAACGTTTCAAAAATAGAAAATTTTATTCTTAATCAAAATCGTAATCGGAGTCGGAGTCGGAGTCAGAATCATTATCCGAGTTTGTATCTATTACAACTCCCGGCACGGCTTCAATCTCGGCGCAAAATTCGTCTGCTGCAGCAGTCACTTTAGGAGCGATCAACATCGCTACAGCTTCCGGCGACAAACTCTTCAGCTTCTTCTGTGGTAGTCTTCTGACACTTGAAATGTACGGATCAGAAGTAACTAAGAGCCGATGAAAAACATCTTCCATAGTTTTAACCCTGGAACTTTTTCGCGCAAAATCTTCTCGATATCGTTTGATGTCTTTGTTTCGAGCTTCCTGAGCATCTTCGGATAATTGGCCGATTGGTAATAGAGCATGAGTTATTATCACTGGACCATGAATTAATAGTTTGTGCACCGAAGTAGGCATGGAGTACCAAGGGTATAATGCAACGGTCTTTCTTGCCGTTTCAATAGCATACTGTTCAAATCTTTCACAGTTTATCTCGTGGCCACACGATATAACTTGTAGGATTACGTACAAGCGATTAATAACTTCTTCGTTGACCCCCGTTATCGCAGCGGAAACCGTCGAATTTTCAAAGAATCGCCGAGCTGTGTTGCCATCATTGCTGCTGCCGTATCCAGGCTTTGGGCGATCGATATTTAGACCCAATTGCTTCTTGAATCCTTCTTGAATGGCCCTCTTGCGTTCCTGGGTAATTTTTTTTTCTTCGGCACTTCGAGCTTGCCATTTTTTAATGCCGAGTTTGTAAGACACGTGTAAGCAATACTCGGAGCACCGTATCCACGCATGCAGCGTCGACAATCCGAACTTCAAATTTGTTTCATTGATTTCCCTTTGCAATACAGTGTCGATGGCATTAAAATCTTTGCTGGTTGCTCCACACAAATAGCACCGTTGAGCAGATTTCGTCAATGATACAGCGTTGCAAACTTTACCATCTATCATGGTGAACAACAACTTGTACATTACGGAGATTTCTTTTCCATCTATTACACTTTCGAATGGACGAAGTGACTTTATTTGTTCTTCAACAATTTGGACTTCATTAAGTGTTGACTCTGTGTCTTCGCGTAGAAACAGTAGTCTAAGCGGTCTACAAAATCGTGGAGACGAGGGTCTGGGGTTCTTCCAAACAACTATTTCTTCCTTCGATTGTTGATCATAACACACGAGTTGTAATGGCACGACTGAAGTAAAGAATACATGCGCATCAGATTTGCTGTCATCACTGAACGTCTGCTTATATTCACTTTGCCCAGAACTTCCATCGCAACCCCACTTGCAAATCAAGTCCATTTTACGAACATTATCTGGAGTCAATCTTTGAATGAGTACATTTTGGACGAGTAAAATACGTTCAACTGTATGATCTAATAGTGCCTGTAGTTGGACTTCTGCACTACTCTCTGTAATCCTGATTGCATCACGTGGTGGATAACAACGCTTTTTTGCTTTCATCACTTTTTCGTAAGACGGATATAGCTTACAGTTATTTTCCTTCCCTAATCTTCTCATTCCCTGGTAAGTACTCTTGGAGAATTTATATTCAATCATAGCGGAAAGTGCAGCCTCTTCGGATAAAGTAATTTCATCCGTTGCTGAGTAAGCTTTACGATACTTGGAAGCTCTTAAAGGACTCGTCATTGTTACGTCCTTAATAACTTTTGCGGCGTCGGATTGTCCTGAAGAGCGAAGGCTCATCTGAGTAGCGTATGCTAACTCGACCGAGTTGAACGATGTACGAATATCTTGGGTCTTCCTTCGTTTAGATCTTTCACTGGACATTGTAAACTCAAGGGACGGGCGGCCGCCCCTATTACCCGGGCTTGTTACTACAGTGTCTGTAGGTGCGGCAAAACATACCTGCTTGCTAAGCCATTCACCGTTATTCTTGAAAAATACACAGGATTTTCTGTGAGCTTGTTGCCACCTCGTTCTCATTTGATTGAAGAGTATCGAAAAAGTCTGTTTCGAGTCCTCAGGCACTACAACTGTACGTCCGGTGTCCTTGGAAATTTTTTCTACCATAAATTCGATCAAGGAAGCGAATTTATCGGATAAATGCTCGCTGATTATCAGAAATACTTCTTTCCTTGTCAGCACCAATTCTTTGTAACCGGATCCTGTAATAAAGACATAAAATTGTAGAAAATTTTCAAACAAAATCTTACGAGGCGAACTCCTTTGTATGTTATATTTCAAGAATGTGTTGTGTTTTCATGTTCCAGATCAATCGACTGCCCGGAATCCTTGGCATCACAAGCTATGTCAACGAACAACACGTCTGACGCTGACCACAACAACGGCGCTTGCAATCAACGAATTTATTTTAAAAAATTCCTAAACATACCTCAATATACATACTTTCCAATTTAAAAAACCCGGATCCAATCGAAACATTAGTTTTTCAGATAAAAGAACCCGATGTTTACCTGTCTTTCCCGCCGTTTACTGAGGTACCTCCCCAAAAAGCAATGGGCAAGAATGCGGAAAGAGGGGGCAAGAAAGGATTCCAGAATTGGACATGCAGAGTATGTGGGAAGGAGGACGAGACTCTGGAGCACATATTGTGCTGGGAGGTACGAGAAGATAGTGCAGAACGGAATGGGTAGAGAAAATAGATAAGTGGAAGAACGGGGTGATAGGAGAGGTGTTGAGGCTTAGGATGTTCATAATTTTGAAGAGACCACTAGTAGTAGAAATTTGTGAATATATAAAAGTTTTTGAGCGGGTTGCCAGGTCCGGGACCGAGGCTCTGGGGCGAGCCGTCGACCGGTAGACACAAGTTATCATTAAGCGCGGATAAGTTTAAACCAGAAGAAATTGCGAAATGGGAAAATATAATAGTGTAATAAAGATATGGGATCGAGGAGTGTAAATGAGGCGTGGTAGTTAAGGATTATTCTTCATTGCTAATGTTAAAAGTTATTCTGAAGTTTAATTTTGTTATCTTTGATATTTCTGTATTAATTTTGTATCACCGACTGTAAAAGAGGGTTGTTAGAGGACAGAAAGACCAAACGTGGAATAAATATTGCTACTACTATTATTAATATTGTTTATGGTTGGTGCTTTGTGGTCAAACAATTTCAATAAATTCGTGAAGACTCACAAGGAACATCCCTCTGGTGTCCGCGTCCGATTTTGTTGAAACTCATATATGTGATACAGCATCGAAAAATTTGAGACACGTATTTTTTTTATCTGCGGAAAAACGGATTTAAGGGGGGAAACCGCCCCTCAAAGAAAGGCGTGTCGAGGGGTGATTTTGCACTCTCACCCAGAAGTAATCCACCGATCTGAATGAAAGAAAAACGAAAATTCTTCTAATGAAAAGCGATGAAAAATCCACTATGAAAATGTGGAGAAATCCACTATGAAAATGTTAAGAAAAATGTGGAGAAATCCACTATGAAAATGTTAAGAAAAATGTGGAGAAATCCACTATGAAAGTGTTAAGAAAAAATTTAATTAGGGGGTAAACTACCCCTCAATTTGCCTTTTTTCACCCCACACTTAAGAGGGTTGTATGCAAATTAATAAAACAGGTATCATTTTGAAGGGGAATTAAAATTAAATTTGACGGGTTTTTGCGTTTTGGCGGCATAGCAAATTTAAGGGGGTAAACCACCCCTAAATTATTTGTCATGGTCCCATTATCATTATCCCATAAATTTATTTATCATGATCGTTTTTTCTGTGTTTAAATTGTGTCCGCTGATTTTAAATATTTCTATAAGCTGCAATTTAATATTTTATCATATTTGAAAATTATTACATTCGTCTTATCAGGTAACTACCCCTCTGACGAGAAACATCATTGAAGTATCCGCTTTCGATTTCGTTGAAACTCATATATGTGGTAATAGTCCAGCAGCCACCGCCTGAATTTTTTATTGATTAATAACAGGCTAAATCTTCGTGAGCTCGTTCGGTTCGACGAGACGCCCAAGTTTTTCCTCCGCGGAAAATCTGGAGGAGGTATGTAATGTACTGCACAGGCGTTGAACATGTCGATTTGGTAGGAAAA
Organism: Ophion obscuratus; assembly: GCA_964007375.1. NCBI lineage: Eukaryota > Metazoa > Arthropoda > Insecta > Hymenoptera > Ichneumonidae > Ophion > Ophion obscuratus. The sequence goes on along the minus strand of OZ023318.1, from coordinate 24,581,449 downwards.
AAAATTGATGACTAACAGCAAATTTTTTATTGGTATGTTGAGATAATAGTAAAATGATGTCGGAAAAACAATTGTCCTACAAATTGGATGGTATGAGTGGAGGGTCCTCCACCTCGAATATGTCGAAATAACAAGTAAAAAAAATTGACTAATAACCAGCTGATTTTTTGTGTGCAGCTTAGTATATATTTATATAATTGAATGGCCAAAGAGTCCTACAAATTTAGCGTTACGCTTTCCCAGTCCTACGCAAGGATGTTGTCGATTCCATGGGGACAATTTATTCATTAATAACAACCTAGGTTTGATTTTGTCCTATCGGGAATAAAGTGTACAACACAATTGTACCACTGTCCTACACAAAAAGTGGTATGTATTTCCACGAATTGATATATTTTGTCCCCATATTTAACTTTTCACAACTCTCATCTCAGAAGTCAGTGTTCGATCCCGCCGGGAAGCGATTTTTATTTTTTTTTCATTTGGTCGAAATAAATTGTTAATAACATTCATTATTAATTAATAATTAATTAATAACAATTAATAATAATTATTACTAATAATTATTATTAATTGTTCATTTTTTAAATATTTTTTTATTAAAGTTAATGATATTAACATAATTGACTCGATGCAATCTTCTTAAAAAACAGTTGTTTGTACATGTAACTAAATATTTATAATAATAGAAATAATACTGCTATTGCAAGTTTAAATGTTCGCGCTGTAGGCAGACATTGTATAGGCATAGCGTTTTCATATATATAAGTATATACCCCGGGCATAAGAATTCTGATTTAACGCTTAATTACTCGATAACTAGACAGATGAAAAGTTTGAAAAAAATGGTGTGTTCGCATTTGATGTTGAAGAACGTTATGACCAAATTTTATCAATTTCTCATTATTTTGATTACTGCATCGAAACTCCTTAAGATTGTACTTATTTATTTTCATAATTGTATTTCTTAGTTTTTTTTTGAGTGTCATATATATAACAACACTTCATACAGCTACACTTATATTGTTTCAAAAAAAGTATTGATTCTGCTTACGAATATGTGTCCCAGGTTACAAAAACTACAACTACGAAATATTATGTTATTTTCAATATTCTTATAGGACTAGCGATACATACCCATTTTTTGGTAGGACACTGTTGAATTTAGGCAAAGAATGCACTAAGTTAACATGTCTTTTTTTTGTCCTACGGTTATTAATGAATAAATTGTCCCCATGGAATCGACATCATCCTTGCGTAGGACTAGGAAAGCGTACCGCTAAATTTGTAGGACTCTTTGGCGATTCAATTATATAAATATATACTAAGCTGCACACAAAAAATCAGCTGGTTATTAGTCAATTTTTTTTACTTGTTATTTCGACATATTCGAGGTGGAGGACCCTCCACTCATACCATCCAATTTGTAGGACAATTGTTTTTTCGACATCATTTTACTATTATCTCAACATTCCAATAAAAAATTTGCTGTTAGTCATCAATTTTTTTTCCTACCAAATCGACATGTTCAACGCCTGCGCAGTACATTACATACCTCCTCCAGATTTTCCGCGAAGGAAAAACTTGGGCGTCTCGTCGAACCGAACGAGCTCACGAAGATTTAGCCTGCTATTAATCAATAAAAAAATCAGGCGGTGGCTGCTGGACTATAAAGCATTGCAAACTATTAAACATGTTTTTTTTTTGTATCGGCAGAAAAACGGTGTTAGCGGATGAAAGCACCCCTCAAAGTTTCTCCCAGAAGCAGTCCACCGATCTAAATGAAACAAAATCGAAAAATCCTCTAATATTAAGCGATGAAAAATTCACTACAAGAGTGTTGATTAGAAATATAATGGAGGGGTAAACCACCCCTCCATTTACGTTTTTCACCCCACGCTTAAGAGGGTTGTATGAAAATTCATAAAACAGGTAAAATTTTGAAGGGGAATCAAAATTCAAGTTGACGCGTTTTTGCATTTCAGCGGGACAGCAAATTTAACGGGGTAAACCACCCCTAACATAAATTTGTTCATCACTGTCGCGTTTTCTGTGTTTAACATGTATCCGCAGATTCAAAATATTCTCCCGCGTTTTTAAATTTTTACAGTTTAAGGGTAAACTACCCGCTCTAATTGCTTTTCGTTTGAAGTTTCGCAAAAGGTTTCACGAATTTCGTTAAAACTGCTTTCATTTCATCGGTAATATCAATTTTATGGTTGTGTGTGCAGGGATATCCGTTTTGAGCTTTAGGAGCAGTATTTTGGGAGTGTGGACGTGGGGCTACCCCTTACTCATAAGACTCATATTTTCGTGTCGAAACGCTTCCGATTTTAATATGCACGTCCATTAAGCATCTCCATAGGAATAAACACGCACTTCTACTATATATTAATTATAATAATATCCAGAATAAGTTATAAGGCTCACTTCGTATATTTCCGAACGATGATGCGCCTGGATCAAGCGAGAATTTAGCCAGCGACGTAGTTTTGTGGAGGAATGTATATTTTTATTATTTTACCGTTTATTTGATTAAACATATTAATGAAACTGAGGGTTTTACAGTATATTAACGAACATGTTTTTAATATATTTTGACATATTTCATTTGGGAATCATATCAGCTGATTTAATTAATAGTACTTATGAAAAGTATCGCAGTTATATGCCGTCAAATCATTTTCTTATGACATATACTTTTTTCATATGATAACCATCAACAATCATGGCTCATAATTCCTGCAATAATGATAGTCACCAAAAAAATGCTTCAAACACGACGAACTTTTGCACCATGCACATCGGATAATGGCTAAATTATTGCAACCGGATATTTCACAATGTGTGTTCGATTCACCAAAACCCAAGGTAACAGGATTTTGAAAATCTTCTGGCTTTTGAAATGAATAGAAATGAACAAATTTACGTTAGGGGTGGTTTACCCCCTTAAATTTGCTGTCCCGCTGAAACACAAAAAGGCGTCAACTTGAATTTTGATTCCCCTTCAAAATGATACCTGTTTTCTTAATTTTCATCCAACCCTCTTAAGCGTGGGGTGAAAAACAGCAAATGGATGGGTGGCTTACCCCTTAATTATATTTCTAATCAACACTCTTGTAGTGGATTTTTCATCGCTTAATATTAGAGGAATTTTCGATTTTGTTTCATTCAGATCGGTGGACTGCTTGTAGGAGAAACTTTGAGGGGTGGTTTCATCCCCTAACACCGTTGTTCTGCCGATACAAAAAAACATATTTAATTTTTTGCAATGCTTTACCACATATATGAGTTTCAACGAATTCGAAAGCGGATACTTCAATAATGTTTATCGACAGAGGGGCAGTTACCCCTTAAGACGATTGTAATAATTTTGAAATATGATAAAACATTAAATTGTAGCTTATAGAAATATTTAAAATCAGCGGATACTCGTTAAACACAGAAAAATCGACTATGATAAATAAATGTATGTTAGGGGTGGTTTACCCCCTTAAATTTGCTATGCCGCCAAAACGCAAATACGCATCAACTTTAATTTTAATTCCCCTTCAAAATGATAGCGATTTATTAATTTGCATACAACCCTCTTAAGTGTGGGGTGAAAAAAAGGCAAATTGAAGGGTGGTTTACCCCCTAATTTTTTTCTTAACAATTAATTTTTTTCTTAACAATTTCATTGTGAATTTTTCATCGCTTTTCATTAGAAGAATTTTCGTTTTTGTTTCATTCAGATCGGTGGACTGCTTCGGGGTGAAACTGCAAAATCACCCCTCGACACGCCTGTCTTTGAGAGGCGATTTCCCCACTTAAATCCGTTTTTCCGCCGATAAAAAAAAGACGTGTTTCAAAGTTTTCGATGCTCTATCACAAATATGAGTTTCAACAAAATCGGAGGCGGACACCTAAGGGATGTTCCTTGTCAGTATAGTCCAGACAATGACGTATCAACTTTTTTGTCAAATCCTCGATTTTCGCTAAGGCTCCAACCTTCCCAAAGACGGCTATCCCAAAGGATATACAATATTCAGCTGATGATTCTAAAGCTAGAAGGTCTAAGCTTCGAAACTCTTTTTTGTGACCATTTTATAATAACTTTTCGCGTAGATACGATCTGAAAATTCCTAAAAGTTCTGAAAAAAATCCGTCATCTAATCATTTTGAACATCCAAAGAACCATAAACTCGCAATAAGCATATTGCGAGTTTACGTATGTTTGGATTTATTTGGGTTTGGTACCCTTATTGCGTGCGAAGGGTGCACCGGGTGTCACGCCGCGAGCAAATGGACACTATACATTTTTTTCTTCATTCTCTTATCTTGTTGAGCTATGGCGAGGACGCGGCCTACGCGATTTCCCATGGGAATCGTGAACTTAATCGTGAACCACTAATGTAAGACCAATACGCGCGATAGCGGCACACTCATTTTTTGACGGAGCTTTATATTTTCTTTAGATTTAGGCATATTACAGCCAAATGTATCTTATCGATGATAAGCAAGCGTCCTGCATTCTTTCCGACGCGACCACGCAGCCGGTCTTAAACATATATATGAAGAAATATACTGTCACGGGTAACCCCTTAATTACATTAAATTTCTAGGATTACGGACTCGATTATGGAGTAAATTAATTCAGACGTTTTTGTCGCATACAATGATAGTCGATTTATCGAATTTGAATCCGTCTGTACATTCCAATCTCGTCGTTGGTCACTACGCTTGCCCGATATTCTTTCATTAAGCGGGATCTCGGGGCTTTTCAGGGAGGCGGAGCCTCTTACGTTGCTAATAGTCGTTGAGCGTACAAATTCTTGGATATTTGTCCGGCCTATTTTATAATGGCCGCGATGGCCTTATCTTTGCGTGAGTGTATCGATGTTTGTCGGTGTCTATTTATGTGCGTGTATGTGTGCGCGCGCGCCTCGCTCTCGGCGCTATTTTAAATTTTGTTTTGACTTTTGGTCAGTGTAAGTGTTGAATGTGCACGCGCGCGCGTGTGTGTGTAGCTCGCGAATCTTTCGGATTCTGACGGTACGGCCCGGTTTGATCCGAGCTTCCCAATAACAGATCCTAACCCAATAATGAAATGCCAATTTGATTTTGTCGGTACAAATGTAGTGGCATCTCAATAACCGCACCGATCGTAGTGGAGATATAGAAGCACGAATAGTCATTACGTCAGCATCGGTAACTTTAGTGTAACCTGATACAAAAAAGACGTAAAACGCGCTATCATATATCCGTCCAAGGAACCAATTGAAGAACAGTTTATTAAATGATTGTCAATACATGTCATCATATTTGTAATAATTGTCAATACATGTCATCATATTTGTAATAATTGTCAATAAAAAGGTTGATAAATGATTGAAAACGTTGAAACTCATACTCTCTGTAATATTTGGATCTTTATCTATCTCATTATGCTGCTAGTATACGTTTCTGAATATTGTGCACTTTAATATGGTTAAGTATGTGCACTGGAGAGAGGGTCGAGGACTCGTGCTCCTTTTTCGGACCCGAAGAAATACCGTAATCGTCCTATAGGTGTGTATGGTATCCAATTGATTTCTATGACGGACAGGTGTGATCGTATCGAGATCTCTTGATTTATTTCAAGAATCAGCCCGGAACTTCCGGGGGCAGGCCAGAACATCCTAGAAGGATCCGGATTACTGCAGCAGTTAAAAACGTTATTACACTCCATGGTTACAACCGAGTTGTAATTGTTCGATGGCACTTCGTGAAATCCAGCTCACCCGTATTTGGCAAAGTCGGTCCACAACTTGCAAATTTTGTTGATAAAATCAGAATTTATGGCCTTGAAACGCGGGTTATGAGACTTGGATGGAATGTAAAAAATACTCTCGAGATCTTCCGCAAATACAACACCTGTAAAAAAAATGTACAATTATTTGACCGTTGTCTCGTGATCGAACGATCAATTCTTAGGAATACAAAATAAATCATGTTAATTTCCTCATTTTTTTCAATACGAGTTAAATATAAGCTTACTTAAGTAGTGTTGCAGAAATACTTATTTGATGTTGACCCTGAATTGACACTTACTGTTGATATTAATATTGATCCCCGTGATTTTGGGTCGTGAAGGTGACTGCTCGTACCACGGGGGAGCCATACGGTATTGGTAAACGAGTTTGTCGCCATTTTTTTGGACCAAAAGTTTCCGAGTTTCGGTTACTGGATGATAAAAGATCATTTGGTTATCCTACATTGAAAAAATAATACTCATTAAAGAAGAATACTGGAATCGAAGGAATAAGTGTCTGGAGTTTTTTAAAGCATCAAGATACTCATGTGCTCAAAAGGTGGTAATATTACGATATCTCATGGCCCCTACTGAAAAACTCGAAACATTCCCTCCCCGGTCAAGACAGCGTAATATTGCAGCCTTAAGCGAGGCTAAATCAATCTCCGAGCTATTAGGTGTACAAATAAGTTTTAGGACAGTTTTCAAAAAATTCAAGATTTATCAAAAAAGAAGTAAAACACAGTTATTCATCGAAGTAATCTCCATCGCACTGAATGACCTTCAGCCATCTCTCAGGTAACTCGTGGATGCCTTTCGCAAAGAAACTTTCGTCTTGCGAGGTGAGAAATTTAGCGACCCATTTTTCCACTTCTTCAAACGTTTTGAATCGCACGTCAGACAAATCGTTCTGCATTTTCCGGAATAAATGATAATCGGATGGGGCTAAGTCTGGTGAATACGCCGGGTGTGGTACAGCTTCCCATCCAAGTGCTAGTAACGTATGTTTGACCGGTTTACCCACATGAGGCCGCGCGTTGTCATGGAGCAGTTTTACTGGACGTTTTCCTTTACCAGAAAATGGACGTTTCTTCTCAATTTCTTGATTCACTTGCATCAATTGATGACAATAGCGATCGGTAGTAACTGTTTGACCAGGTTTGAGAAGTTCATAATACAGTCCGCTTTTCATATCCCGCCATATGCACAGCATGACTTTGTTACAATGAACATTGCGCTTTGGCGTGGATGTTGTCGGCTCGCGGGGGTCAACCCAATGATATTTGCGTTTCGGATTATCAAAATAAATCCACTTTTCATCGCCGCACAGTAGGAGAAAAGCCCAAAAACCTGGCCAAAACCTCAAATGACCTTTGACGGGAATGAAAATTGGCTTACAGGGGTTTTCAAGGTCGCTGATTACGAATCTGAAAGCCAAATTATCGTAAACAAAATGGCCGATCCAATATGGCTGACATGAATGTTAAAAAGTTGCCAGATGTCGACAAAAATTGGTATTTACGGGTTTTCAAGGTCGCTGATTACGAATCCGCAAGCCAAATTATCGTAAAAAAAATGGCTGATCCAATATGGCCGACATGAACGTTTCGAGTCCTCAGGCACTACAACTGTACGTCCGGTGTCCTTGGAAATTTTTTCTACCATAAATTCGATCAAGGAAGCGAATTTATCGGATAAATGCTCGCTGATTATCAGAAATACTTCTTTCCTTGTCAGCACCAATTCTTTGTAACCGGATCCTGTAATAAAGACATAAAATTGTAGAAAATTGGTGTTAAAGAAAAAGATAAAATTTTCAATTGATACAAAAACTTGAACAATGTACATTATTTTACCAAATAAATAACCGCAATAAGTGAAATAATTTTAAGAAAATTAGACAGAAAATATTGACATGGATTTGGTTAAAAGAAAGCTTTGCTTACTATATAATATATATATATTCAAATATTTTATTTGAATGTTATAACATTTCATTCATATTTAAGAAATTTTTATGTGGTTGATTTTAATATGTATATATATATATATATATGCATACGTATATATCATAATTAAATCACAGAAAATTTATATATATATATATATACACATACATATATATTAAAATAATTTATTTCAAGCGTATAACAGCCGTCTTGTCCGTTATGATGCTACTTCACCCATTCTCAGGTAGAGGCGCAGAGGCTGCTCAATAGTGCCGCGTGCACGCTCGGCTACCGCACGATGCGAAAAAAATCATAACGGACAAGACGCACGTTTGCCGCAGGTAACTCTTGTAAATTTCGAAAGCTTATACATTAAACTAAAGGCCGAGACTAGGAGCTTTGCAAAATGTGACAAAATATATAACTTTTCGGACCGTTGAAAATATAAGTTTTCAAAATTATTCAATTTTATTTATGCCGAAGGCTATACTACATTTCAATCATTTATACATAAACTTTAGATTCAACCGATGTAAAAACATGTTCTACATACCTCCAGAAGTCGTATCCATGTTGCAGAATTGAAATTAAACCCGTCACTTTAAAGTTATGGGTTTTTGAAGTCAGCGTTATTTTCGTCTGTTCAGCGCGTGACACGTACACTCTTCACGAACGCTAACTGCCAACTGACGCTGCGGCGCAGGTATACACTTAAAGGGCTTTCCCTTCCACAATAGAATGCAGTTACTAGTCCTCTACCTGAATGACTACTCAACTGACCCTATTTCGAAAATTTATTTTTTGGGGTTTTGGCCAGGTTTTTGGGCTTTTCTCCTACTGTGGAGCGCCGTCAAAGTTTCCCGACCGCGCCTACGGCAGCTACACCAACACATGGACGCTGAGCACGTTCATGTGCGGCCAAGCCAAAATGAAGGCTTCGAGGGAAAAAGCAATATGAGCACGACCCTCGAGCTTTTAGATGATTTCAATGCTTACTTAGCTCTTCATTCTCTGCGTTATTAACGTATACAAAAAAATGTATCGCGCACTCTGATCGCTTATTTTTTTAGTTTAACCGTTAATTTAAATATAATAATAAATCTAAATTAGAACTTATTTATCCTCTAAAAAATTGTTTACGCTTTACTCATACCCATCCATATGCCAAATAAATCCTAATTCACAAAAGTAAGCGGAAATATATTTATATTCGTATTATTATATTAATTCTCATACTTTCATCAAGCGATACAGCATTATCCCCAAAAACAAGCCAATCATCCATCCGTCCACGAATCGTCAGTACCAGAAAGTGCACATATTCTACAAGCGGTGAGATGGTCCCGTTGGTAGCGTTCCTGGCTTCGGTCCGCAGTGGCGCGGGATCGTTCTCCGCGCTCAGTATTTTTATTTATTTTTTATTATTACTATTAATTCTTATTTGATTAGTTATTTTTATTATTTCTCATTATTATTTTAATTAGTTATCTTTTAGTGTCGAAAAATTTATTGCACACTCCGACCGCTTATTTTATTAGTTTGTACGTTCATTTGAAAGTAATAATAAATCTAAATCACAACTTATTTATCTTCTAAAAAATTATTTGCGCTTTACTCACACCCGTGTGAGTAACTGACTTCGGTCCGCAGGGGCGCGAAATCGTTCCCCGCGCTCAGTATTTTTTTTAAATTTATTATTACTATTAATTCTTATTTGATTAGTTATTTTAATTAGTTATCTTCAACACCTTCGCAGTTAGGCGAAAATTAGATTTTTGTGCCACTTTTGTGTTGGAAAAAAATCTTCACAGATTTACCCTAAAATTTCAGTATGAAGGTTTTTAGGGTCGCTGATGCCGAATCTGAAATCGGATTACCAAAATAAAAAACGGCGGATCCAATATGGTGGACGCAATCTGGAAAAATGGTTTGATTCCGACGAAAGTGAGCACTATAGGATTTTCAAGGTCGCTGAATCCGAATTTGAAATCAGATTTCAAAAATTCAAAATGGCGGATCTAATATGGTGAACGCAAATTTGAAAAATGGTTTGATTCCGACGAAAGTGAGTACTTCGGGGTTTTCGAGGTCGCTGGATCCAAATCTGAAATCGAATTTCCAAAATTCAAAATGGTGGCTCCAATATGACAGGAAAGGTTTTCAGCTTTAGTATGATTGAGTTCATTTGAATTCGAGCGACTAAATGGGAGAAATCATTTAACATACTATTAATAATAATATAAACAATGTGAATGTCTAGCGAGAATTTTGACATGGACTAAAGACTAAGCTCACCAAGAAACAGATCATGAAGCCAAATGTTGTTATTTCTAATAATAACAATATGGGAGATGTAGACAAAACAGATCAGTCTATTTCTTCTTACGAAACAATTCACACGACCGTAAAGTGGCATCAGAAATTATACTTTCATTTATTCGATCCTGCAATTTATAATACTTCCGTCGTCTATAATCATCTCTAAACTGACTCGAAAAAAATGACTTCTTTACACTTTCGTTGTGCACTAGCAACAGAGCTGTTAGAAGATTATTGTGATCAATACACATAATTTAAAGAGTACCCGAGTCAAAATTTTCCAGCCGAGTTCAACCCACAAATGAAGGCGAGCAGAAATCGGCGTGAGCGGATTATTGGGTATCTAAAAGAGGGTACAGTGTTTGAAAGTACCATGCCTTAGAGCCTCCGATGAACCTCCGACATGGCAGAAAGTAGACTTTTTGACTCAAAGGAGGTCAGTGAGGATCCCAATTGAACCTACGGAACCTCAGGTCGGCCTACTTCGAGCGCTCCCGCAGAACCTACTGCCCTCCCCCCCTTTCGGCCTACTGTACACTGCTAAACAAAAAAATTTATTTATATAGAATCTATTAAAATAAAATAGGTTTTTTCCTTGTCTCCCAGCCTACTACGATCATATTTCTTTCAAAGACATTTTTATATATTAATAAAGATCAGATTCAAATTAATCTTTATTTGCTTACAATGTACAGTATAAAGCTAAGTGTACTATATGCATAAAATATTTCATAAATCGAAAATGAAATTAACTCCTTAATTGAGAGCTTTACCATAAGGATTTTTCATCGTAATTCGTCATTCCCTGGCCTTTAGAAATGATTTTTTTTAAAGAAAATATTTGCCCTATATGCGACTTGATCCTAGTCCTACCTACTCATAGCTACGCTCCGCTGCCCCTATGCTACCGAGTGTTTATAACATTTTGGTCGCTGATATGGCATAAGAGACCAAATGAATACCTCTAACTATTTGTTCTATCACATAAGCTATATGAATTAGTTAATATGATTGTGATAATTAGAGAGTTTCATCGAATAACATGCTATAGATTTTTTAAACAAACACACGAATATATATATATATATATATATATATATATATATATATATATATATATATAAAATTCCTCTCTCTCCACCTTCTCTACCCCCCGCGCTTTGGATATGAGTGTTGCAATAAAGATGGACCATTAGTTCAATCAAATAGAAAAATGGTTAACTCTACGAAAATTCGATTTAAGGTAAATTAAAAAAAAATAACTAGATCCATTCAGTGAACTTAACTAAATTGTTTTTTTGAACAGATGAAAACGTTGAACTGATGAAACCGAATCACAGATTAATTAGGATCAAATAAAATATGTAGTTATTGGACGATATTAAGTAGATTGATTTTCTATAAATAAACATTTTTGGAATCAATCATTTTAATAATGCTATGCAATAGGAAAAATTTGGTTCTATGAAAAAACTAGTTTATTCAAATAAAAAAAGAATCAAATAGACGCGGTTAGTTAATATCACAATGTTTAGCGAAAGAAAATAAAAATATGCTTCATACATACACGTGGAAATATTTTTTAAATTTTCGACGTGCTAAAAATGAAAGCAAAGAAAAATCATACATTTTATTTAAAATCGACGGTAATCGGCCGTCGCCATTTATCAACTCACTATTGAATAAATAAAAAAAAAAAAAAACGAACAAAAACAAAAAGAAAAAATAAAGAAAAAATCGAATGAGGTTGAGTTCTGAACCGACAATTTCAATCCTTTAGAACATGAAATAGACTATAATTAACACCCTAACGTTCCATATAGATATCAACATTATATGTTATTTAGATCTACACTGCCAGCCAAAAGTTTTCGGACACTCCACATAATTGCAAAACTTTTGAGCGCTGGATAATTGCCAAATAATGTTAGAGTAATATAATTCATTTCATTTATTATTTCACGAAGATACTATAAAGATTTATATAATTAAGTAATTATACAGAGTTTTATAGTATATTCGTAAAATAATAATTATTCTACCATAAGTTTGCAATGATCCAAAGTGATGTTAAGTTTTGCAGTTATCTGAAGTATCCGAATACTTTTGACTGGTAGTGTATATTCGAAAATTATAATGCAACCACATATTTCGAGTATAATATATATATATATATATATATATATATATATAGTGTTATATAATATATACCGTCGCTTAAAAGTTTGGATACACCAGTCGATATTTCTCGCTGCACTAAAAGTTGCATAGCATCATAAAAAAAGATAACCAAATTTACCGAACAGCGTTTTGACCGGAATAAATTCAGCTTTATATTGCTTTTCTGAAATATTTTTTTATAATTTTCTTTTCGACCCGGTACGCACTTTTATACGTGACTGATTTTCGGCTTTTTTTGGCCATCGAGAATTGGGCGCATGACTTATGCAAAAAAAATTTGCTACTTTTATCCATGATAAACTTGAACGGGGTAGCAAGAACTCCATTTGCGTTTTTTATAAAGTTTTGTACGATTTTTTTCGCAATGTTATTTCATTTTTTGCTAAAAAAAACTAATTCTAGATAATGCAATGTAACTCAAGAACTAGAGGGTTTAAGAAGAAATGTCACGGACGAAAAACGTCGCGTAAGCTTATACTGGATAGACTGGCATTTTTTAAAGAATTTTCCTGTGAGATTTTTTCTCACAGGAAAACGCCCATTAATCCGATAGAATTGGAGTAAGACTGTATATACAAGCATTCTTTTATGAATTGCCTATAGAATAATAATAAATCGATATTGAGCAAATTTGAATGTTTTCGCATATCAATATTGCACTAATAATTTGATAAGGGGACGATGTATTTTTATTAATTTCGTATTATTTTCGTCATCGAACGGGTTACCGATCAGGACACAATGGAATGATGATGGAGGAGATATCGAATTTGGGCCGAAAGCAGGTTAGGTGGGGTCGAGGCAACAGTTTGAGATTGACAGCAGGTTAAGGAGGCCTTTGCTCTGCACGTTTCACTGAAACTGGGGGTCGAGAGAAGGTTTGGGAGGTCTAGCAGAGGCTACCCTGGACCAAGAGGAGGTCTCTTCATGGCACTGAACTCGACAAATGAGGTTTCGTCGGTTCAACGGAGGCTGGCGGCTTATGTATTACAAAAGAAATGGGTCCTGCGAGGGTTCAGAGGAGGCTAAAAATTTTGACTCGGGTATGTTTGTAAACCCAAAAATCCTCTGCACTCGTCACGAAGTCACTATCCATTCTATATTTCAGACGATAAGTAGATAAGAAAGCGTTGCACTAAATGTTATTCCAAAAAACAAAGGAAGGCAACATTCTTTATGTGCAAAGATTGTGGTAACGTTCTACTGTGTGCGGTACCTTGCTTCCAAAATTACCACGAATAACGGTATGATCAGGTGAAATACCGAAATTCTTTTTCATTTGTTATCCAAACATAAAATAAAAGATATAAATGAATGAACAAAATCCACAAAAAATGAAAAAAAACAATAGATACAGACAACAAAATAAGAAACAAATTAAAATCGAAAAAAAAATTAAAACTACAAAAGAAATACAAATTTTTTAAGTTGCAAAATACAAAAAAAATGGAATACGAGAAATACGAGAAAAAAAGAAAATATGAATAGTAACAAGAAATTAGAAAAAAAATGAAAATACAAAAAGCACAAGAAGTACAAAAAAAAATACATAATTGGAGTCAATGACTGCCACGTCCTCGATTCGTGGCTCTGAGTTCGGCAGAGAGCGGGATATAAAACCAAAAAGTATATTTTTACATTTGTTACTATGGATAGATTGTCATACATGATTTGCTACATTTTTATTCATCATATTGTATCCGAGCGTCAGATGCTTGAAGTTAGGACACAAATTCGAAATTTCCGACCGTAAACATCCTAAAGATACGAATTTTTGCCGAAATCAAACTACTTGTCGAATTTGCGTCTGCCATATTGGATCCGCCATTTTGAATTTTGGAAACCCGATTTTAAATTCAGTTTCAGCGACCTCAAAAACCATACGGTACCTACTTTCGTCGGAATCGAACCATTTTTCGAATTGCGTCCGCCATATTGGATCCGCCATTTTGAATTTTAGAAATCTGATTTCAAATTCGGATTTAGCGACCTCAAAAACCCACAAACACTCACTTTCGTCGGATTCAAACCATTTTTTTAATTTGCGTCCGCCATATTGGATCCGCTATTTTGAATTTTGGAAATCTGATTTCAAATTCCGATTCAGCGACCCCAAAACCTATGATTTACCAAATTATAGTCAAATCGCTGTAGTAGAAATGTTTTTTTTTCTTCAAATGCCCACATGTGTGTCATGACACAAAAATGGCACGACTTTTTTTGCCCATATGTGTGTCACTGACAGTCAAACGGTTAAGTGTCGAATAATTTATCGCGCACTGTGACCGCTTATTTTATTAATTTGTACGTTAATTTAAATATAATAATAAATCTAAATTACAACTTATTTCTCTTCTACAAAATTGTTTACGCCTTACTCACACCCGTCCCTATGCCAAATAAATTGTAATTCATAAAAGCAAGCGGAAATATATTTATATTCGTATTATTATATTAATTTTCATACTTTCATCAAGCGATAAAGCATTATCCCCAAGAACAAGCCAATCATCCATCCGGCCGCGAATCGTAAGTACCAGAAAGTGCACATATTCTACAGCGATGAGATGGTTCCATTGGTAGCGTTCCTGTAGCGGGATTCTGTAACTCGTTATGTCTATAACGAATCGGAACGTTATGGTAACGATAGCGACGTCTACCGTGTGTAACGACAAACGGATAACGACTGCCTGATTCCGTAACTCCAAATAGCGTTGCTTCGACGTTACAGAATGCGATAACGAAGCGTCGTTATTTAACGTCGTCGGTATGTTTCGAGCCTATACTGAAGTGACGTTTACTACGTGAAATAGCAAAATCTATCGATGGTTGATGTTGAGAACCACCGGCATTTTAGTAACTTCTCATAAATAACTAGTAATCGTCGAATGGGAAGCATTGTTTACAAATCGTGTTTCTTTGTGCCTTTCATGGTCTCTGGTCTCCATGGTGCCTTTATTGCATTTACGTCGGCGTGATTTTTCGACAGTGAAAAGTAACGAATTGATTTCGTTCGACAATGGCTTCGCAATCGCAGTAAGTAAATACGTTTGTAATGAAAATATTTAACAATACGTATATTACAATATGACAGGTGGAATTATAGGTTATACATGCGTATTTAGGACCGGTTTTTCTACCTCCCGGTGAATTTTATTTTATTTTATCCCATAGTTAAAAGTTTGTTATCCGATGCTACAACCTGCAGGTAGAATTTTCCTGAAGATGGAATAACCGGCCGTAAACTCGTAGATTGTATATATTTGTTTAAGTACATGAAATTCATTAAACGTGGTTCGAATTTTCTTCTAGGAACAAAACGTGTATGACAGTAGGCGCGAGGAAAAGACAAGCAAAGGCAACCGCATCGCAAATCGATTTTATGATTGATTACTTTGTCCAGAATTCTCATGTGGCTACAGGGAAATTTCTAACATTGCCCGGCAAATCTGATTTGTCCGCTTCATGGGAGAAGTTGGCGGACGAATTAAATAAGATATGGACCGATGGAAGAACAAAAGACGTGAAGTCATGGAAATCTCTAAGTCAATAGCGTTATGTTCTCATTGAAAAATAGTTGACACATGGAAGAGATATTTCAATATTTCACATCAAGATGTTTCCGTAGCTCCAAACAATATACATCTAAAATATTTTTATAGACGTGACGAGACAACAAAACACTGGTGTCTCAAAAAGTGGCAAAGATACGCGCGAATCAAGCTGCAACAGGCAACGTGACAGGTCCTCCACCAAAACTAACAGAGCGCGATCAAAAAATGTTGTGTTTAATGGGTCACGATTACGTAGAAGGAGTTGAGAGTCCGGATGCATTCCCAGAAGAACAGGTAATAATTTGTCTTTGAATACAGATGTATTACACCTTCTTGGTGTAAATAATTGAAAAATCCTATGTAATAAGTTGCGTTGTGTAGTAGAAATACTATGTCAACATTTTTACTTTATTTCAAACGATTATTTCTTTCGTAGCTTGAATGTTTGTGGATATTTCAACCCTAAAATTGACAAACTGATATACGTTTCGCTTTAATTATTTCAGCCTAACGCCATTGAGCTACTCGCAGATGGGGACGAAGGTATATTGGAGATTGGTGCTAATCCCTTGACAGTGCGGAGCATCAGTGACATCAGCGACAGCAGTCATTATACTAGTTAGTAAAATGTTCAGCTTTCAGAACTGAAATTACTTTGATGTCAGAACAAAGTATATACCGTTTCATTTTAGATTATGACGTGCTGGCCGAACTAATGGAAGGGACTGACGAAACTGAACTGTCTTTGATAACAGACAAATCAGTGAAAAGGCAAAAAAGGGCATTAACAGCAACAGACGCTGAAGCAGCTGCACTCTTCGAACCGCGTCAATCGTCGAGTCCGCAGAAACTACCATGTGCACCGTCAACATCTAACCAACATTCGAGTCGCCAAAAGAGCTCAAGTCGTCCGGGAAGAACCACAAACGCCATAAAGCGTCGTGAGTATGATTATGGTCCTTCATTCAATTGCTACAAGGTACAAAAACATGCGTACAATTTTTATTATATTTTCAAGGTCCCAATAGGTTGGGCACACAATTGCAAGATGCGCGGGAAGATTTTGTGGACCTAGCTGAACGACAAATTGCGTGCATTGAGGTAAATAGTACAAGTCTTTGATATGCTTATTGTGCAAATAAAAATTCTTTTTCTAACAAATTTATAACTTCAATCAAATTTGACAATTGTTATGATCATTGGTGAATTTATATGACTTGAAACCCAATTGATAAATATATACGAAAAAAATAACGACGACAAATGCTATTACCAGAACTGCTATTAATCTTTAATAAGGCGATTTCAAGGTTATCATGAGAGCACTCTTTGCACCGTAGTCGCTCTTTGCAAAGATTTATTTCTTTCGTTCATTGGTTCTGCTGTTTGTGAAATTAAAGTTAAAGATAAAGATTAAATTATGCTGCGTTATAAGCTGATAAAAATCTTTGCATCATTCTGTTCATGAGTTGCAGCGGCAACCCAAAAACGCTGTCATCTCTGCCGATAATGCCTTCGACTCGGTGAGCGGAGTGGAATTCCTTCGTAAATATACAATTGTAATCCAGTTTCTTTCCGAAGCACGAAATCAGTCCGTGATTGCGAGCCTTGCCTCTGCCCATATGAGTGGGAAACTGAAGAGTGACTTTTCACAAGTAATTCACGAATTATTGCAATAAACAACAAGCCATTTGTTGCTGTACTCATCATTATCATCATGAACGTCTAGTAGTCGAAGAATACAACATTTTTTCCCTTTGAACTTTATTTTTATTTCGAAAACGAGAAAATGTGTATCGACTATTTTGACTGATTGTACTGTCTTTGTCAACCATTTATATTTCTACAAATTTTCGTCCATGTCGCACGGTAAGAACTTTGAACGATTGCCTTTCGAGAGCGGGACTGTTGGGGACGGGGGGGGGGGGGGCTGGAGTGTTACAAATATGCAATTGCTGACATAACACGAACATATATTGACGTGATTTTAGCTGATTATACGATGCTCTCGGCACAAAAATTGACGGTCAGTTTCAACCCCTTAATTGTGAGATATCGGAAGAAGAAAAAAATCTGTATCCGCACTTTTCTATTCTCTACATGTATGCAAATTTACATCCCAATCGATTAAAAATTCTCAGACATACGGTTGAAAAAATTGCATTTTTGCAATAAACAATATGAAATTTGTTGCTATCTGCATCGTTCTCATTTCCAATGTATAGTACACGGAAAAATAAACATTGTTGCAATTTGAAGTTTTTTCATATCTCGTACCGTTAAAACGTTATCGACGAAAAACGAAAAACACCCCAATTTTCGAAGGTGCTTTTCAACCCTTAAAAATCGGGTTCCGCCGATATAAAAAAATACATGTCGCCTATTTTTACCCATTCTACAAGCATGCCAAATTTCATCGAAATCGGAGACATCGACCTCGCAACATTTCCTTGTCAGTATCGAGAATGTTTTTGTACCTGTCGGACGACAGCAGTATTCTCCGATTAACGGCTCATCAATTACAGTTTATTCCAAAAATTGTTTTGTTACAAAATGTTTATCACTTCATTGACATATTGTGGGAGAGGCTTCCCGAACACATAAAGGCTGATTCGGAAGTACATATCGCCGATGCACGCGCCTTTGAATTTTACCGGGACAGCTAATACACTTTGGAAGGGAGAGGGAAATTACGTAACGCACATTGACGGGGCGCGGGGGAGGGGTGACGCCAGGCGTTACCGTCTACATACGTGGGGGGTGTCAAGGTTTGCTTTACGTTACGATTTTAGAACTGCCAGAAATAGCAACATCTGCCTGTTCAAATTTTTTATTCAAAACTCGGGTGCAATTTTACCGCCGAAAGTTGACAGCTTGCCATACGAAATGTCAGTTAAGGAGGGAAGTCACGGTGCAAAAACTTGCACAGTAGCGTTTCCAATCGCCCCAAGCAAAATTTGAAGAAAACAAAATTTGTTTTTATAATGCTTGAAAGTACATACATTGAAAAATATGTTGGCTACATTTTTATTCGCACGTCCAAAAATTGACGGAGTTACAATCACTTTAGTGAGAACAGGTAGCGCAACCGGTAAGTGCCCTTAGTCCCTACAGGTGTGGCATCGTTCACAATAGATGAAGTGAAGTCATATCGCCTGCGACTAGATACTTCAATATAAGTATCAATATTCTAGAATAAACATAACTTTATATCAAGAAAAACGGAACCAAAACTTTGAACGCGTTTTTCTCGAAACTCCTTTTTTGGACCTTGTCCCAGCGGATACTCAAAAACTTATCGATCGATTTTCAACTTTTTTTTCGTTGACATCTTTGTAATCGTAGTGACTAAGGTTGCACGTAGCCGATTTTTTAAATGTTGATAATTACTATTGTTCTAGACTGTTTGAATACAAAAAAGAGTTTTGAAAATAGAAAAAAATGTACAAACTGTCGGCATGTTGTAAAAAAAAACCGAAATAAAAAACGGCTACGCATAACCATAGCTACATTTGTATATATATCGATAAATTTTTGACTTTTCATTTACAGATCCTTTCATAAAGATATCGATGGGACAATGAAGAGACATTTTTCTTCGTCGTCAAATCAAGGCATATATCTGGGTTAATTTGAAAGATTTTTTCATAAAAATTGGTATTAAACTAGATGAATATATACTTCATAAAATGAGTATAAACGCGATCTTTTGATAATTAGTTATGTCTATGAAAAAAAATCGCAGTTATTGAAGACAAAGCACCCGTTACGTAATGGAATAGAGGGGGACGGTGGGGTTCCGGCCAAGCGTTACGGTCCTGTTACATGGGCGAGGGGGGGGGCAAAAATTGGGAAATTTGAAGAAAAAAAATGCCGATCGAGAAAGCCTCAAAGAGAATTTTGCTGATCGAGAAAGACTCAAAGTTCTCGTTGAGGCTTTCTCGATCGTTTCGGCACTTTTTTCCAACAATTTTTTTAATTAATTTTCTAAGGGGAAAAATAAAAACTGAATTACACATTGGGAGAAACATTTATTTTTTAATAATGTTTTCCAACACCGTTTGGACCAAAATTTTAAACGCCCGCTCGTTTTGGGCAACTTCACCATGCGTCCGGCGGGGCGAGCGACTGCGGGTGCGGCCCCCGGTAGCAATGTCTTATTTTTTATTAAACATATATGAATTAAATATCACAAATAATGCCTGGACAGGCGAGAGTAGCTAAAGCGAAAGTAAGTTCGATATTTTTCGAGTATAAAATGAAGAAAAAAAAATAGATGAAAAAAATCGATTCACCGCGGGTCGAACCCGGATCGTAAGCATCGTTAATCCGTCAAGCTGCCAACTCAGCCACGACACTTATTGAGGATACAGAAACATTTACGATACACGCTTATCTATAATGTTTAGTATTGAAAAAAACCGCCGAAACGACTGCGGGAAAGGCTCAAGATTTCTCATAAAACCTTCCACGGTCGTTTCGGCATTTTATTTTCTGACGGACTGACACACCATCGCCGTCGGTATGGCAGAACACGATTCTAGATACCCACGGATTTCCGAAACGGTTTTTCAGAATTTCATGAAATTTGGCCAGAAAACGTCAAATTGATAGACGAACCGCTGTCTGCCCCTCAAATTTCTTGAACTTCAGAGAAAAAAAGTAAATTGTCTTACCATGCTGAACTCGTTATTGAAATGATGAAAAATAAAAATGTTCGCTAATGCCACGACTTGGAGAGGAGCAGAGCCGCGTAGCCACATTAAAAACACATTTTTTGACGCCTCAAGCATTTCATTCCTTCGCATCTCTTCGGAAATCCGTGGGTATCTACAATTAATAGGTAATTGCAGACGATTTCAAACAAGTCTCGCACGATGTCCGAGATAGCTAGTTCTCGCGAATTCCGGCGAGGCGCTCGTGTCGCATTCTGCAGACGACGTACATCGAAGTCGACGAGTAGAAAAACTTGACAGCTCGGGTTCAGCCGAGTGTTCATAAAATGTCGGAAATTGTGCGGTCGTCTTCAACAATTTTTTTTTCTTGTTTTTCAACAAAAAAATGGTTAAATGTGGAGTGTTCGTGCTGCGTTACGTTCGACGGACTTGCGGTTGTTTCACCGTGCCAGCCGCGTGAGTGATTTATTCGTCCAGCCACATTGAGGTTATTCCTTTTTATTTATCTATTTACATTGCTTATTCCTTTTTATCTTTAGACGTTTTTCTTGTCAGCTCAGGCTGTGTTAAATGTTTTAAATGGTTTTACAAAGCCTCATCAGAGATTTACAACGTCAATTTGCAAAAAGGCTTCGCAATAATACAAATAAACTAATGAAAAATATAAATACATACAACTCCATCGTATTTAAAATATTTTTGTAATCAAGTTCTGATCCCCTCCTTGGGTCTCACAATCGAATGTCTTTCGAAGCACTTCAACCACTCGATAATTTCCCACCTTTTAGGTCCAAATATTGCAGATCCATTATAGAACAATGTGAACAAGTTCGGCATTAGTTGTTCTATAAATAGTCATAATTGTTTAATAAAATTACATTTCGTGTCGTTAAGATTAATGAATTTCCTTACGTCAGCGCTTATAAGTCTGTGGCCATAGAGTGCGAAAGCTGGAACTGAAAGTGTACTCGTGGCGCTTTGTAAGAGGCGCAAGCTCTTTGCGGATACTTCTGTGCCGCAAATGAATTCCTTCATCATGTGGACCAAAGAACCTTTGGGCGCATGTCAAAATTAGGAAAATCTCACCTTTCTTTGTACTCGCAATAGGGTCCATGCGGTGAATGTCAAATGCTGGAAGCAATGTTTCATTAGACTTTTTCTACAGTACTGTCCATGTGAAAAACTCTGACTAACATTTTATGACATTCTTTACAGGGATTCAGTGAATCATCAGAAGATTTTTTCTGCCACTGAACAAGATAACAAGTTTGACAAGCAGTAGCAGAGCGAATAACTCGCCGAACTGCTTATCAAACTTGTCATTTTGTTCAGACCCGAGAGAAAAGTTCTGATTATTCACTGAATCCCTGTAAAGAAAATTTCAAAATATTACTGGGAGTTTTTCACATGGACTGTGGAGAAAGTCTAATGAAACATTGCTTCCACCCCTTGTCGTTGTTTGCATGGAACCTATCGCCAGTACAGTGAACAGTGACTTTTCCCAAATTTGTTCGCAGCACAAAAGTATCTGCACGGAGCTTGCGCATCTTGCAAAGTGCCGAAAGCACACTGCACAGTGCAGCTTTCGCACTCACTGTCCACAGAGTTAAAGGGACTAATGCAAGGCAATTTATTTATCTTTAGGAATCTAAACGTCATTTTCTTAAACAATTATGACTATTTATAGAACAACTGATGCCAGATTTGTTCACATTGATCTATAATGCATCGGCAATGTTTGGACCTAAAAGGTGAAAAATTATGGGATGGTTCAGATGCTTTGAAAAAAAATTGGATCGTTAAACCGTAGGACCGTAAGAGGAAGAGACTGAAACTTGACTACGAAAATATTTCAAGCACGATGGAGTTGTATGTATTTATATTTTCCATTTCATTATTTGTATTATTATGGAGTCTCCATTTTGCAAATTGAAGTCGTAAATCTCTGATGAGGGTGTGAAATGTTTCAAAGATTTTCACAGCCTGAATCGACAAAAAAATTAAGCATTCAAGAAGAACTAATTTCTACACAACAGTTCATATCATTTGCAATGCAATACAATTGTTAGTGACTTAGGTGAACTATTCATGCATTAATTACATATTGCATGCGCCCCACGTTTTTCGTTTTAAGTCTAACAAGTATTTTCATAGCCATTGAAAATTCACACCATGGAGACTAGAGTGAAGGAGCCCGAACGCAATGCTGGCGAAATGGTTGTGAAAGTGATGAACGATCCGCGGATTGTACCCGCCTGGCGGCGCTACCACTGCGGGCTCCATCCGCTCGGTGATTTTGAATCGTCGATCCGCAATTTGTCGTATATTTGTTTCTTATTAGCGCAGCTTGTAATACTGAAGAGTAATATTGATATGCTTTTGTTTTAATTATGAAATGATAATATTTCAGTAATTTTTTGACTTGGAGGTGATCTATACTGTAAATGTTTTATTTTTATACGGTGATATGTACGATTAAACAGCCATAATGTGAATATTACATACTGGATTTCCAAGAAAAATATTTTTTTTGTCGCTACACAAAGAAACAAAAGAATATATAATTTACACCAAATCTCAAACCAACCAACAAACCAAACCAAATCTAAACCCCAGGCTAAACAACAACTTAAATATTAGAAAACTACCTATTTTAGTGATGGAAGGGACATGCGGGTGAGCGCAATATTTACCCATGGCGAAGCTGAAAACAAAAAATAAATTCAATTAAATATTATAGGTAATACATTATAACGAAATGGGAGCGAAGGGCATTTAGATTAAAGGATTTACATATTTAACCTCAAAAACGTTTTTTAGTCCAAGCAGCATGCATTACATTTTTGCTGTATCAAAGAAATCTTTGACAGCATTAAAATTAATGGCAATTATAATTAAATTCGGCGACGATAGCACGCAATTAAAAAAATACAAACGATTTGACAAAATGAATCAACATGTGGTTGCACATGCTGATGTCAATATTTGTCAATATTTTCGCTAATTCGCGAACTAATTGCATAAACATAATATTAAGTTTCAGTTCTTACCTTTATTGGAAGGTCTTTTTCTGTTTTGATTTTTTAAATACTTTTAATACCGAAATATCACCCAACGATGCGTAACCGCGTAAACTGCGTAAACTGTATGTAACTGACATATATGTAATACTCACATATATAGTAACTGACAGTAACACGTCACCGTATGTATGTCACAAACACTGCTGAGCCGGTCCTCGCGCACCTATCCTATCCGCCTATCCTATCCACCACCCATCCTGTTCCGTACCAGGCGCTGGTATCGCTTGCGGATATTTTTTTAACTACAAGATATTTCATCACTTTCACGATCCACTTTTCGACGATTTCGTCATATGCGTTCGGGCTCCTTTACTCTAGTCTCCATGATTCACACAACTGTATGAGGCTAGAAATTTGTATGGGGTCATAAATCTGTAGGGGCTAGGATAAATTATTTTATACTTTTTAGTCCACTTAAAAACGTATATTTAAAAAAATGTATTTAAATCATTTAATTTTCTATTCTTTCTTTTTCACTTAACTATATTTTATTTCTTTATTTATTTTGTTACAATTTTTTCCCTCTTTTTCTCTTTCTCTTTCTTACACACTTGATTCTTCATTCTGAATCCTGTTGCAAACTGTTAAATATTGTATGTCATTTAAATATATACAATATCTATTTGTATATTATATTATTTATATTATATTTTTTACATTTATATTTATTTTGTCTCTCTGTTTATTTGTTTGTCATCCAGTTCTGAGCTATGTTTGAACTTTTAAGTCTCCAGCTCATCCGGAAGTTAGTTTAAAATCGATAGAGAAATTTGTATCAAACAGACAAACAAATAAACAGACAGACAGGAAAGCGATCTAACACAAGCATGGTAAAAAGTAAAGAAAGACCATTATGACTTTTACCACGATAATTTCGTTTATTAAGAGCAAAAAAAATTGTTTTTCGACATTTACGAGTATTTTCGCTTATGAAAAGTGAGAATGTGTAAGAAGGAAAAATAATTCATTTTCTTTAATGAAAAATGTCTATTTCTCAAAGTTTACTTTCATTCGTTTGTCTATTTTTCAATAAAAAATAACAAATAAACCCGCTAAAAGTAAAAAAGTCCATTTGGTAACGGTTTTTGTTATCAAAATTAACTGGATGTTAAAACTTGTAACCTCTCTGTATTTCCTGTACTTTTTTTAATACGAAATTTATCTTCTGCTATTTTGGCATATTGCAAATCCTTTTTGTCTATAAATTTGCGATAAAAAAATTGATGTATACATTTATTTAGAAAAAAATGTAGAGTAGTAAAAATTAATGTTTTCATTTAAAAAGCTCAAATATACCAATATACCAAGATAGCAGAAAATAAATTTCGGATTAAAAAAAAATATTGAAAACACAGGGCGGGAGGATATAAACTTTAATAAAAATACAGGTCATCTTCCAAACAAAAAACCGGGTGAAACAATGATACTTTTTACCTCCAGAGGATATATTGGTTATTTTCCAATGAGAAATTGACAAACGAATAATATTGCACTTTCAAAAATGACACTGAAAGTTCGTCTGATTAAGGGAGACTTTGTCCTTGGATTGCCATATTTCAGGTGTTTAAATTTTATTTTTTTTAAAGGAAACGAGTAAAGCTTTTTCAGTGCGGTTTCTTTCTTGCTTTTATTCATGATATACAGAACGTTAAAAAAATTTTTTTTTGAAAAAAAAAACGAAAATGGCGGCCGTTGCAGCTCCGCGAAAACAGGTCCTCAAATCGCGGGAGGTAAACGGCTGACATCACTCTTTGTTGATCTGAAACACAAATTCAAAGCATATTATCAATGTGACCCTTTGGTCATAGAATGACGGATGGATTTTTCGTTTAGTACAAATTTTGGAAAATGGCGGCAATTTAAAAAAAATCGAATTTTCGCGTTTGTTTCGCATAAAAACATAAATAATAAATGCAAAAATGTATCTATCGAAAAAACGATCCGTCATTCCGTGAAAACATATTTTCTGAGTATGCTCTCCAAATTTCAGGTCGATATGTTAATTACAGCGGTCAGGAGAATGTCAGCCATTTTGAAAAACGTGTTTTCGAGAAAAACGCGTTTAAAATTTTTTAATGTGTTTACACAAATGTGTTTATAATTACCGCTAATCGGCAATGCCTGGTCCATAGAGGCATCCCTCTTCTTCTTCTAGCTGCTCATGTTGAGCCGCTAACATCTCCCGCTAAATTTCAAGGACAAAGTCTCCGTTAAATAAAATTTTGAAAAAATGGATTGTTTCCTTTTATCAAATTGCCACTTTCCATAAGCGAAAATACCGCATTTGCGTCATCTTTACCGTTGCATTTTACAGCGCGTACACAGCAATCGTTTTTGTTGCTGAGGTATAGAAAGTACCGCACCTACTGATCACAACCGCAGTCGAGAAAAATGCAAAAATAATTGTTTAAATAAGTATTTTTGCGTAATTTTTACCTTTGGTCTTTGCAGCAATCATATTTGCTGAGAGGTACACAAAGTACCATATCTACCGATTACGCCCGTAATCGAGTATAAATGCAAAAATAATTGTTTAAACAATTGTTTAAACAATTATTTTTGCGTCATTTTAATCATTTTTTTGGCAGCGCGTAAGCAGTAATCATATTTGCTGAAAGGTATAGAAAGTACCGTATCTACCGATCACACGATCGAGAATACTTGCAAAAATAATTGTTTAA
The DNA here is from genome assembly GCA_964007375.1 of Ophion obscuratus. Lineage (NCBI taxonomy): Eukaryota > Metazoa > Arthropoda > Insecta > Hymenoptera > Ichneumonidae > Ophion > Ophion obscuratus. The sequence goes on along the minus strand of OZ023318.1, from coordinate 24,555,233 downwards.
ATAATTATTTTTGCGTAATTTTTACCGTTGGTTTTTGCAGTGCGTAAGCAGCAATCATATTTGCCAAGAGGTATAGAAAGTCCCGTAGCTACCGATCTTATTTTTGATCGAGATAACATGCAACAATAATTGTTTAAACAATTATTTTTGCGTACTTTTTACCGTTGGTTTTTGCAGCGCGTAAGCAGCAATCATATTTGCTGAGAGGTACAGAAAGTACCGTATCTACCGATTACGCCCGTGATCGAGAATAAATGCAAAAATGTTTGTTTAAACAATTATTTTTGCGTCATTTTCACCATTGTTTTTTGCAGCGCATAAGCAGTAATTCTATTTGCTGAGAGGTATAGAAAGTACCGTATCTACCGATCACACTTTTGATCGAGAATACTTGCAAAAATAATTGTTTGAAGAATTATTTTTGCGTAATTTTTACGGTTGGTTTTTGCAGCGCGCAAGCAGCAATCATATTTGCCGAGAGGTACAGAAAGTACCATATCTACCGATTACGCCCGAGATCGAGAATAAATGCGAAAATAATTGTTTAAACCATTATTTGTGCGTAAATTTCACCATTGTTTTTGGCAGCGCGTAAGCAGTAATCATATTTGCAGAGAGGTATAGGAAGTACCGTATCTACCGATTACACGTTTAATCGAGAATACGTGCATCAATAATTGTTTAAACAATTATTTTTGCGTAATTTTTACCGTTGGTTTTGCAGCGCGTAAGCAGCAATCATATTTGCTGAGAAGTACAGAAAGTACCGTATCTACCAATTACACCCGTAATCCCGAATACATGCAAAAATAATTGTTTTAACAATTATTTTGGTGTAATTTTCACCATTGTATTTTTCAGCGCGTAAGCAGTAATCATATTTGCTAAGAGGTATAGACAGTACCGTATCTACCGATTATAATTTTGATCGAGAATACATGAAAAAATAATTGATTAAACAATTATTTTCTCGTCATCCACCATTATTTTTTGCAGCGCGTAAGCAGTAATCCTATTTGCTGAGAGCTATAGAATGTACTTAATCTACCGATTATACCCGTAATCGAAAGTAAATTCAAAAATAATTATTGAAACAATTATTTTTGCACTACTTTTACCGCTGTAGTTTGCACTGTGTCATCACCAGCCATATTGGCTGAGAGAGGCCCCAACCCTCGCATCTATCGAACACTAACGTGTTCGGGAATAACTGATACTTATTAAAACAATTAATTATTTAAACATCTTTATTACAATGTCTTAATTTCCTTTACCGCTGTTTTTTGCAGCGCGTCACCGGCACTCGATTTTGCTCGGAACGTCAGACAATGGATATTTTAAAAAAGATTGTCATTTATCAAACTAATTAATTTTGAATAACTATCTCCTTGCAGAAACGTGCGAGCCGCCAGCAAGAACTCTAGCTGGGAAATTGAGTCGCTATGATCTCGAATTTCGTGCGAAATCGCCGTTGACAAGGAAAACGAAATTCTTTGTCGACGCTGACCTTGGGTCACACACAAAGTCACATGGGCGTGTGGGTATATACGTGTGTATCCCCACACGAAGTGTGTACTCGCTGCAATGGAACAGCATGCGGGAAGAAAACAATCTTCAACCGCGTGCGCCCGACGTAACGAACACACACAGACTCACGCGCATCACACGTTGCGACGAAGCATGCACTGTTATGCCTCGATGCAAGGAGGTCCGGCGGCCCCGTCGCAGCGTGCGTGCGGAACGAACACTCATTCGGAATGTACGCGCGCTGTGACATCTAGCGGTAGAAGGCAGTAGCTCGAACGAGTTCGCCCTACCGGCACGAGCTGGGCCTGCGTCAAAGTTTTGCTTCGGGTGTCATTCCGTCTTAATATGTAGCGTAACGATTTTCCATTTTTTTTTACCTAGCCGAAGTCATAACTCTAGCTATAAAAATTATATTTTCAATATAAAAACGTAAAATTTTCGTAATTACAGCAGGTATCGATGTACGTAGCCGTTCTTTTTTTAGTATTTTCGAAGGCCCCGAATATAAGTAAAAATTTCACTGCTTTTCAACACCCGCCATTTTCTAAACGATTTTTCTCGCAAAACCGCTATTTTTCAGACCAATAATTGTCAACTTTTCGACCGAGCGGTCGGACCACATTTTTTATACGGTGACTATTATACCTCAATAACGTCGATGCATGACATTTTTTTAATAATTATTTACACGAAATGACTTTAATATATGCTTAATAACATACTTTTTTTTCCAAATCCAAAATAAATAATCTAGTAAACAAACAAATCGGACAAACCACATCTTTGGCCCGTCGGAGTGGTGTCTTTCTTTAATTGTAGTCTTAGTATGTGTGTGCGTGCGTGCGCGTGCGCATGTGCGTGCGTGTGTGTGCGTGCGTGTGTGTGTGTGGGGGGGGGGGGGTTACATTTGTGTTTGTGTGTTTTTTAAAACTGTCAATCAACTATCGAGGCTTTCGAAGAACTCTCGCTAATTTTGGAAAAATAAAAACTCAATTAAAGATGACGCAAAAATATCTCCCAGGGAACAGCGCTGTATTCAACAAATCATCAATTACCAATTTTCACGAAAATAACTTAGGGTTCTGACAAAAACATGCCCCGTGGCATCCTTAAATGAGTATGTTTTATTAAATATTTTTGGCATCCTAAAAAGTGCAAGATGGGAAATTATTTTTCAACGCAAAGTGAAAGCGACTCTATTGTAACGCGCTATCACCGCCTTATGAATAGATGACTAGGAAACACAAATAGAGAACTTATTGTCGAGCACTTCATTATTGGGAGTAGCTTCATGTGCACACAAGTATAATTTTATCGAAAGCCTTTCAGCACAAAATCAAAAGAATAATTCGATGCTAATTCAAAGCATTTCGATAATAGGAATCCCTTAGCGATATGTACGAACGCGGCGAACGTATATGTGTAATCTTGAAGTTTATGAATAAGCTTAGAAAAATATTGTTTTCCATATGCCTTCGTCACGTCGCTAATCTTTTTCGATTGTTCGTTTCTCCATTTTCGTAGCGAACCATTGGAATGTGAATTTGTTGCAATCAATATTCACAGAAAGTACGGTGAGCGGTGAGCAAATTTCAAGAACAATAGGCGGATACAGAAGAGTTTTGTGTGTGTCTGTGAGATGGCGATTTATAAGCTCGAGTTTCCGCGTTGCCAGTTAGTGTGAATAGTGGTACGGACAGAGTACAGTTGGAACTTTGCGCTGGAAAAAAATAAATTTAATAAAACATAAATCAGATTAATAAAGTTTTCAATATGATGTTACTGGGATCAGTGATTTTATTGGTTCACTCACTCGGGGCATTCGTGGCGAGTGGATTTACCACCATCGTCGAAACTTCCAGTGGTCCTGTTCGAGGCGCACTTTTCACGACTGTTAATTCGTTCAGATACGCCGCGTTCAAAGGTATCAGATACGCCCAACCTCCGGTCGGAGGGTTGAGATTTATGGTAAGCGCTGCCTTTTGCCACCCTAGAGATGAAATAATTCAATGATGGTGAATAGATCCGAATTTAATTAAAAAATCAAGCGTTTTTTCTCCATTGATCAGTGATACCAAGGTTTTGATTCGAACGATCAATCGTATCTTGTCGATGTTTTTTCCGGTCCTCAATCAATTGCCGATTTGCATGGAGCAATGCCAATTTATTACGAAGAATTGTTAATCACGAGTCTTGTCTTATTCTTCACGGCGAATTTTGATCATTATTTCCATCACGGTTACAAATAAGCATGTTCCTAATGTAGCTAATCTCTTTGAGGCAAACACAATAAATTTAAAGGAGGTAGATTATAAATATAGACGAGAAATTGTATGTATGTGCAAAAGATTGATCGATATGGTAAAACTCGCTCGTCAATATATTTTTTTTCGTCATCGATCACCCGACTTATTGATTTTCTTTTCGAACTCCTGTTTGAACTCTGTATTACAATAAGTCGAACTAGGCCAGAATTTGAAGAAAACTTGCAATCATCTACAATTCGAAGAAAAATACTGCTGTAGAGCTATAAACAAGCCTGAGCTGAAAAATAAATCCACATAAGCGTGACGAATAACACTAAATATATCCATATATGTAATACATATACAGCCTTGTTCAAAAGTATTCGGCACCCTGCATGTTTTTTATGTGGACATGAAATCGAGTATCCCAGCGAAAAAAAATCGCGAACTTACCAAACGGGGTTTTGAAGCAGGTAAAGCCAGCTTCATTTTGCTTTTTTTATTTTTAGTTTTGCGTTTTTTGTTGTACCCGGTACATCATTTTGAAAATGCCGGTTTTTCACGATTGTTGCACTTTGAAAAATAAAAATCTCGCCACTAACTGATGAGATCTTTGAAAGTGGCACCGGTAGATTTAGTTTCGTTTTAAAAAAAATTGCGATTTTTGTTGCAGGGTTATCTAGTTATTTTCTTGAAAAAACGGCAGGTTTCCAAAAAGTTGGCATCGTGTGGCGTAACTCGAAAACTATGAGGTTTGGACCATTTAGTCTAAGGAATAAAAAGTTGTATTTTGATATTTTGGAGTCAATCATTTTTTTTCGTTTTTTCCCCGAAATTTCTTCGGATCGCTATTTTTGGATGATAGTCGACGATTTGTCTCATTAATTTTTTACCGTTACTTTGAGACAAAGATGTTTTAATGAAAATATCAAGAAGAGAAAAAGTACGTAACCGAATTCTTTCAAATTTCTTATACGACTTTTTGTTGATTCAAAAATAATATTAACACTGATATTTCGATATTTACACCTCTTCCACGATGACTTTTTTTAACACTGTTATTTCGTTGGACCCCCTTTAGTCTCAATTACGGCCGCAACCCTTCTGGGGGCGTACACAAATAACGTAACGCAACAATTTCCAATTTTCGCCCCCCCCCCCCCCGCCACACTTAACAGGACCGTAACGCCTGGCCAGACCCTCCACTCCCCTATTCCGTTACGTAACGGATGTTTTGTTGTCAATAATTGCGATTTTTTCCATAGACATAACTAATTATGAAAGTATAGGCTTTATACTCATTTTATGAATTTATGATTATGACAAAATCTTGAAAATTAACCGAGTGTATGGCTTGGTTTGATGACGAAAAAAAAATGTCTTTTCATTGTCCCATCGATATCTTTATGAAAGGTTATCTGTAAATTAAAGTGAACAATTTATCGATATCTATACAAATTTAGCTATAGTTATGCGTAGCCGTTTTTTATTTTGGTTTTTTTTACAAAATGCCGACAGGTTGAACATTTGTTTCTATTTTCAAGGCCCTTTTTCTGTACTCAAGCAGTCTTTAAAAATAGTAATTATCAAATGTTGAAAACGCGGATACGTACAGCCTTAGTCACTGCGATTACAAAAACGTTTTTAGAAAATCGAAAATCTGTTGATAAGTTTTTAAGTATTCGCTCAGACATGATCGACAAAACTAGGTTCGAGAAAAACGCGTTCAAAGTTTTCGTTCCGTGTTTCTTGATATAAAGTTACGATTTTTTCCAGAATATTGATACTTACATTGAAGTATCTAGTCGCGGGCGATATAACGGAACTCCATCTTCATGATAGTTCACAAAATAATAAGAGCTTGTGTTTTATCTATTGTAAATGACGCCACACCTGTAGGGACTGAGGGCACTAACCGGTTGCGCTACCGGTTCTCACTAAAGTGACTCTAACTCCGTTAATTTTCGGACTTGTGAATGAAAATGTGGCCAACATATTTTTCAATACGTGTACTTTCAAGAATTATTTTTAAAAAAATGTCCTTCAAATTTTCCTTGGGGGATATGGGAAAGCTACTGTGCAAGTTCTTGCAGAGTGATTTTCCCTCTTAATTGACATTGCGTATAGAAAGCTGTTAGCTGTCAACGGTAAAATTGCACTCGAGGTTTAAATTAAAAACTAGAAGATGCAGAAATTTTGCTATTTCTGGCAGTTTTAAAATCGTGGCGTAACGCAAACCTTGACCCCCCCCCCCTACGTACGCAACCGTAACGCCTGGCCGAACCCCCCTCCCCCCAATTGCGTTACGTGATTTACGTACGGCCCCTTTGGGCATGGTGCACACTAATTGAGGGCACACTTCGGGGTCTACATTCCTCCACTACTCTTCCAACACTTTTTTGAGTTGTTCTTTCCACATTGTTGCGGATCTGTAGCTTCAGAGCAGACCATAAATGTTCTGGGGTTGAGATTCGGGGATTGACCCAGCCATTGAAGCACCTCCACCTCATTCTCTACGAACCACTGGTTGCAGCTGATTTGTGGCAAGGTACATTGTTCTATTGGAATTATATAGATTGGGTGGTGTCATTCCCAAAAATCTTCGCAATAGACGATCTCAATCTCTTTTCCAGTACATGTATGTACTTTTCGGAATTTATTCCTTCACAACGAACCCTTTACAAATGAACATTTCACCCACACCACGCCACGTGCCGCCATACAACCCCATACCATAATGCTGCCTCCTCCGAATTGTATGTCTGGCCCTACGCACTCCGGATGGTGTTCTTTACCCACCCTTCCTCTAACGAAAGTTGTACTAGAGGTGCCAAAAATCTGGGAAATTCACAAAAAAATCGTATCTCGTAAACGGTAAAAATTATCTCCAACACATGATGAGCGACAAAACAAATTGGTCTTTTAAGGGGTCTTCTCACTTTCGACGCTAAAAAGGGCTATTAACATTATTTTTTTGATAGATTAAATTATAAATATATTGATATAAAAGTTGTTACACTCAATAAATACAGTTTCGAAATGCATTAACATTAAAAAAACATATATATATATTCATGTAACTCAAACAAACTTTAAACGCATTTGTCTCGCATCAACGTTTTTCCCGATCAACGGCTTCCCGAGTAGAAATTTCTTAGGGTTAGCCTGAACAGGATCAGGCCCCGATCGGGGTGTGATACGGGTAACACTTATTACGGACATCCTGATGCGGCCCTGATCGGGCTGGGAGTATTTAGGCCCTAAATCAGGCTATACTTAAATGGCCCTACTAAGGCCTTCCCTGATAAGATCCTACTAAGGCTTTCGCCGATAGGGCCCTACCAAGGCTTGTCCTGATAGGCCCTACTAAGGCTTTCCATAATAGGGCCTTACTAAGGCTGTCCCTAATGTGGCCCTACTGAGGTTTTCCCCGATAGGGCCCTACCAACGTTTGCCTTGATAGGCCATACTATGGCTTTCCCTGATGAGGCCACAAATAGGCTTGCCCTATAACTGCTTCAGCAGTCGATAGATGCACATAACCTCTTATTTTCCACATGGAAACCTCGATTTTACAGCATCGTAGCTTCGGAATTTCGATGCATTCCTGAATTCTATTAAAAAAAAGGTGCTATGGACTGTCACGACAAAAAACGTTATTCAACTCCGATGCGTGTTAGAAGATTTCGCCAGCTTTGTAATGCGAAGAGAGAGAGGAATTATATATGTATATACACAGGGTGATTCATAATAACCTGTACACCCGGAACTGGCGGGTTCAGCGGGGTACCCCGAGTATAACTGTCAAGTCTTGAGTATAACTGTCAAGGTTCAGCGGGGTACCCCGAGTATAACTCTTGTTATCAACACGGCCGCACACTACTCATACTAATTCGACGGATTGTTGTAGGGCTGCAGTCTGCCCTTGATGACGACGCCACTCGAGGGCTGGGTCGGAGTGCGAGAAACGTCTTGCTTGCCCGGCCAATTTGACGTTTCGCGTATTTTCTGCTATTATTTTCTGTCATTTTGGGCACGCAAGTTCAGAGCGTGAGCCGAGCCGCGCGACTGAGCGTGACTTGTTTTTTCGGATGTCGTCGATCCCTATTTGTCGCACTTTCGTTCTCTTTTATTCAATGAGGGTCTCCTATCGCCTATCCCTCATTAATGAATATCTATCTTCTCTCTCGTCCTCTTTCACCTTTGCGCATACTTTTGTTTTTTCCATTCATTCCGTCTTGTCAATTCTAACAAGGAACGCTACTTTGGTGCCCGCCTTCGATTTTAATGAAACTGATGTATATGGAAGAGCACTGAAAACAGTCATACGCTTACGGTATGACTGGAAAAACAGTTACACTTGTTAAAACCCTTTTCAAATAGAAGTAGCTTACAAATGCGGTATTGTTTTACGCCTCGTAAAAAAATCTTTTTTTTCTCGAGATTTGTTAACCCTTCCTTGACACATTCGGTAATGTTGACCCGGACAAATTGAAACGATATGCTCACTTTTCCATAAACGAAAGTTTTCAATCATTTTTAACAACAATTCAATTTTACATTTCCCGAATTTTAATTATGCAGACGTATTAAGAAATTTTTAAAGTGTATCCCGAATTTGTTTCAATTAGAACCGACCAATGGTATGTTAAGGGCAGGTGGATGAAGTACTATCAGGGTCAAAATGACCCAGTGTGTGAAAGTCGTGGCCAAATGTAAGTGTGTCAAGGAAGGGTTAAGTATTCGATGCAAAGTTGTGAGGAAAAGGACCAAAAAAATCCCATTTGAACATTTTCCTCGTTTGAAAACCTCCACGTGGTACGCTTTTGGTCCTGATAATACTGGCGGTAGAAAATTTGTAAATTTTTTTATTTCGAGTAAAGAATTTTTGTTTGAGGTTTTTTCTCGAAATTTGATGAGTATTGAATGCCAAACTGTAAGAAAAATAATGTTTTTTTCATCTCAATAATCATTAAATTAAGTTTAAGGAACAATAAACGTGCTCTTAAAATTTGTTTAAAACTGATCGATCCGGAAAGAGGCGCATGACCGGATCGATTTGGAATTTTGAAATCCACTGAAAAAAATCTGCAAACCATACTTATAAGCATATTTGCAAGGTAGCGGCGGGTTTTCTAAAAATCAAGAAAATATATTATTTTTGTACTTTTTTTAAATCAATGGCGAGCATGGGAACAAATTCTTCTCCAAAACAATAGTCTGTCCTCAAAGGGAATTTATTAAAGTTTCAGAAACTGCCGGTCAATTTGCTGTACAATGATTAATTCTCATACTTCATGGGATATCCATGATCAAAGACAAAAGGGTGACTTTTTAGTCAGCGGCTGATATTACAGCAACGAATTGTCGCACCGAGCGAAAAAAAACCCAACTGCACCTAAATGATAAGTTTCAATGACCCTGATATTTCCTTTGCTTGGGCAATAAATGTTACCCAAAAAAATGTCATCAAAAGGATTTAAATCTAGAAACTGCAAGCTTCAAAAGCCTCCTTGTCCCTAAAAAAATACTATTTTTTTTCAATTTTCTGCTCCTTCAATTACATTAAACGCAAAAATTAAAGGATCACTTTTTCTTCGTCGAAAAATTACCCTGATTCGGACAGCCATATCGCGGTTGTAAATAATCGGAACAAATAAATAACAAAAACATTTTGTAGCGTTAATTGTCAACTTCAGAACGCTTATGTTAATCAATTTTTATGAACTTTTTTTAACCAAAAAATTGTTGGGAAGCAAGAAAAACGGGAATTAAAAAAATTTGACCAACTTTGCCGGTTTACACGGGGAACAGAAATTTTTGTAAAGAAAATCCGTTTCAGCCATTTGAAGGCGTATATCTTCTTCTCTTATTTTATTTTTTCGAACCTCTGTGCGATTTTTATTCACCTAGGTATCACTGGCCAAATGAAAAAAATGCATTTGTTTTCTTTGGACGATTATAACTCTGGTCGAAATCATTGTACAGCATTCATAATGAAATCGTCGGAAAGCTTGAATTTTTTTCTATGAAACATAGGGTTTGAAATCATTTACGTATTGGTTTTAAATACCGTGAACTTGATTTTTGGAAACGTGTAAAATGCCGATTTTTACACTTTCTATCTACTACATAATACCGTTGCAACCAACGCACAGGGCTTTAAGGTTTTTACGTTTTCTTAAAGCTAGTGTTACATAGGAACATTCAACCAAAAACCAGTCCGCTGCATATAGGCTTTCAGACTGTCCTGAGACTTTGAACTTCGCGAAAATTGAGATACGGCAATTTTTCGCGGAGTCTAATTTCTCTATTTTCGACAGCAGATCAGAAAAATTCTCCAATTATCTCTATAATATTCCCGTTGAAGGGGAAGTGAGGGGACATCGCAGCGATCGGATTTGTATTTTTTCGGTTTTGATGAATTATAGAATGATAATTGCAAAAAATTAATGGTCAGAAAAAACTAATGTTTGGCAATTACGCTGGACGAACAAAAAACGTCGACCTCCGAACACCGCATTTAAGGGGTGAAATTAAGAGAAATAGGGCACTCGCCTTTTTCCTAGGCACGGGTTCAACGAGTTCCCGGAAATATGGGATATAAACAATCTACTCCTTCCAGGTGCAAAATAGCGACTTAAGTTAGCCTCGACTCTGGAACCTCATTTAAGGTGTCATTGAAAAGTACTATGAGTGCTAGATTGGTCTTACTTCATTAAAATGGAATGCAGTACAGCTATAGGTTCTCGGTGCGGGATGCACCCTGCACAGATTTTGACTTTGAAAAATATGGCTTAAGGGGGTGAATCCGTTGGCAGGTGAACGACAATCCTATATAAAATCTCCTTGAGGATTTTAACAAAATGGACTCATCTAACATGGACCCAATATTCCAATGCTACAAATCAATTCGGCCGTACCGCGCCGTTCGAAAGCCACATTTCAAGGGGTGAGTTAAAACGTAGACCAGGCATTGTATCCGAGTGTCGTAGAGGTATTTCGTAAAAATGGAGAGCTAACCCTCCATGTGTGCGAGAAAGCGATTTCGCTGTGGTGCTATAGTCAAATACTTGATTTAAAGGGTCATACTCGATTTCATCATATTTCCGGTCAGAGCGAATAGATCACTTGATCAGTGCTCGGAGAAACAAGTTTAATCATAGAATCATTCTTTACGCGACAAAGACGAAATCGAAGTCCGGCTTGACTTGTAACCCTCTTCGAACATATTCATCATTGAATTAATCAATTCCGCTTTATTTCGAAGTGTGAGGTATGGTACTAAAAAAGAGCCTGAGTCGTTATCCGCTAACATCGAGCGAATAAAAATGAAATCGATGCTCCGAGGGGTTTTCGCATATTCATTCAGACATTGCTAGGATAATCAGCCCAAATTCGTTTTCGATATCATCTTATTTCCGGTCAGAGCTATCGGATCATTTGACCGTTGCTCGAAGATACAAGTTTAATCATAGAATCATTATTTACGCGAAAATGACGAAATCGACGTTTGGCTTGATTTTAAGGCATGAGTTGTAACCCTCTTCGAACATATTTATAATTGAATTTATCAATTTTGCTTTATTTTGAAGTAATAAGCCCGGGGACGTGTCAGGTACGTTACTGAAGAGGAGCCTGAGTCATTATCCGCTAACATCAAGCGAATAAAGATGAAATCGATGCTCCGAACGGTTTTCGCATATTTGTCAGACATTACTGAGATCATCCGCCTAAAGTAGTTTTCGATATCATCTTATTTCCGGTCGGAGCAAATGCTCGAAGTTACAAGTTTAATAATAGAGCCATTTTTTTCGTGACAAAGACAAAATCGACATCTGACTTAATTTTTCGGCATGAGTTGTAACCCTCTTCGAACATACTCATGATTGAATTTATCGATTTCATTTCCGCTCTGACCGGAAATCAAGCCGGACGTCGATTTCGTCTTTGTCGTGTAAAGAATGATTCTATGATTAATCTTGTATCTTCGAGCACCGATGAAATGATCCATTCGCTCTGACCGGAAATAAAATGAAATCAAAAACGAATTCAAGCGAATGATCATAGCAATATCTGACAGAATATGTGAAATCCGTTTAAAGCATTGATTTCATCTTCATTATCTTGGTGTCAGCGGATAATGGCTCAGGCTCCGTTTCATTAACGCACGCCACACGTCACGGGGCTTATTATCTCAAAATAAAGCGAAATCGATAAATTCAACAATGAGTATGTTCGACGAGAGTTACAATTCATGCCGAAAAATCAAGCCGGACGTCGATTTCGTCATTGTCACGAAAATAATGATTGATATAAAAATAATATGTTCGAGCAGCGATCAAATAATCCATTATCTCTGGCAGGAAATAAGATGAATTCGAAAATGAATTTAGGCGAATGATCTTAGCAATGTCTGACAGAATATGCGAAAACCGTTCGGAGCATCGATTTCATCTTTATTCTCTTGGTGTTAGCGGATAATAACTCAGGCTCGTTTTCAGTAACGTACCTCATACGTCTCGGGGTTTATTATCTCAAAATAAAGCTAAATCGATAAATTCAATGATGAGTATGTTCGAAGAGAGTTACAACTTATGCCTTAAAATCAAGCCGGACGTCGATTTCGTCATTGTCGCGTAAATAATGATTCTATGATTTAACTTGTATCTTCGATGTACGGTCAAATGATTCGTTAGCTCTGACCGGAAATAAGATGATATCAAAAACGAATTCGAGCGAATGATCTTAGCAATAGGTGACAGAATATGAGAAAACCGTTCGGAGCCTTGATTTCATCTTTATTCGCTTGATGTTAGCGGATAACGACTGACGCTTCATTTCAGTAACGTACTTCACACGTCTCGGGGCTTATTACCTCAAAATAAAGCAAAATCAATAAAATCAATGATGAGGATGTTCGAAGTAAGGTACAGCGCATGCCGAAAAATCAAGCCAGACGTCGATATCGTCTTTGTCGCGTAAAGAATGATTCTACAACTAAACTTGTATCTTCGAGCACCGATCAAGTGATCCATTCGCTCTAACCGAAAATAAGATGAAATCGAGTATGACCCCTTGAATTAAGTATTTGACCATCGCATCACAGCGAAATCGCTTTCTCGCACACATAGAGGGTTACTTCTCACGATTTTTACAAAATGCCTGTACTAACCTCGGATACAATGCCGGGCCTACGTTTTAACTCGCCCCTTGAAATGTGGCTTCCAAACGGCCCGGTACGGCCGAATTGATTTGTAGCATTGGAAGATTGAGTCCATTTTGTCAAAATCCTCAAGGAGATTTTATATAAGATTGTCGTTTATCTGCCACTGGATTGAGCCCCTTAAGCTATGCTTTTCAAAGTCAAAATCTGTGCAGAATGCATCCCGCACCGAGAACCGATAGATGCATGGAATTCAATTTTAATGAAATATGACAAATTTAGCATACATGGCCCTCCACAATATGACACCTTAAATGAGGTTCTGGAGTCGAGGCAATCTTAAGTCGCTATTTTGCACCTGGAAAGAGTAGATTGTTTGTATCCCATATTTCCACGAACTCGTTGAACTCGTGTCTGGGAAAAAGGCGAAAGCCGTATTTCTCTTAATGGGACCCCTTAAATTCGGTGTCCCAAAGTCAAGTTTTCTTTCGTTCGTCCAGCGTAATTGCCACAAATTAATTTTTGCTGATAATTAATTTTTACCAATTAACATTCTATAATTCATCAAAACTGAAAAAAAACCCGATCGCTGCGATGTCCGCTCACTTCCTCTTCAACGGGAATATTATAGAGGTAATTGGAGAATTTTCTGATCGTCTGTCGAAAATTGAGAAATTAGACTCCGCGTGAAAATTGCCGTGTCTCAATTTTCGCGAAGTTCAAAGCCTCAGGTTAGTATGAAGCCTATATGCAGCGGCCTGGCGTTTGGTGGAATGTTCCTAGGTACCCTTATCTTTAAGAAAAGCTGTAAATCTTAGAGCTCTGTGCGTTGGTTGCAGCGGTATTATGTGATAGACAGAGAGTGTAAAAATCCGCGTTATACACGTTTTTAAAAATCGATTTCACGGTATTTAAAAATAATACTTCAATTATTTCAAAATCTATGTTTTATAGATAAAATCCAAGCTTTCCATCGATGTCATTATAAATACTGTACGATGATTTGGACCAGAGTTACCATAATCGTTAGGGTAGCAGAGTCACCGACGAGAGTGACCGTCCGAAATAAGCAAATGCATTTTTTTCTGCAATGCAATGAAATGCGATGAGAATCGCACAGAGGTTCGAGAAAATAAACTAAGAGAAGAAGATATACGCATTCAAATGGTTGAAACGGATTTTCTTTACAAAAATTTTTGTTCCCCGTGTAACCCGGCAAAGTTGGTCCAATTTTTTGGTTGAAAAAAGTCCATAAAAATTGATGAACATACGCGTTCTGAAGTTGACAATTAACGCTACAAAATGCTTTTTTTTATTTATTTATTCCGATTATGTCCGAAAAACCGCAATTTTTCGACGAAGAAAAAGTGATCCTTTAATTTTTGCGCTTAATGTAATTGAAGGAGCAGAAAATTAGAAAAAAAAATTAGTATTTTTTTAGTGACAATAAGGATTTTGAAGCTTGCAGTTTCTAGTTTTGAAATCTTTCGATGGAATTTTTTTTGGTTAATATTTATTGTCCAAGGAAAAGAAATATCAGGAGACAAAAATATTCCTATTGTTTTTTTCTCTCCAGTTGTCACTGGGCTCAGAATATTTTTTTCCGACTAAATCAATATCAGGGTTATTGAAAATTATCATTTAGGTGTAGTTGGTTTTTTTTTTGCTAAGTACGGCAATTAGTTGCTGTAATATCAGCCGATGAATGGAAAGTCGGCCATTTGTCTTCGATCATGGATATCCCATGAAATATGAGAATTAATCATTGTACAGCAAATCGACCGTCACATTTTTTACCATACTCGCTATTGATTTGCAAAGAGTACAAAAAAATTACCTTTTCTTGATTTTTAGAAAACGCTGCGCTATCATGCAAATCTTGTTATAAGTATTAATGTTTGCGGATTTTTTTCAGTTAATTGTATCGCTAACAGCCCTGTAAAATTTCAAGTCGATCCGGTCATGCGTCTCTTTTCGGATCGATCATTTTTTATTTATTTAAAGAGCACGTTTATTGTTCTTTAAACATAGGTTAATAATTATTAGGATGAAAAAAACATTATTTTTCTTACAATTTGGCATTTAATACTCATCAAATTTTGATAAGAAACCTCAAACAAAAATTCTTTTTTCGAAATGAAATAAAATGTACAAATTTTCTACCGCCAGTATTATGAGTACCAAAAGCGTACCACGTGGACGTTTTCAAATGAGGAAAATTTCCAAATGGGAATTTTTTGGGCATTTTCCCTACAACTTTGCATCGAATACTTAACTCTTCCTTAACGCACTTACATTTGGCCACGACTTTGACTCACTGCGTCATTTTGACCCGGAAAGTATTTCATCCATCTGGCTTTAACAGCCCATCGGTCGGTTCTAATTGAAACAAATTCGGGATACACTTTAAACATTTCTTAATACGTCTGCATAATTAAAATTCGAAAATGTAAAATTGAATTGTTGTAAAAAAAGATTGAAAACTTTTGTTTATGGAAACGTGAGCATTTTATTTCAAATTTGTCCGGGTCAACATTACCCAGTGTGTTAAGAAAGTGTTAACAAATGTCGAGAGAAAAAAAAAGATTTTTTTTCCGAGACGAAAAAAATGCCCCATGTGAAAGCTATTTCTATTTGAAAAGGGTTTCAACAAGTGCAACTGTTTTTTCAGTCATACCGTAAGCGTATGGCCGTGTTAAGTGCTATTCCATGGACATGAGTTGCATTAAAATCGAAGGCGGGCACCAAAGTGGCGTTCCTTATTAGAATCGACGAGAGGGAATGAACGGAAAAACAAAAAATAACTCTAAAAATCGTGTTTATAGTAATTACGCACTCCACTATTTCAAGGAACGCTAGTCATGCACTAAAGTATCGCTGACCTCTAGTGTCCCGAAGCAAAGCCGTATTACCGATCATTAATTGAGATGCAACAATGGAACGTGTAACTCTTGTAAACACGATTCTTGTTTGTCCCATCGTCAATCTGCGTAAATTGTTCGTACGAAAAACGTAAATTCTAACGAACGAATTCTTCGTCAAACCGCGAAAAACATATTCGTAAGTCTCAAAAAATGCTAAAAAACATGAGCTTATATGGAGTTAAACGAATAAAAACTGGCAGTCAGCCAAATCGATCAAGATAGGGAAGAACAAAGTAACCACACTTCTGCAGAATCGAATATTAGTGAGAAGTGCTCTTAAAAATCAACGAAAAATGTCATCTGATTCGTGCGACGTACAAATTCAATTATGTACCTTTTTTCCTCTTGATATTTTCATTAAAACATCTTTGTTTTAAAGTAACGGCAATTAATTGATGCGACAAATCGTCGACTACTAACCAAAAATAGTGACACAAAGAAATTTAAAAAAAACTAAAAAAATGTCGCGACTCCACAATAACACAATACAACTTTTTACTCATTAGACTAAATATTCCAAACTTCATAGTTTTTAAGCTCCGCCGCACGATGCTGTCTTTTCGGAAACTTACCGTTTTTTCAAGAAAAAACTAGATAATTCTGCCAAAAATCGCAACACTTTGAAAAAAAACTAAACTAAAGCTAACGGTGTTCTTTTCAAAGATCTTATGACTAAATGGTGAGATTGCTATTTTTCAAAGGCCAGCATGCGATTTTGCAATATGCGAAAATCGTGAAAACCGGCATGTTCAAAATGACGTACCGGATGCAAAAAAATCACAAGAATCAAAAAAGCAAAATGGGGCCGGCTTTGTCCGCTTCAACACTCCGATTGTTAAATTATATATATATATATATATATATATATATATTACCAATACCAAATATTTGGTAGTGATCCGAAATATTTAGAGTTTTATAATCGATACTGACCTTGAATGACCTTGAACGACTTTGATCCCCAATGTTTTTTATGCGGCTTGAGGTGCTCCACAAGATGGTTGAAAAAATGTACCATTCCATTAAAAAAAGGGGAGTTGACCTTGACGTAGCTTCAGCGCCTCCGCCGATAAAAAAATAGCGTGGTCCAGTATGACGGCCTTCTCGAACACTAAAACTTTTGTCTGAAACAATTTTGGATATGATCGATAGTTTGAGTGCTATTGCCCTGTAACACTTTATGTGTCTCACCCTGTATATTTGTAATAGGGGCGACCTAGGAGGGTTGATACAATTTTCACATTTTACCCCATATCTCGCAATCGAAACGAGAGATTCGGGTAAAACTAAAGGCGTTTTATAGCTTTTTTAATCGACTAATCGATTTTGTACTAGAAATTACTACAGGAATGATGTAACCTGTAAAAATATCAGTTAAGCACAATTAGTCGTTTTGTTTCAACTCGCCTCATATTGAGGTAAGTTGAACCAGCTATCAAGGTGAGTTGAAACGCCTGGGAATTGGTACAAAATATGGGTATAAATGATATCACAACACATTGTAATTAAAAAAACTTTATTAAAAATTTAAAAACTTAACCTCGACATTAATCGAAGTCTCACTTTTTATTCAGACTGACAAATTTTTATCAGTTCTAATTGAAACGAATATGAATTCACGGATCTCACGAAATTAAATAGTAAAAAAGACAAAACAAAAAATTAATTGAAGCAGAAACTTTATGGCAAGAAAGCCAATAAATCTCTATTCTAACGAGCAATTGTGACATATATCTAAACGTTCTTCACCAGTGCAGGCTTCATGCGACCATACTTTGCACTCCAGGCATTGCACGCACTTTTCATTTGGCCTGCTGTTTGAATACAGTTCCATACAATACACGCAAAAATATCTTTCTCGTCTTCACTTTCCGCGTTCTCTTTGTGCTTGATCTTTCGTCCCGTAAAGAAGCCTCTTCAGCAGCAAGCTTATATATTTCTCGGCTCGCCATGCCTCTATCCGTTTTCCTAATATATTTATTCGGCGTCTGATCTAAAACAAATACAAGCCTTGGAAACCACACCACAAAATATAAACGTGTGAAAACATGACTGCAACCGAGGTAAGTTGAAACACCTAGTTTCAACCCTCCTAGGTGTAAAAAATGTGATGCCACTTGATTCGGAACTCACTACTGATAAAAAGTATTACAAGATAACAGATTGAATGTGACAAAACAAATGTTAATTTACTTAGATTCCAAAAAATGCACATCGCATACCATCAAATATATAAAAAAAAGGTAATTGAAGCTTAATGACAAATTCGACAAATACTTACTTTTGCCAATTTTTTTGGCGTGAGTGTCGATGTAACACAACTGAACTTGTAAGAGCACCGGAGTGAAGTGACAAGTGGCGCGCCTCATAGGAATGAAAGAATTACATTGTTGCCAGCTCGCTAACAATCACATCTACCGGACACTGACATTGTTTCAACTCACCTATGTGTCAAGCCTGGGTCTCCTCAATATCTACATCTATTTGCGTGAAGAATAAGAATTTCATTTGACTATAAGAATGTCGATTTTTCTTTTTTGCTTACCTCAAATACATAATAATATGGCCATTCATACGATTGTATTTATTTTCGATTTGTCGATCACGTGAACTGTACAAAAGCGTCCGGTGGCCGTCGTACCATGGACTAAGACTCAGGCAGCCCTCCGGTACGGAAATAAGTGTCCTCAGCTTGATGAGAATTCGCAAATAATTGGAGACGAGGATTGCTTGTTTCTCAATGTCTTCACGCCGACGGTAAAAAAAACGAAATACAAAACACCATATGTACAAAACGACGTAACAACGTAAGATACAGTAATCCACACGGATGGGTGGACATTCGTTTTTTTATGTCCGCTTTACGGTGCAGACAAATCTGAGAGACACTCCGACGGAACTAAAGCCCGTCATGGTGTGGATTCACGAAGGTACCTTCGCTGACGGGTCAGGCGAGGTCTCCATTAAAAGACCAGATTATCTGCTCGAGAGGGACGTGCTTTTTGTTTCGCTGAATTATCGGCTCGGAGCTCTCGGTAATTATATTTCAATACATAATTCCCTTTGTATAATCCTGCAATGAATCTCACTATTCATTGTGTATATATATATATATATAAATATATAACATATGTGAATATATTTATCTTTTTCTTCACAAAGATAATACTGGCTAAGGCTGGACCCCGCTTTTTTGTTATCGTGTATCAATCCCCGAAAAAATTGGAATGCCTTTTAGATTTTTCGAGGAAAAATGACATCGTTATTTTTTGAAAATGTTTAAGGGGTTTTCCTACTGTAGACGCTGAAGAGGGCTATGTTCATGATTTTTTTGATAGGGCTATATTAAAGATATTGATATAAAAGATGTTACACTTAATAAATACACTTTCGAAATACATTTAAAAATGTTTTTATTTATTTGAGTCACTATTCATAGACGAAAAATGGTAGTTAAAAAAATGGCCTAAAAAAATGTCGGTCTGCGCTGTTGATGGAATCTCGGAGATGAATCATCCGAAATAAAATAAAAATAAAACGTTTTTAGATTTAGTATGTTAATGGCTATAGCGCATATCATACGATTATTTATATATGCAAAAATAACAAAGTGGCAGACATTTTTAGTAAAAAATAAAATAAACAACGTTTTTTTTCACCGTTTGTGGCAAAAAAATTGTTAATATCCAAATTTAAAAAAATCCATGATATACGCTATAGCTATAGTTGTAAAGAATATGTGGTTAAAACTTCATAAGGATCGGATTAGTAGTTTCGAAGATTTTATCAACAAGCCTTCGAAAAACGTTGTTTCGAGAAAAACGCGACTAAAGTTGGTTAGGGTTACATAAATATAGAATTTTTTTATAAATTTATTTTGAAAGTCTATTTTCTAAATGGAACAACTTTTATATCAATATTTATAATATAAATGTATCAAGAAAAATCTTGAAGATAGCGTTTTGTCAGCGTCTAAAGTGAGAAGATCGCTAAAAAGAAAAACGTCGGTCAATACGTTTTTACTACTGCAACAACGGAATAAGTGTACTTAATTTCAAGTTGATCCGTTTATTAGAGGTCCAGAAATCCTGTACATCATTAAAAAAAGGTTCGATAAAAACGCGTTCAAAGTTTTACTAGCAGTTCTATCGCTGTAGTCATAAGTTTGACTTGGATCTACGATTCCTGCTTCATATGATGGACCTTCCGTTTGAATTTGAGTAGCCTTATCCTTTGAGGACCATGTCAGACCAATTTGAAATGCGTTTTTTTTTCGTTTTCACAAATTTAAATCTTCTGAGAATACAAAAAAATATTTGAATCCTCCGTTCATATCAGGTTTCTTGAGCCTGAACGAACCCGGCGCGACTGGCAATCAAGGACTCAAGGACCAGAATTTGGCGCTCAAATGGGTGCAGAAGAATATTGCCAAATTCGGTGGAAATCCGGAGAAGGTGACGCTATTTGGGAAAGGTGCCGGCGCCGTATCAGTTGGCTTTCATGTTCTTTCGACGGCTTCGGGAGGTCTGGCGTGACACAATTTACTTAATTTTTGTCTCTGTAGTAATACATTTTTTATTTGATCTATCAATGGCATTCACGTAGGACTTTTTCATGGCGCCATATCCATGAGTGGAACGCCTCTGGCGCCTCATAGTTTCGTATCACTATCGGAAGCTGTTCGACGAGGCAGGGAATTAGCTGTGATGGTGAGAGAGGAGAGTCCGATGGAGTTTCCAGATGATTTCTATCTGACGGACCTTCGCAACGCGAAGCCTGAACAGCTCGTGAAAAACGCTCAACGCGTCGACCCGGTTCGTTATTTCGTGATTTTTTCTCAATAAATTGCTATTAAAAATATCAAGGATCAATCTATACAGTATAATTGTGTAAGCACCAACTTAATTCCGATAAAGTTGAAGTACCTCATGCGCGTATTGCCGGATCTGATACATTTTTTCTAACAGTTCGCACCGTTTGTGCCTACGATCGAGGACCGTACTATAGCCACTGATGCCTTTCTCTCCGAGAACTTGATGGATATATACGAGTCTGGAAATTTTAACAAAGTGCCGCAGATTCTCGGTTTCACGGGATTGGACACCGGTGCATATTTGAACTGTAGGTATTAGCAGCTTAAAGAAGTGCTTTCTTCACGATTTTCAATCTTTGACGGTTTCCACACACACACACACATACACGCACACACACACACATATATATATATTGTAACGGGTAACCTCTAATTACATCAAATGTGGATCCGCCTGTACATCCAGATTTTCCGCTGTTTTCATGTTTTTTTTTGTCGCCTGATGGCCGTGAGAGACTTACACCCGTATTCATAGATGTACCTTGAGGAATCCTTATTCCTCTTTCAGAACAAAGAACAAGGAGGCCTTATTTCTTAAGGGTGTTTAAGAGTGTTTAAGATGATTTCTTAACGTCTATGAATACGGGTGTCCCTTATTTCTTAAGGGTGTTTAACGGTGTTTAAGATGATTTCTTAACGTCTATGAATACGGGTGTTCATACTTGGGCGGACCTCCACTACTTTTCGATAGGGCAGGGGGGTGGGGCTCTTGCGTTGCTGGGCACCACGGTCTTATAGACAGGTCTGGGCACTCCAACCCGCTTCCTATATAACGCAGCGTGACCGTCTTGAAGCCTGTATTTCTAAATTTGTGCACCAAAGACCGGAGCGCTGCAATCTCCGAGGCCGGTGTGCAACAAAGAGAGGAATATAGGGCAGCCGTTTTTTTCTCCGTGCGCTTGCGTGCTAGGCTTGCAGATTTGTATAATGTTTTGATGGGTTATTTATTCTAATTCAGATCGCAATTAAGACTCATATTAACAAAAAGGTTACTACAAGTGCATCAATAGTAAATTGAATTCAACCTGTAAAATCGAATCGCAAGCCGAAGAACCAAGTGGCAGAGCGAAAGTTATAAACGAGTTCAATCCCTATTTATTAACGTTCAATCCCTATCTATTATCGTACCTGCTATATATACGAATGAAAAATTATTCGTTTTTACTTTTAAAGCTCTGGATTTGTACCCGCAGGTTCTGAATTTTTCAAAATATTTTATTTTACTCTATTAGCCAGCTATATCAATGTTTCTATTGTGTGGCGAAATGAGTTATCATAACTATATGAAATAACATTTTGAAGGATTGAAAAGAATACTAAAAATAGGATTGTAGGATGCGGTCGGTATTAATTCAATATTATATTGTAGTGTCAAAACTCTTATTTATTAGCTTTTGTGAAATTTCGCTTGTTTTCTCTTCTCGCTACTTTTTTTTTGAAGCGATCTGGTTTGCTGCGCAGAAAATTGCCGCATACGAAGACGCAAATAATAATGGATCGCATACGATAAAAAGCTCTCTGCATGCTCCTTACATGGGAATGAAAATTGATATGACATTAACATATCGTCGATAGTTCGATTGTATACATTTGGTAAATGACAATTTTCTATAAAGTGCGACTCTAAAGCAATGATGAGATTGAAGAATGTTTTGTTCGGATGGATGAGCCCCCCGCGAGTTTTTAAATTCCCACGCTGTAACTCGCTTCCTGCGAATATGAATCTGCATTCTTGATGGCATTTCTACAGACGTCGCATTTAGTGTACCTGAGAAGTTGCTTGCAAAGATATCCTGAAATTTTAACAAAACAAAAACACGAGATGGTACGAAGTATGTTTGTATTGTTACCTAATGATACCAGCTCCCTATTTCATTTTACGCAAATAAAAATGTAGACGCTAGTAGTAGCAGTCAACATACAAAGGAAATCCTTCTAATAATTATTCCTATAATTTTTGTAATAAGAAAAGGTCATGGGATAAGAATTAACGTGGTGTTGAACATGCTTTCGGTTGATCTTTCACGCAATTATATCTCTTTCACATCACCTTCAGGGATACTGAAAATGGAGTGAGTCACATTCAGATACATAGAGTATGGAAAAAATTTTATGTGAAAATATGTAACTTATTCTGCAGTAAAATATATAATTTACATTTAACATATTTTAAATCTATTTTCATCATATATATATATATATATATATATATATATATATATATATATATATATATATATATTTGACATATTTGGAAAATACACAAACATATATGTATATTAGGGTGACCCGAAAAAAAAAACTTTTTTTTTCCTCTCCCACCGGCTCAAACTCAAGTTTGCGACCCCAAACAACACCATACATCGTTTCAGACCAGTAAAAAAATCCTACGAGGTAGCAACATCGAGTTATCGATTTCCCATTTAAATAACACGTAGCACACTTGACTTGTCAGTAAAAAGTTGAATATCTTATTCGAAAATAATGATAATCCAATTTAATAAGCGGCGTTTTGAAGGGGACAAATCTAGCTTTATTTTGGATTTTTTAAAAAAATTCTGCGATTTTTTTCCGCAGAGATATTTAGTTTTTTGTAAAAAAAATACTGCTTTCGAAAAATGCAGCGCAACTCGAAAACGATGGCGTTTAAAATAATATGCCCGAGAAGTAAAAAGTTGTATATAGTTATTTGTAACTCACTCAAACTTTTTTAGATTTTTTTTTCGAAATAAAAAAAAAATTTCAAAATTTTTTTCTACAAAAAATGTTTTGTTTGAAATTTTTTAATTATTTTTTTATATTTTTAGTCGAAATTCGCTGATTTGTCTCATAAATTTATTGATGTAACTCGGAAAGTATGATGTTTAAAAGGAAAAGTCAAGAGAAGAAAAAGACTTCTTTCAAAACTCCGAACGTATTAAAAAAAATTCAGAATTTTCGTACACAATTGGGTACATTAAACCCCATCGTTTTTTAGTTGCGCCACATTTTTCGAAACCAGTATTTTTTTACGAAAAACGAAATATTCGCTCACCCACGTTGCACGCAACTCGTCATTTTGCGAAAAAAGGAACAAAGAGACGCGTTCTTTGTTGCTCGTGTATCCACTTTTACATCCCGGGATTACTCATTTTTTACCCATTTTTCTTTTTTAAAATAAATATTTCGAAACACATAACGATAAATTTATACTGAATAAATAATAAAATACTGGCGTAGATATTGAACTGAGTGAACTGTCGAAAGAGGTTAACGGATTGTAAATAAAGAAACAGTTGCCGCGCATGCGTACTGAGTAGGCCTCTCCCTCACTAGCGCTACGGCGAAATTTCACAACATCGGCTTCGTTTTCGAGCACGGTTTTACAGCCGGAGTGCCCAGATCTGTGTATACGGCCGTGCTCGGCACCTTTATTATCATTTTCTCGTAATTTTGACCGGCCTCGTTTATGATGACTCTCCTCGTGTCGGTATGTTCGTATACGCTCGTATGATACTCCGTGTATCGGTATGTTCGTGTACGCCTGTTTGTGTGTATGTGTGTCGCTTAGGCCGCGCGACCAAATTTCGTGTTTATGTCTGTATCGGTTTACAGCTGAGTGAATTATTGGCTATGTGTGTGTGACTTTGTGAATTTTTCCTGTCGGGCCAATCAGGTGCGCCCGTTGAGGCAACGAACGTCGATGAGCGATATGCGCGTGTAGTGGTGCCTGGCGGGAGCATCGCACCTAGGTGCAAGACTCTATGCGCGTATCACTCACCGATGTACGCTGGCTCATCGGGCGCACCTGATGGGTCCGCCTTTGGAAATTTATAATAATTCAGAGGTTTATCTGAGACCTATACATGCTTATATCAATCGACTCAGAATTTCACCCCCAACCCCGCATTTCAGGGAACGCATTCAGTTCTGGGACACCCTGTACAAGAGAAACAATTTTTCATATTTTTAGTTTTAAGGCTTTCACGGCTCTTTATGTAATGAGAAGAGTATGTGGCTTCCGGATAGAGGCCGTGTTGAGGATCAGCGTTGTGCCGACGTTTCGCAAACGTTACAGTCTGCATCATCAGGGCTGAAAGCTCCGATACTGAAGCTCTCGTGTCTCAGGTATTCCTTATATAGTTGCAGTCATCGTTTCGGATCGCTGCACCAGCCAATCAGATGTTTTAATTGATCAGCTGGTCAATTAAAAAAAAAACCGGGAGGACGGTGTGCCAAATAGGATTGACGTGATATCCTTCATCTCTGTTTAGATTGTCCGGATGTTTTCGGATTTCCAAGCCTTCTCGGTGTTTCCTGGAAAAATAGCTGTTTGATGGGGCCAGACTTTGGGCTTTGTCGAACTGGATGGCATGACCAGTCTCCATCCAATGTTCTGCCAGCGCTGATTGTGTAATATGGCCATATTTGATACACCGTTGATGTTCTTTGATCCGTGTACTGATCTTCCTCCCGGTTTCTCCTATGTACACTTTACCGCATGAGCAGGGTATCTTGTATACTCCTGGTGCACTTAATGGTGGTCTTTGGTCTTTTGCACTCGGAATCAC
Source organism: Ophion obscuratus (assembly GCA_964007375.1). NCBI lineage: Eukaryota > Metazoa > Arthropoda > Insecta > Hymenoptera > Ichneumonidae > Ophion > Ophion obscuratus. The sequence continues at coordinate 24,529,947 of OZ023318.1, read as the reverse complement.
CTGTGCTAGTTTCTTCTGAGGTTTGAAGATGACTCGCACGTTATGTTTTCCAAGGACCCTCCCTATGCGATCGGTTATGCCCTGAAGGTATGGAAGGGAAGTTGTTGCGGTTATTTGTCCTTCATTCTCCCTATCAGGTGCTGTAACCGTTTTCGGATCAGCTATTTTTCTTTTTAGATTTTTGATCGTTCTTTCGATGTTGCCTGGCTTGTAGCCATTGTCTCCTAAAGCTTTTCGTAGGTGTTCTAGTTCAACCTCCAAGGAGTCTGGTTCGGAGATCGCTAGAGCTCTGTAGACCAGAGAGCTTATGACCGACTGTTTTTGAGACAATGGCTACAAGCCAGGCAACATCGAAAGAACGATCAAAAATCTAAAAAGAAAAATAGCTGATCCGAAAACGGTTACAGCACCTGATAGGGAGAATGAAGGACAAATAACCGCAACAACTTCCCTTCCATACCTTCAGGGCATAACCGATCGCATAGGGAGGGTCCTTGGAAAACATAACGTGCGAGTCATCTTCAAACCTCAGAAGAAACTAGCACAAGTGATTCCGAGTGCAAAAGACCAAAGACCACCATTAAGTGCACCAGGAGTATACAAGATACCCTGCTCATGCGGTAAAGTGTACATAGGAGAAACCGGGAGGAAGATCAGTACACGGATCAAAGAACATCAACGGTGTATCAAATACGGCCATATTACACAATCAGCGCTGGCCGAACATTGGATGGAGACTGGTCATGCCATCCAGTTCGACAAAGCCCAAAGTCTGGCCCCATCAAACAGCTATTTTTCCAGGAAACACCGAGAAGGCTTGGAAATCCGAAAACATCCGGACAATCTAAACAGAGATGGAGGATATCACGTCAATCCTTTTTGGCACACCGTACTCCCGGTTTTTTAATTGACCAGCTGATCAATTAAAACATCTGATTGGCTGGTGCAGCGATCCGAAACGATGACTGCAACTATATAAGGAATACCTGAGACACGAGAGCTTCAGTATCGGAGCTCTCAGCCCTGATGATGCAGACTGTAACGTTTGTGAAACGTCGGCACAACGCTGATCCTCAACACGGTCTCTATCCGGAAGCCACATACTCTTCTCAATTTTTCATATTACTTAGAATTGCATTACTTTTGGTTCTTGCAGGGATAAGACAAACCCTCAAAGCAAACAAGGAGTTATTTAGCTCGGAGATTCATTTAGCCTCGCTTAAGGCCGCAATATTGAGCTGTCTTGACCGGGGAGGGAATGTTTCGAGTTTCTCAGTAGGGGCCATGAGATATCGTAATACCGGATTACCACCTTTTGAGCACGTGAGTATTTTGATGCTTTAAAAAACACCAGACACTTATTCCTTCGATTCCAGTATTCTTCTTTAATGAGTATTATTTTTTCAATGTAGGATAACCAAATGATGTTTTATCATCCAGTAACCGAAACTCGGAAACTTTTGGTCCAAAAAAATGGCGACAAACTCGTTTACGAATACCGTATGGCTCCCCCGTGGTACGAGCAGTCACCTTCACGACCCACAATCACCGGGATTAATATTAATATCAACAGTAAGTGTCAATTCAGGGTCAACATCAAATAAGTATTTCTGCAACACTACTTAAGTAAGCTTATATTTAACTGGTATTGAAAAAATGAGGAAATTAACATGATTTATTTTGTATTCCTAAGAATTGATCGTTCGATCACGAGACAACGGTCAAATAATTGTACATTTTTTTTACAGGTGTTGTATATGCGGAAGATCTCGAGAGTATTTTTTACATTCCATCCAAGTCTCATAACCCGCGTTTCAAGGCCATAAATTCTGATTTTATCAACAAAATTTGCAAGTTGTGGACCGACTTTGCCAAATACGGGTGAGTTGGATTTCACGAAGTGCCATCGAATAATTACAACTCGGTTGTAACCACGGGGTGTAATAACGTTTTTAACTGCTGCAGCAATCCGGATCCTTCTAGGATGTTCTGGCCTGCCTCCGGAAGTTCCGGGCTGATTCTTGAAATCAATCAAGAGATCTCGATACGATCACACCTGTCCTTCATAGAAATCAATTGGATACCATACACACCTATAGGACGATTACGGTATTTCTTCGAGTCCGAATAAGGAGCATGGGTCCACGACCCTCTCTCCAGTGCACATACTTAACCATATTAAAGTGCACAATATTCAGAAACGTATACTAGCAGCATAACGAGATAGATAAAGATCCAAATATTACAGAGAGTGTGAGTTTCAACGTTTTCAATCATTTATCAACCTTTTTATTGACAATTATTACAAATATGATGACATGTATTGACAATCATTTAATAAACTGTTCTTCAATTGGTTCCTTGGACGGATATATTATAGCGCGTTTTACGTCTTTTTTGTATCAGGTTACACTAAAGTTACCGATACTGACGTAATGACTATTCGTGCTTCTATATCTCCACTGCGATCGGCGCGGTTATCGAGACGCCACTACTTTTGTACTGACAAAATCAAATTGGCATTTCATTATTGGGTTAGGATCTGTTATTGGGAAGCTCGGGTCAAACCGGGCCGTACCATCAGAATCCGAAAGATTCGCGAGCTACACACACACGCGCGCGCGTGCACATTCAACACTTACACCGACCAAAAGTCAAAACAAAATTTAAAATAGCGCCGAGAGCGAGGCGCGCGCGCACACATACACGCACACAAATAGACACAGACAAACATCGATACACTCACGCAAAGATACGGCCATCGCGGCCATTATAAAATAGGCCGGACAAATTTCCAAGAATTTGTACGCTCTACGCCTATTAGCAACGTAAGAGGCTTCGCCTCCCTGAAAAGCCCCGAGATCCCGCTTAACGAAAGAATATCGGGCAAGCGAAGTGACCAACGACGAGATTGGAATGTACAGACGGATTCAAATTCGATAAATCGACAATCATTGTATGCGACAAAAACGTCTAAATTAATTTACTCCATAATCGAGTCCGTAATCCTAGAAATTTAATGTAATTAAGGGGTTACCCGTGACAGTATATTTCTTCATATTTATATATGTTTAAGACCGGCTGCGTTGTCGCGTCGGAAAGAATGCAGGATGCTTGCTTTTCATCGATACGTTACATTTGGCTGTAATATGCCTATATCTGAAAAAAATATAAGGGTCCGTCAAAAAATGAGAGTGCCGCTATCGCGCGTATTGGTCTTACGTTAGTGGTTCACGATTAAGTTCACAATTCCCATGGGAAATCGCGTAGGCCGCGTCCTCGCCATAGCTCAACAAGATAAGAGAAAGAAGAAAAAAATGTATAGTATCCATTTGCTCGCGACGTAACACCCGGTACACCCTTCGCACGCAATAAGGGTACCAAACCCAAACAAATCCAAACATACGTAAACTCGCAATATGCTTATTGCGAGTTTATGGTTCTTTGGATGTTCAAAATAATTAGATGACGGCTTTTTTTCAGAACTTTTAGGAATTTTCAGATCGTATATACGCGAAAAGTTAGTATAAAATGGTCACAAAAAAGAGTTTCGAAGCTTGGACCTTCTAGCTTTAGAATCATCAGCTGAATATTGTGTATCCTTTGGGATAGCCGTCTTTGAGATGGTTGGAGCCTTAGCCAAAATCAAGGATTTGACAAAAAAGTTGATACGTCATTGTCTGGACTATACTGACAAGGAACATGCCTCAGGTGTCCACCTCCGATTTTGTTGAAACTCATATATGTGATAGAGCATCGAAAACTTTGAAACGCGTATTTTTTTTATCGGCGGAAAAACGGTTTTAAGTGGGGAAATCGCCCCTCAAAGAAAGGCGTGTCGAGGGGTGATTTTGCAGTTTCACCCAGAAGTAGTCCACCGATCTGAATGAAACAAAAACGAAAATTCTTTTAATGAAAAGCGATGAAAAATCCACTATGAAATTGTTAAGAAAAAATTAATTAGGGGGTAAACCACCCTTCAATTTGCCATTTTTTCACCCCACACTTAAGAGGGTTGTATGCAAATTAATAAAACCGGTATCATTTTGAAGGGGAATTAAAATTAAAGTTGACGCGTATTTGCATTTTGGCGGCACAGCAAATTTAAGGAGGTAAACCACCTCTAACATAAATGTATTTATCATGGTCGATTTTTCTGTGTTTAAAGTGTATCCGCTGATTTTAAATATTTCTATAAGCTACAATTTAATGTTTTATCATATTTCAAAATTATTACAATCGTCTTAAGGGGTAACTACCCCTCTGTCGAGAAACATTATTTAAGTATGCGCTTTCGAATTCGTTGAAACTCATATATGTGGTAAAGCATTGCAAACTATTAAATTTTGTTTTTTTTTGTATCGGCAGAAAAATGGTGTTAGGGGATGAAACCACCCCTCAAAGTTTCTTCTACAAGCAGTCCACCGATCTGAATGAAACAAAATCGAAAATTCCTCTAATATTAAGCGATGAAAAATCCACTACAAGAGTGTTGATTAGAAATATAATTAAGGGGCAAACCACCCCTCCATTTGCTGTTTTTCACCCCACGCTTAAGAGGGTTGGATGAAAATTAATAAAACAGGCATCATTTTGAAGGGGAATCAAAATTCAAGTTGACGCGTTTTTGTGTTTCAGCGGGACAGCAAATTTACGGGGGCAAACCACCCCTAACGTAAATTTGTTCATTTCTATTCATTTCAAAAACCAGAAGATTTTGAAAATCCTGTTACCTTTGGTTTTGGTGAATCGAACACACATTGTGAAATATCCGGTTGCAATAATTTGGCCATTATCAGATGTGCATGGTGCAAAAGTTCGTTGTGTTTGAAGCATTTTTTTGTTGACTATCATTATTGCAGGAATTATGAGCCATGATTGTTGATAGTTATCATATGAAAAAAGTATATGTCACAAGAAAATGATTTGACGGCATATAACTGTCACTTTTCACAAGTACTATTAATTAAATCAGCTGATATGATTCCCAAATGAAATATGTCAAAATATGTTAAAAACATGTTCGTTAACCTACTGTAAAACCCTCAGTTTCATTAATATGTTTAATCAAATAAACGGTAAAATAATAAAAATATACATTCCTCCACAAAACTACGTCGCTGGCTAAATTCTCGCTTGATCCAGGCGCATCATCGTTCCGAAATATACGAAGTGAGCCTTATAACTTATTCTGGAAATTATTATAATTAATATATAGTAGAAGTGCGTGTTTATTCCTATGGATATGCTTAATAGACGTGCATATTGAAATCGGAAGCGTTTCGACACGAAAATATGTGTCTTATGAGTAAGGGGTAGCCCCACGTCCCCACTCGCAAAGTACTGCTCCTAAAGCTCAAAACGGATATCCCTGCACACACAACCATAAAATTGATATTACCGATGAAATGAAAGCAGTTTTAACGAAATTCGTGAAACCTTTTGCGAAACTTCAAACGAAAAGCAATTAGAGCGGGTAGTTTACCCTTAAAATGTAAAAATTTAAAAACGAAATAATTTTAAAACGTGGGAGAATATTTTGAATCTTCGGATACATGTTAAACACAGAAAACACGACGGTGATGACCAAATTTATGTTAGGGGTGGTTTACCCCCTTAAATTTGCTGTCCCGCTGAAACGCAAAAACGCGTCAACTTGAATTTTGATTCCCCTTTAAAATGATACCTGTTTTATGAATTTTCATACAACCCTCTTAAGCGTGGGGTGAAAAACGGTAAATGGAGGGGTGGTTTACCTCTTCATTATATTTATAATCAACACTCTTGTAGTGAATTTTTCATCGCTTAATATTAGAGGAATTTTCGATTTTGTTTCATTTAGATCGGTGGACTGCTTCTGGGAGAAACTTTGAGGGGTGGTTTCATCCGCTAACACCGTTTTTCTGCCGATACAAAAAAAAACATGTTTAATAGTTTGCAATGCTTTACCACATATATGAGTTTCAACGAAATCGAAAGCGGATACTTCAATGATGTTTCTCATCAGAGGGGTAGTTACCCGTTAAGACGAATGTAATAATTTTCAAATATGATAAAACATCAAATTGCACCTTATAGAAATATTTAAAATCAGCGGATACACTTCAAACACAGAAAAAACAATCATGATAAATAAATTTATGGGATAATGATAATGGGACCATGATAAATAATTTAGGGGCGGTTTACCCCCTCAAATTTGCTATGCCGCCAAAACGCAAAAACCCGTCAACTTTAATTTTAATTCCCTTTCAAAATGATACCTGTTTTCTTAATTTGCATACAACCCTCTTAAGTGTGGGGTGAAAAAAGGCAAATTGAGGGGTAGTTTACCCCCTAATTTAATTTTTTCTCAACATTTTCATAGTGTATTTTTCATCGCTTTTCATTAGAAGAATTTTCGTTTTTTTTTCATTCAGATCGGTGGATTACTTCTGGGTGAGAGTGCAAAATCACCCCTCGACACGCCTTTCTTTGAGGGGCGGTTTCCCCCCTTAAGTCCGTTTTTCCGCAGATAAAAAAATACGTGTCTCAAAGTTTTCGATGCTCTATCACATAAATGAGTTTCAACAAAATCGGACGCGGACACCAGAGGGATGTTCCTTGTGAGTCTTCACTAATTTATTGAAATTGTTTGACCACAAAACACAACCCATAAACAATTTTAGTAATCGTAGTAGTAATATTTATTCCACGTTTGGTCTTTCTGTCCTCTAACAACCCTCTTTTACAGTCGGTGATACAAAATGAATACAGAAATATCAAAGATAACAAAATTAAACTTCAGAATAACTTTTAACATTAGCAATGAAGAATTATCCTTAACTACCACGCCCCATTTACACTCCTCGATCCCATATCTTTATTACTCTATTATATTTTCCCATTTCGCAATTTCTCCTGGTTTAAACTTATCCGCGCTTAATGTTAACTTGTGTCTACCGGTCGACGGCTCGCCCCAGAGCCTCGGTCCTGGACCTGGCAACCCGCTCAAAAACTTTTATATATTCACAAATTTGTACTACTAGTGGTCTCGTCAAAATTGTGAACATCCTAAGCCTCAACACCTCTCCCATCGGCCCGTTCTTCCACTTATCTATTTTCTCTACCCATTCCGTTCTGCACTATCTTCTCGTACCTTCCAGCACAATATGTGCTCCAGAGTCTCGTCCTCCTTCACATACTCTGCATGTCCAATTCTGGAATCCTTTCTTGCCCCCTCTTTCCACATTCTTGCCCATTGCTTTTTAGGGCAGGTACCTCAGTAAACGGCGGGAAAAACAGGTAAACATCGGGTTCTTTTATCTCAAAAACTAATGTTTCGATTGGATCCGGGTTTTTTAAATTGGAAAGTATGTACATTGAGGTATGTTTAGGAATTTTTTAAAATAAATTCGTTGACTGCAAGCGCCGTTGTTGTGGTCAGCGTCAGACGTGTTGTTCGTCGACATAGCTTGTGATGCCAAGGATTCCGGGCAATCGGTTGATCTGGAACATGAAAACACAACAGATTCTTGAAATATAACATACAAAGGAGTTCGTCTCGTAAGATTTTTTTTGAAATTTTCTTTTTTGACCGCGTTGCGACCATTTTAATTCAACATTCGTTTTTCGTTCACAATTTCCGACCATTTTGGTTGCATAAAAAAGCAATAGTTCAATCAAATGAAAAACCCCTACGAGGCGAACTCCTTTGTACTTTATATATTATGTTTCAAGAATCCGTTGCGTTTTCATGTTTCAGATGAACCGACTGCCCGGAATCCTTGGCACCACAAGCCATGTCAACGAACAACACGTCTGACGCTGACCACAACAACGGCACTTCCAGTCAATGAATTTATTTAAAAAATTCTTAAACATACCTCAATGGACATATTTTCAAAAAAAAAACCCGGATCCCATCGAAGCATTAGTTTTTGAGATAAAAATTCCCGAAGTTTACCTATTTTTCTCGCCGTTTACTCAGGTACCTCCCCTTAATTCCTCCACTAAACTCCTTCGATTTCCGACATTTTTTTCTTTCACACCCTTCTTTTATCGACGAGTAGGGTTGACAAAAGGTCGATCTGTCTGCCCTCCCCCAATCCCCTCGCATGTTCTGTTCCTTTTTACCTATACTCCCTGTTCAAGTATTGTCGATAACCTTTTCCTATATCCCCCTCCCGTATTAAATTAAAAACACGCCCCTTCCCTACTTCCTGTAGTGCGTCAACTAGTTCTGTCCTCCATTTCGTCGGATTACCGTTCGCTATTCCTTTAATTTCTTCGTTGAGTGCTATTTTCGACCATCTTTCATCCTTCATTCCTAAGACCTCTATTAGATATTGTTATGCCCTCCTTCTCGCCTCTACCTCAGTACTTCTGCTCTCGGCCTCCAGTTTCCAAATATAATCGGGTGTGTTTCTGGTGAGGCCCATGGCCATTTTTACGAATCGCCCTTGCAAAACTTCTACCACCTCCCGCTTTCCCAAGCCCGAAAATTCAATTCCGTATAGCACTCCTGCTTCAACGAATCCATGAGCTAAAGTCTCTTTTCCAATCTCTCTACCCGTGCCCGCTTCATTACTTCCCTACTGAATTTCCGATACTGAGTTCCGAGATGAAAATTCAGAGCCTAAATATTAAAAACTTTTTACCACCTCTATTTCTTTCGCAAACAAGGCCTACTTCTCATTCTGTGCTCGCCTTCCTCCGTTTTGAAAAACCATAATCTTGGTTTTTTCTATATTTATTTGTAATTTTGATCCCTTCTCAAATATTTCTAGTGTTTTCCGCGATGTCATCCGCGTACTTTAGTAAAAATACTTTCACGCCTCCTATTACAGTCCCTCCTTCGTTTCTTGTCTCTAAGTCCTAGTCCCGGTCGTCGAAAAACAAATTAAACAGATTTATGCTATGCGTATAGTGAAATCTACACATACACGAAGATTCATGCTATACGTATTGTAAAATCCATATGAAAATATAGCATAGTATAGGGTGTCCAATAGGAAGTTGCTAAAACTAAATAAGTGTCTCTTCCCTCCATGAATTCAATAGGGGTCCCTTTTTCTAAGGCGCATACCTGAGGCCCCGCAGTTTTATTCCAGCCGTGGTTGAAGCAAGTATGCGCGCGTCAAAATGAGTGAGCTCACCACGGAAGAAAAAGTATATTTTATTGAGTGCTTCTTCTCGAGGGGAAAAATTTATAGTAATGCGTATAGAGGGTTTCGTACTCCGTTTGGAACTCATAGAGTTGCCAGCGAAAACACTGAAAAGGTAAGAATTTAATATTTATTCATATTCATCTATCACACAACTTGTGTTTCAATTCAATTAAACTGCAATGAAGTAATTTTATGTTAATTTGTGTAGGATAATCGATAACTTCGTGAAGTATGGTACACTCCAGGACCGTAGACACGAGTTGCCAGGTCCATCTGTTAGGGTGACTACACCAGAGAAGATCAACGAAGTTGAGAATTATTTCAACCAAAATCCAAATGATTCGATTCGGAAAACTGCTCAAGCATTAAAAATAACCAAATCATCATTACACAACATTTTGAAATATTGTTTAAAGTTTCATCCGTATAAAATAAGCATTCATCAATTGTTAACTGAACATGACATGACGAAACGCATCGAATTTTGTGACACTATTACGGGAATGTTTGAAGCCGAAGAACTTAATGAGGAATTGATTATTTATTCCGATGAAGCACATTTTTGGATGAATGGGTACGTAAACAAGCAAAATTACCGGTTTTGGGTAACGGAAAATCCCAACATATCGCTAGCGAAGTCCCTTCATCCATAGAAAGTAACGGCATGGGCAGCGATTTCAGTAAAAGGAATTTATTTGCAATTCTTGGAATCTACGGTAACAGGAGAGAGTTACACACAGCTTTTGGAAAAGAAATTCTTCCCTTATGCGAAAAAGAGGGGACTGGTTAAAAATCTTTACTTCATGTAAGATGGAGCGACGCCGCGCCGGACTCATGAGGTGTTTGAAGCTATTCATCGCGTATATGGGACTCGAGTAATCGGTCTGGGGTACCCTAAATTTGCTCAAGGCGGACTAGAATGGCCTCCGTACTCACCGGACCTGAACCCTTGTGATTTTTTCTTGCGGTGTTACATTAAAGATCATTGTTACGCTACAAAACCCCAGCACAGTAGAAGAACTGATCGCGGCCATCCAGGAAGTAGTTCGCGGCATTACGACCGACATGTTGGACACAGTTTTTCACAGTTTTCAAAAGAGAATTGATTTTTGTGCATAATCTAACGGTTTGCACTTCGAAAATATCTATTATTAATCACTGTACTTTTTCGTTATTTTTATAAGATGTAATAAATTGACATAAAAAATATTTGACTGGATTTTATTTATGTGCGTTTAAAACTGCAGAGTTTCCTCTATTGAAAGCAATTTGGCTTTTCTGATTCTGTGCACTGTTTTAAGATGACAGTCGATTAATTTCAGCAACTTCCTATTGGACACCCTGTAGGACTCGCGCCTATGCGAGAATAGTTTCAAACGTAATATGCACGCATTATTTTTACTCTACGGTGTGAGAAACATTTTTGCACTTCTATAACAAGTCATATAATTCCGAAATGGCAGTAAATTGCTATACTTTTCTAGCACTGAATAATAGAATTCTGGTAACCAGTGTTAGAATTCGAGGCCGTATTTTTCTCCGTGTACTTATAAGCGTTTGAATTTACTTACACGTTTGCAAATATAAATTGGATTTGCAATATTATTGTTACCAATCCCCATCGTAGTATGTTTACCCCCTGAATACGAATTTACGATTCTTTTATTCAAAAGCCTCTAATTATCATTAAAAACCGTCAAAAAGGTATAGAATGTGATTTACGCCCTTTAGACTTGCTATTCAATAAAAATGCGAAAATAGGTTGATATGAGGAACTTATAATGACATCTTTGTATGTACTTTGATTAACGTTTCCTAACTATTGATTACCCAACGCTATCATGAAAATTGAATTTTCATTCGAATATACCATAAAAATGACTAATTAACGTCTTGATCCACGTAGTATTTGTAATTAATAGTTGATCGTCGTAAGTACAAATAGCAACGGTAAATCAATACGGCGACGGTGATCGTTATCCATTGGAATTTATAATTCTTTCTCGATATTTTTATTTTATGCGATACGGTGGTCAGCCCAGAAGTCGTTAGTGTCCTAGTGGACGTCATATTTACACATTAAATAAGTATTTTAATATAAGAATCAGTACTTCGTGTATGTGATAAATATATTGGTGTCCCGAAAGAATGTGCTTGCTATGTTGTAGTACATTGTCACACTCGAAAGTATACACATTCAAGAATAATCAAATAAAATATATTCAGCTACGGCGTCTATCTGCGATTTCGGCCGAACCCTGCATATAGATTTCGAGGTTAAAGTGAACCGTGTCACATCGCGGGTGATTTGCAAATGCCTGGGGACTTGCTTGATGTAAGTTTATCTTCAAGTTTTAAATAAGAATACCCGTTTTGCGTTCAGCATAGAAAATTATAGTTTCATGCTAATTTCAACGAGTTTTTATATGACGATTACCGGTTCAGCAATGTAAACACTCCGTCGATTAATCGCTACGGCTGTCGTTAACTAGGACAAGGTTGACAAAAGAATATTATGAATTTAAGGGGTTAGGCCACTCTAAAGGCCGAAAAAATAGGCTTTTTGGGGTTTTTTTGCAGAAAAACTACAAAATAAATCGAGATTACAAAAAGGGTGTTTATCATACATATTAGTGACTGTATACAATAATTTTCTTGAAGCGATTAATTTCAAAATGGCGGCTGTGCAGTGTTTATCTCAAAACTGCATTTTTTAAGTTGACCGAAAACATAACTTAGACAATTTTCAACCGATTCACTTGAAATGTTGAATTTATCTTGAAAAATACATTGTCTGTGGAAGTACGTAGGTTTTTTTATATTGTATAGTTCATTTGTTATTAATAATTATCTGACGATCTTTTACGCAAATTTTTCACCTTCCAAAAATTTGCCTACAAAATCGTTGAAATCAATCGCTAAAAAAAAATTATTGTACACAGTCACGGATATTTATGAGTATGCTTTATTCCACTTGTATACCCTTTCGGGCTTTTACATTCTCCGTTCCTTCCCACCTTGCTTCGCTTACACTATTCTTAAACTTAGAATTAGAATGACCGATAAATTACATTTACATTTACACACGAGTACATTAGGTTAAAAATCACATTTCTCCTCCCCCTTGTCTTTCAGTCGCCTCTGCCCTCCTCTTCGCTAACCTTTCAAACTGACTCACCATCTCACACATTTCTTCAATTATCTCTTTCCCCTCCAGGGCCTCGACCCATCCCGCTCGTTCGCTCTGGTATTGTTTCGTCCACCTTTCAAAGTCTCTTACCACCTTCTGGTCTATTTGCAGCTTCGCGTCCTCGCATTCCCCTATGTGCTCTAACGTTTCCGCCTCCCTCTTACACACTCTACATCGCGTCTGGGAAAACCCCTTTTCCGCCTCCCTTCCCACACTCCCGCATCGCATTCTTGCCCAAATTTCCTTAATTTCTCCTCTTATATTTTGTTTCTCCCAATATTCTTCCATTCCGACCTCCTTCTTCCTATCCTGATATTCTCTACAATATCTCGAGCCCCTGATTTTTTCCCAATTCTTTTGTATCTCTTGGTCCACCATCTTTTGCACTGCTCTTCTAGCCTTTTTCTCCCACTCTGTTTTATTTCCTCTTCTTAGTACGTCTCCTATTTGCCCCTCTCCCGCCTGATTCATTGCGTCTATTACTTCCTTTCCCCACTTAGTCGGGTTCCCATTCTGCATCTTTCTTGCTTCTTCCATCAGACATTTTTTTGGCCATCTGGCCTCTCCCATTTCCAATATGTTCCCTATATATTTTGCAGCTCTTTTTTTTCATTATCACGTCTATCCCCTTACACCCTGCTTCCATCTTCCATATATAGTCCGGTGTGTTCTTTCGCAACCCCATTGCCATTTTTGTGTATCTTGCTTGCATTCTCTCAATTCTTTCCCTTCTTTTCCACCCCCAGATTTCCACCCCATAAAGCAATCCGCTTCTTGCTATTGCCTCCGTTATTCTTAATCTGTCTTTCAAGTTCCCTATCCTTGCTCTTTTTGCTATCCCCCATGCTCCATTGATTGCTTTTCTTATCCTGCCTTCTATCATTCTTATATGTTTTTCGAAGGTGTTACCTGTTGAAAACCATATTCCCAGGTATTTATATTCTCTCACTACCTCCAGCCTTTTGCCGTTCATCTCCCACTCCTTCTCTTTCTTTCGCCTACCCCCTTTCCTAAATATCACGATCTTCGTTTTTTCTATATTCACTTCTAAACTGTTTTTCGCTACGTACTTTTCCAGTTCTCTCAGCATTCCCCTTAACCCCTCTCCCGTGTCCGCTACCAGCACCACATCATCTGCAAACTTTAGTGCGTATATTTTCTCCCCTCCTATCACCGTACCCCCTTCCTTCTTGCGCTTCCATCCCTCCTCCATGTCCTCTATGTACCAGTTAAACAGTGTGGGGCTTAATGCGCATCCCTGTCTAACCCCTCTCCCTGTTCTGAACTTGCCTGTTACTCCTGCATCCGTTATTATTTCGTTCTGCGTTTCCTTATATATTTCCTGGATCATTTTCATCAGTCTACCTTGGACTCCCGCCTTCTCCAGTTTCTTCATCATTTTCCCCCGGTGTACCGAATCAAACGCTGTCTTAAAGTCTACAAATGCTGCGTACAGTTTTCCCCCTTTCATGCTTAGGTTTTTGTTAATAAGTGCATTCAGCACAAATACGTGATCGCGTGTCCCCCTCACGGATATTTATGATAAACAGCCTTTTTTGTAATCTCGATTTATTTTGTAGGGCTTATCTGAAAAAAACCCCAAAATGCCTGTTTTTCGGCCTCTAGAGTGGCCTAAGGCCTTAATATTAATTTATAGAAAATCAGGAAGGAAGTACGGGACCCCCAATTGGCATTGTCTCAAGAATCTTAGGACCAGAAGTCGTCATACACACATTCGCAATAGTAAATAGATATACAAATCAACAAAACGTTATCGATTACTGGATCGTGAACAGGTCGATAACTGGATATGTCTTGAACACAGGTAAACACCACACGATCGAAAAAATATTAAAAATTATATTATGATAAAATAATTGTTTGTAATTATTGAAGATAAATGAAAATGACAATTCTGACGTAATAGCCATAACTAGCTTTATTTTCAACTTTAAATCAGTTGTACGTAAGAGAAATTGATGTCTTAACCCGTGTGAAAATTGAACTGGGGCTTTGGTCAAGCCCATATAAAATTTCCCTATCTTTAATAGGGCCCTAAGCGGGTAGCCTCACATGGGCCCTTAGTGGCCGGTCACACTTTGCTACTGAGGGCCGTTAAAAGTAGAATAATGAGGGCCTTCAAGGATGCCTGATCGACGCCTCATATAGACCATGGTGTGCCCATCAGTTATCCCTGTCAATGGATATGCTCGCGTGTGTGTAAATGTATCTGTTTCTGCGTATATGTGTCCGTTTATATAAGGTCACGATACACTGCTAAATTTTTTATTTTATTTAAATAGGATCCATTTAAATGAGATTTTTTTTCCTTGTCTCACGGCCCACTACGATCTTATTTGTTTCAAAGATATTTTTTTATTCGTTTCAGCTATTCTTTCTAAATATCAAACATATTCAAATCGAATAAATAAAGATTCGACTGAAATAAATCTTTATTTGCTTACAATGTACACTGTAAATCTATGTGTATATAATGTGCATAAAATATTTCATTAATCCAAAATAACATTAAGCACTTAATTGAGAGTTTGCCACAACGATTTTGTATCGTAATTCGTCATGCCCTGGCCTTTCGGAATGTTTTTTTTTTCGAATAAAATATTTCACCTATATGTCAAATGTGTTAATATACAGGATATCCCAGAACCGATGATAGTTCCTGAAATGGGGGGTTGGGGGTGAAATTCTGCGTCGATTACATATGGGTCTCAGATCAACCCCTGAATAATTACGAATTTTTAAAGACGGGCCGATAAGGTGTGCCCGATGAGCTGGCGTATGTCGGTGAGCGATACGCGCGTGCCGTGGTGCCTGGCGGTGCTTCCACCATGCGTATGGTCGCGCTCGTCAATGTGAACCCTTGCATGTGGTAGTGTGTGTCTCGTTGCACGTTCGTTCGTGGTAAAGTGCTTCTCCGCGCGTATTTTATTTCTTTTATATTCTCCATCGTAAAATAAAGATGAGTAAGCTTTTAAATAAATATTTAAAAGAACAATTGAGCAATTAAATATTTTTTAATTACCGAATTAGCTCAATCTATTTTGAGGGCATTTGTTAATTTTTATAATTTTAATTCGAATGAAAATTTGAATAAAATGAGGCAATCTTTGATTTTAATTTATTCGCAGCAATTTCTTCGCAACCTTCTCTGTCTGGTCAGTCATAAGAAAACGAACAAAAAATGGCGGCTTTTTAAAATCCATTTTCTCGGAAAAATTATTTTCATAATAGTTAATCAAAATCGATAATGAAAAAAAATTAATAACTGAAAATTGACTCGTATTTTTTCTGTAATTTTTGTTGTTTTAATAGGACTTCCAACATAATAGGGAAGTGTAAAAAATAACAGGTACTGAAAAAAAATACGGAGTTTATTTCTAAAAAAATTCTATTCTTAAAATATTCTTTAAAAAATACGGAGTTTTAAGTAAATCGTTTAATGGAATTTTTTTTTATTTCCAAAAAAGGTAGACAAGTCGAGATCGAACCCGCGATCTCGAGGTTAGCACGTAGCTGCCTTGGACCACGGCGCCAACGCGCAATTGGTAAATCTTGATTAGATAAAGATGTAAAAATGTTACAAGAATTAAAATGCAGTTTCAATGAAATTGTTCTTTTTGTTTTTCTCCCTGTGCAATAAATTAGTTTTCAACCGTCGTTTTTATTCTCATTAATTAACTGGTGTGTTTCAATGCACTAACTTTGAGGAAAAAAAAACGATCCGGAAATGTCGAATTTCTTACATTATCCCGTGTATTCGGGTGCGATGTTTGTCTTTTTTTCTTTCATTTTTTTAAATATAGCTTCCAAAAAGGTAATGAAGGATAAAAAACAATCCGGATGTACCAAAATAAAAATTGTATTGCGCGCCTCTTTCGTCGAGAATCAATCGTAGTCCCTCTACTTTACACTGATGTCGCCACAATTTCAAAGCTAAAGTAAAAAACTTTTGCTCGTTGCCTATGTTACTCGTTATTCTCATTCTTCTGTTTTGTGCCGAACAAGCCACATGTGGCACGGAAAAATGAAAAAGAAACGCGTACGCAATAAGAATTTCGAGGAGGAAGAAAAGGAAAATCGTTGTTTCAAACGTTTTAAACGAGCTGAGAAGAGATTCCGGAAGCACGAAAGACGTTGGCGGCGAGCGCAAAGGCGCAGTAAGTCCATTATTTTTTTTCAGGTTCGGGTATCAACGCTCTCTGATAACAGCGAGCTATAATTGAATAACGAAATTGAGCCACAAGTAAATACTTGAATTGATGAGCCGTGTTTATACCGCACTGGTGTAATAACACGGGCCTGCTGCTGCTCAAAAAAAAAAAGAAAAAGTCGTTTGATTTGGTTACGCAACGTAACCTGGTCCTTGTGAGTGAGCAGATGGTTTACTAAGGTACCTTGTTTCTCCTCATTTATCTGTCAATTGCAGAAAATCGAGGAGAAAGCAGCTCATATGACTCGGAGGGAGACCAATTCTCTGAAGCCTCTCAAAAGTCGCTCATATCTATCGTAGACGTACGAAAGAGTCCCACTGAGGCTCAAAATATTCCATCCTCAGTCATGGCCTCTCAGAATGATTCATCGCCAGTCAGCGGTTCTAAATCAAGGGCTCACACTGAGTCCTTTCCAGCATCGGGTTCACAAGAACCTCCATCTGTAAAGGCTTCGCTGCAGTCTACTGAGAATAACGATTCAACAGGGCAAAAAATTCCTGTGGGTTCATAAGAAGTCGACGAGTTGGACGAAAAAATCCTCGAATCAATGGGCAAAAGACTCATACACGAAAAAATACCCGCTCCAAATATCCTTAAGGATTTGGCCATACGATGGAAATACATTCTCGTAAAAGGATTACCAGCGGATGATAAAAAACAATTAATCGAAAAATATCCTCCTCCAGCAAATTGCACCGCTATTGAGCCACCTAAGCTCAATGCTAAGGTTAAAGCATCCTTACAGGAAGTTATTGTAAAGAAAGATGCCCGAGTTGTATCGAGACAGGAAAAAGTCGGGGCGTGTCTCGCATTCTTGGGAAAATTTCTTTCTCACATTCCCAAGAAGAATCGTACAGAGAACTTAGCTCTTTTCGAGAACCTGAGTGATACTGCGAGGTTATTGAATGAATGTAAATAATTTTTATTCGGTGTTTCTCTGTTACATTTTACAGTGTGCCAATTTGGCATTCATTAATCAAACATGTGTGATAAGATCCTGGTAATTGTGTTCGATTATTCTTGCGACAGTGAGGTGTTATTTATAGTTTTTTTGATAACTAGCCTTATTGGTGCGGTATTTCGTGATTTGGAGTAGTGGTGGTGATGGTATGAGGTTAAATTTTATTTACAAATGGTGTGATGGGTGGTACTAGCGCAGTGGGTTTCAACCGGTGTGCCGCGGCACACTGGTGTGCCGTGAGTGTATTTCTTGTGTGCCGCCAAAAATAGGCGGATGTATGCATCGTGTGATAAAATCGGCACCGATCGCGATGAGTCTCGAATCGTGACGCGGGCCGCGCGGGGCGAAGTTCAATACGAAGGTGTGCCGTAAGAATTTTACCGTGGTTCAAATATGCCGCTGTATAAAAAGGGTCTTTGAATCATCGTATCAATGCACGAAAAACGCCGAACAGTTTTTCGAGCATTGATACATTGTATCAACGCTCGAAAATTGATCGAACATTGTTACATTGACTCGAACCTCTACCGGTAGTAAGCAGTGACTCGAGCGAGTGCTGTCCTACCGGCACGAGACGGAGTTTTGCTTTGGGTGTCATTCCGTTTTCACTCATCAGAACGGTCAGTACTAAGTCACTTCGCATCGTGTTCTGTTTGTAACGTCCATTGATACTGCTAATATGGACAGATTTGTAACTCGCGGTGCTGCCAGCAGCAGCCCTAGTTCGGCAAGTGAACCCAGTACTAGTTCAACTAGTGAACCACCGGAAAAAAAAACGAAACGTAACTTTAACCGTCAATACAATGAAGACTATTTAAAACTCGGATTTTCTTGGACAGGCGATGCATCCGAACCACGCCCGTGGTGTCTCGTGTGTGGTCAGAAGTTGACAAATGAAGCGATGGTTCCCAGTAAACTTAAATGTCACATGTCTACGAAACACAGTCATTTGATCGATAAAGATATTGCCTTTTTTCAGCGCTTGTTAAAATCACAAAGTCAACAGGCTGCAAGTATTACCAAGACGATGACGGTTCCCGAAAAGTGCCAAGAAGCAAGTTTTCTTGTCGCCGAGCTTGTGGCTAAAAAAATGAAACCACACACAATCGCTGAAAACTTGATACTACCTGCTTGTCGCGAGGTTGTAAAAAAACTATTTGGTGTTGAAGCCGAAAAAGAGGTATTGAAAATTCCATTGTCTGACAATACCATCAGCAGGCGGATACGGCATATGTCTGAAGATATTGAGTTACAAGTATCTCAAAAACTAAGTCCTGTTCAAGCATTCGCTTTGCAAGTGGACGAATCAACTGATATAAGTGGAAAAGTGCAACTTTTGGCTTTCATACGAATGGTTGACGATGACGACATCATTGAAAACTTTTTTTGCTGCAAAGAGCTGCTTGATACGACAAAAGGTGAAGACATCTTTAACGTTTTGGACAGCTATCTAAAATCCTTTGATTTATCATAGGTCAACTGCATTGGGATATGTACCGACGGAGCACCTTCAATGACAGGTAGAATAAAGGGACTCGCTTCCTTGGTCAAGAGGATAAATCCGAATGTTATCTTGACCCACTGCTTTATTCATCGGGAAGCGCTCGTATCAAAATCTCTTGTAGGCGACTTGAAAATTGTATTTTTTATCAAGTAGTAAAAATTATAAATTTTGTCAAAAGTCACCCACTCAAGTCAAGACTATTTAAGAAGATATGCGAAGAATTGAATGCAGATCATTGCACTCTACTTTTACACAGCGAAGTAAGATGGCTTTCAAGAGGTCGTATTCTGTCGCGTGTTTACGAATTGAGAGAAGAATTACTTATATTTCTAACAATGGAAGAGTCCGAATTTGTCAACTTACTGAGCGACGAAACTTGGTGCACGAAACTGGCTTTTTTGACTGATTTGTTCGAACATCTCAACAAAGTGAATACAAGTATGCAGGGTCGCAATGAGAATGTTCTCACATCATCTGACAAAATGCGAGGATTTTCTGAAAAATTAATCCTGTGGAAAGAACGGATTAACCAAAGCAATCTGTCAATGTTCTCGCTTACTGCTCTGCGAAATATTAATTCAGAAACTGTATCTCTAATACGCGATACAGTCGAGCTGTTGCAAGAAAAAGTGGTCAGATACTTTCCTAATATTGCTGTCAAAAACTACGACTGGGTTAGAGATCCTTTTAGTATTTCTATCAGCGAACTAGTTGGCCTTGATCTGGCTTCAGAAGAACAACTATGCTTGCTAAAAAATGACCGAACACTGCAGATAAAACATAAGGAGACCAGCCTCAATAAATTCTGGATTAGCATTTCTAAAGAATATCCCGAATTGTCAGAAAAAGCACTTACCGCGCTTCTACCATTTTCCACGTCATATCTGTGTGAACTAGGACTTTCAGCACTGGTGAAAATAAAAAACAATAAAAGGGAAAGACTGCTTTCTATAGAAGAGGAAATGAGGGTATCTTTGTCGACAATTCGACCGAGAATTAAATATCTGTGTAGCCTGCATCAAGCGCAAACTTCACATTGAATCTATGTAATTGGGTACTGTGTGTTTCTTTTATGTCGTTGTTTTGCTATCATAAATATGTACCTACTTATGTTTCATTTTATTTATGGTTATTTGTAGTCCATTACGAAGGTGTGCCGTGAGAATTTTATAGAGGTTCAAGTGTGCCGCTTTATAAAAAAGGTTGACAAACACTGTACTAGCGTATCACAGCAAGTACGGAGTTTCGCGGTCGTGGGGCCACGTTGTCAATTCCTGTTAGGCTATTATTAAATGTTTTTACTCTTTTTAAGTGTGACTTAAAGTTGGCTATGGCTCTTTCTCTGAAGTTTACTTCGTCGAGCATTTCATAGAGGTCAGCGGTTGGGAAGCTCCGTGGTACGTTTCCTGCTATTTTAATTACTTTTTTTATAGGCTATCTCTAACTTATTTAGGTTGTTTTCGCTGTACAGTGGATAGAGGCAGGCTAAGCCGTAATCTAATATTGGCAATATACATGCCCTGATGAGTTTGTATTTGATCTGCTCGTCTATCTTACTGTTCCAGCTTAGGATTCCAGAAAGCATATATGTTGTTTTACGTGCCTTTTCTATGATTATTTTAGTGTGGCGTGCCATGTTCAGTGTACAACGAAAGTCGATGTCCAGGTATCGGATACTATCGCTTAGCGGAATTTGTTCGTCGCCTATTTTTATTGTTCGTTGGTTTGGTTTGCATTCTACTATCATCGCTTGTGTTTTGCTGGCGTTACACTGAAGTCCCCAGGTTTCATAGTATTCTGTGTGTTCTTGTCGCTCTTTCCGCATCAGATTTCACTAGTCTCGCATTCGTCGACTCTGATATTACGCAGGCGTCGTCGGCGTACTGCGCTAGCATACTACATTCTTCGGGAATATCTGATATCTACGCGTTGAAGGTTACGGGACCTAAGACTGAGCCTTGAGGCACACCGCATTTTTGTGTCTTTGGATCACTGAGCTCATTTAAGTATTTTCCACGGATTGTTCTGCCTTGGAGATAACTTTGTAGTATTTTAATGAGACCGGAATCTATTTCTTTCCTCGTTAATTTTGTGTTTAGAGCGAGATGGTCTATGCTGTCAAACGCTTCAGACAGATCTAGCGACACAACACAAGCGGTTCTGCCTCGCGACTTTACATTTTGTAGGAAGTTGACTGCTTGGGTTAGTTGGGTTGCCGTGTCCAGTTTTTCGCGAAAACCTTGCTGGGAGTTTGGCGTTAGGGATTTTGTTGCATCCATTCTGTTGAGAATGATGCGCTGGAGTGTTTTGCCCAGCAGGTTGATTAATGTTATTGGCCTGTAAGATGATGGGTTTTCGGGGGGTTTCCCATGCTTATGCAAGAATATGCATGTCCCCTTTTTCCATTCGTGTGGGAAGTAATTTGTTTCGAGGCAGAAATTATAGATATTTTCCAGTGTTATATAAATGGTGGAGTGTACATTTTTTAGTGGTTTGGCTGTGATGCCGTGCGGGCCTTTAGAAAGTGCCTTCCTTATTTCGATTGTGTTCGTTTGTTGCAGAGGCTTGCTGGGCCAGAATTTGGTGTCGGTTTTCAACTCGTCCTTGACACTTGTGTGCGTTATCGTGGAGGTAACGAGGAGTTTTGTTGCTACGTCTTTTTGGGAGTTGCAGTCCGGGAAAATCGGGGCTATTGTCGGTGTTCTCTTCATGGCGCTTTGGATTCGCCAGAGTTTTTTATGGTGATCTTCTTCTGACTCTATGATATCTGACCATTTTTTGTTGTTGTGTTCTGTCAGTCTCGTCAAGCATTTTATCCTAAGCTCGTGGTAGGTGTTGCGAGCTATGAGGAAGTCTTCGTGGTTTTCGTATTGAATTTTCATGGCTTGTCTGGCTCTATTTCTCGTGCGGATAATATCTTTGATTCCCGGGGGCAGGTTTTTGCTCTTGTCTGCTGTTATTTTTTCGCTCATTTCTATGAGTGTTCTTTGGATTTTTTCTGTGATTGTGTCAATGGAAAAGCTCAACTCCGTGTTGTTGTTAACTTCTAGTGGGGTTATGTTTGTTTTTTTTGCGAAATTCTGTCCAGTTTACATTTTTATGTGATCGTCTCACTGGCTGAGTTTGTCGGGTCGCAATGTTGGTGGTTGAAAGGGTTGGCCGGTGGTCGCTGCCAATGTCTGTCAGTGTTTCAAAGTCGCCCTCGCCATCCGTACACAGGTCTGTGAGTGTGTAGTCGAGTATTGTGTTTTGAGTCTGGATATCTGGTCTACTGCCGTCTAAGGGGCCTAGATAGTAAAATCCGCTGTTGTTGATAACGTTTAATACTATCCTCCCTCTGTTTGTGTCTGTTGTGTGGCCAAAGTATCTGTGTCTGGCGTTCCAGTCTCCGCCTATGACGATTTCCGTTTTTCCTAGAAGGGTTTCTAAGTCTTTGATTATGTTATTGTGTAGCTCCGAGATGGATGGTTTGTATGGGGCAGCATACATTCCTACTACATTTATTTTTCTATCATTTTCAAGTTCTAGTAGGATAATACATGACTCAAGATATTGCATCGACGCCGTTTGGGCCCAGTGCAGTGATTCGTGTATATACATATTTGTGCCCCAGTTTGTATCTTTTTTATCTGAGATTTTGCAGTAGTTCGGAATGTTTGCTTTAATTTTGGTGGACTGTTTTACCTCATTTATTATTATTATGTCAAGTGTATGCTGGTTTGTTAGGTCTGTGATTTCGTGCATTTTATTGCTGAGACCTCTTGCGTTTATTTGCAGCATCTTGAGTTTTTTTTACCATACTTTGGCTATTGCGGCTACAATTGTTGTGATCGTGCTTCGAGCACCGCTTGTTTGAATGTTTTTCAATGCTAGGGTTATAATGTCCATTACTTTCAGCACTGTCGAGATGTTGTCGTTAATGATTTCTGTGGTTTCCAGTAGGCGGAAAGTTGCTGCGATGGGGGAGATTACGATATCTTTGGCGCCTAAATTTGACCATTGGATTATGAAATATGGCCGAAAAAAATACGAAAAACAAGAATAACTTTTTTCGTTTTGAGCCTTAGTTTTGGATTTACAGCGCTTCGAAGAAAAAAAAGTGTATTTTTCCCATTTTCTATGTAAATCGAATTTTCCACGTGTTTTACATTCTTACGTCGTACTTCGTTTGGGTTTGTTCTTCTTTATTTTGTCGACATAGCGCATTCCGAAGAAAGCTACATTAATGCAAACCAGCTAAATCGCTTAATAACGAATAATTCGTAAAATGTCCTGTATCTTCTAAAGGAAGCCAAAATCGCGATTTTTTTATTCTCGAAAAACTGTATCTTTTGCGCCAAATATTAATAATCCACGATCAAATTAAGGCGCCAGAGATATCGTAATCGTGCCCAAGCATATGTCGGAAAAATGAAATTGAGGCGTTACCTCCACTTGTAGCGCAAAAAGAGGCCTTTTTCATGAATTTTTTTAAAGAAAACTGCAAAACTTTTTTAATGGATCAATATACCATCTGAAAGAACACATCTTGAAGAACTTTCAGTAATTTTTTTATTGAAAAATATTACATTGTTTAGTGGCAAATGGCCGTCAATGAAATAATGTTTTTATACACACGGTTTGCGGTGACCAACATTGCGGCGAAGTGGAGCATCTGAAAAAAAAATGCGGATGGATTTAGTCAAATATAAGTATAAACTAGTCTTTAATCAAAGGATTTTAAAAAATATTCATTTTTCACAAAATGGCGGACACTCAAAGTTAATGGGTCGATTTTAACGAAAAAAACGGCCGTTTTTTGGCTATAAAACGGCCATTTTTTTCGAACAAAAAATCGAACGATTAAGGACTACATTTTTATGTACTAAATAAGCCTGCAAAATTTCAAGATGATCGTTTCATTAATATTCGAGTAATCTTGGTCACCGACTTCAGAAATGCCATTTTGAGAAAAACGCGTTTAAAGTTTCAATTTCAGGTCGTTTACACAACGGATTCTTCTCTTTCAACGCTCATACCTCAGTCAATTTTGTTCGGATCGACTTGAAATTTTCAGGACATATTCTCAGATACTTATACTCCAAAAAAACGCAATAAAAAAAATCGATTTTTTCAAAATCGCAAGTGGGGGTAACCCCTTAAGAGCACCTAAGACTAATCAACGTTGAACGGTATCGTACACATATCGAAAGTGCTCCAACCCACCCAACGATTCCACACACACATCGAAGGTGCTCCAGACCCACCCAACGAATCCACGCACACATCGAAGGTGCTCCAGACCCACCCAACGATTCCACACACACATCGAAGGTGCTCCAGACCCACCCAACGATTCCACACACACATCGAAGGTGCTCCAGACCCACCCAACGATTCCACACACATAAAAGTCGCATTTTCTATCGAATATGGACGCTGGATGGTCAAAATTGGGAACCACAAACATAATAATGCTTCGACTTTCAACCCCCTGTTTCACCCCCTTAAACGCCGAATTTCAATTTTTGTCACTCTTCTAAAAAGTCTTATTTTGGGCCAAATATCAATAAACCAGGGTCAAATAAAGGCGCCAAAGATATCGTAATCGTGCTCTGAGATGATTTGATCCACGTTTTTTTTCCAGCTGTCTATTTCTGATGGGCAGGATCGATTCTCGATCGTCTTGTTGTGGGATTTGACTGCTGTTACAATTTTGTTTGTTGGTGATCCTGTGTTTTTAGTGTCGGTGTATCGTGCTCTGCTTGTGGGTGTGTGTGTGAGACTCGCTCTGCTCTGTCGATTGAAAGACTGGCGCTGGGTTTTGTGTGCCTTGGTGTTGTTGTTTGTTTTTGCTGATGCTGGTCTTAGGTTTTTGTTTCCTCGGTTTAGTAATGGCTTTCGCAGCATCGGCGTAGGACTTATTCGGATCGTTTGACATACCTGCTATCTCGATGATCCTCTTTTGAAGTACTTCGCATTGTGTTGAATGTGCTGCATGCCCGGCTTTGTTGCGTGCCGTGCATGTTAGCCCATCTTGCGTTGTTTCGGATGTTTTGACTTTTTCGTATTTGCAGTAGGCGGCTCGATGGCCGATGCGGAGACACTCACTGCACACCAGAGGTCGTCTTTTGTCTTCTTGTTCTTTGTATTTTTTTATGTGTACCTTGCATGCGTCTAGGTATTTATGGTCGTAAATGTTTTTCAGGTCAACTTCTTTTGGCACGATGACGAGTGTTGACATGCCAGAGGTGAACTTTATGGTTGTACTTGCCAGTGTTCTGCGATTATCGTTTTGAGCTCTTCTTCTTTATAGTCCTCGTTGGGAAATCCCCCAATAATTACTTTTTTGGTACGATCTTCTTTCTGACCATATGAGTGGTGTCCGATGTTCTCTGCGTCGAGCCAGTTATCCATGGAAATCCATTGGCGCTGCGTTTCGCAGTCAGTTCGCCAGTTGCCCTTTCTATCGGTGCGAAATTTGGCGTTCATCTTCTTCACTTGCTCGTGGAGAGCATTACGTTTTATCTTATCTGTTTGCAGGTCAGCTTTTTGAATTATGATTGGGGGTGGTCGTCCCTTGTGCTTTTTGTTGTTGGCTACGTTGCGTTTTTCGCCGGGATCAGGTCCGGGTCTTCTAATTGTGTCGATGCAAGTGAGGTTTTGGACCCGAAATCATCGAAAACCATTGTGTTTGCGTTGGGTTCTGCGCCCTTTCTTTTTCCCAGAATTGAGTTCGTTTTGGTGTTTATTCTGATTGGGCTAATTGCATGGTTTGCTATTTGATTTTGTATTGGTGGAGGGGCTGCACTTGAGGAATCCATAGCGGATCCTATCCCGTGAAAAATGACGCAACCGACCCAACCTCGAGTCAGCGTCACGGCAATCACTGTCTACCATTGGCCGATGAACGGCAGCACTACCGGTTTAGTGTTGCGCCACGGTAGGAGTGATCTCTTCGGCCCAACGCTGGGATGTACAGTTGGCCAATAGTAGGCTTACCGGAAATCCTAACAGTTGGCCGGGTATTGGCCCAATGTTGGGCGAAAAACGACGCAACCGACCCAACCTCGAGCCAGCGTCACGCCAATCATATTCTACCATTGGCCGATGAACGGCAGCACTACCGGTTTAGTGTTGCGCCATGGTAGGAGTGATCTCTTCGGCCCAACGCTGGGATGTACGGTTGGCCAATGGTAGGCTTACCGGAAATCTTAACAGTTGGCCGGGTATTGGCCCAACATTGGGCTAAAGAGATCACGATCATTGGCTGACGGTTGGCGTGATCACCGGCCCATAGTAGGGCTAAGGTCGGCTTCATATTGTTGGCGCAATATTCGGGCTAGCGTTGGCCCAGTGTAGGGTTGTCAAAATAACCTCAATTTTTCTTCCAGAGACAATGCATCGGTCCTTATTCCCGCACATGGATTAGATTCAGAAGTTTCTGTGCTCGATGATTGCTCATCGGGAGAGTTATTAGATTCACTAAACTCGTTATGCACAATCACTTCGTGGAATGTTTCCAAATTTGTTTCACTATTTATTACTTGTCCTTTTGTTTCGTTGCCTCTGATCCTAGCCTGCTGTAAAGAGTCTTCTAATTTTTGTCGTCGTTTTAACATTCGGCGTTTCTTAATACTGTCATAATACCTCGGCATTTTTTTAATACACCACAAAACTAGTATAAATCAATTTTATTTTTAATAAACTGAATTTCAGATAAGAGTAATGAGTTTTTATTATCACAGGACGTAGAAAATTGCGTGCAGCGATAATAAAAAAATATATAATAACCCAACGAACACCCAACCTTGGGCCAAATATCCATTACCAACTGTCAGCCAACTATCGGGTCCCAGTGTTGGCCCCGAACATGGGCCAATCGGTTGATCATGGGTTTGCCAGTCTACAATTGAAGCTCGGCACACCATCGAAGAGCCAACGCTGGGCCAGTACTAATTAATGACCATCGGCCAATCGTCGGGGCGAGCGCAGGCCCTGAGTCTGAGCCAATCGTTTGACCGTGGTTTTGCCAATGCTTTTTTACGTATATACGTATATACGTTTATACGTAAAAAAATTCTTGTATAGTCCATACACACACACACACACACACACACACACACACACACACACACACACACACACACACACACACACACGCACACACACACACACATATATTACGTATATACGTATACACGTAAAAAAGCATTCTTGTATATATGTATGGAATATACCGTTCAAAGCCAGTGTTGGGCCAGGATTGGCAATTCGTCAGTTTGCCATGCTAAAAATAAGCGTTGGCAAAACCACGGTCAAACGATTGGTTCAGACTCAGGGCCTGCGCACGCCCCGACAATTGGCCGACGGTCATTAATTACTGCTGGCCCAGCGTTGGCTCTTCGATGGTGTGCCGAGCTTCAATTCGAGACTGGCAAACCCACGATCAACCGATTGGCCCATGTTCGGAGCCAACACTGGGACCCGATAGTTGGCTGACAGTTGGTAATCGATATTTGGCCCAAGGCTGGGTGTTCGTTGGTTTGCCATGCTTCAAATGAGCACTGGGAGAATCATGGCCAAACCATTGGCCCGTATAAAGGACCAACACTGGGTATTGGCGGTTGGTGCTGAATATCGTACCAAGCGTCGGCCGCATGTTAAGCGCCGGCAAATTTTTCACGGGATGTCAGTCCCTTCCCATTTTTGTTTGTCACTGCCGCTTGCCACGCTAATGCTTGTTTTGATACCGTTATGTTTACTAATAATTTAGCCTTTGCTGTTCGAGTATGTCGTACTGCGAGGTATAGGCTTACTCAACTGAATCGCTGGCGAGATACGTCCGCTCTCGCTCGCTGTTCGATCAAGACTCCCCTGCGAGGTTATTGCTTAACATCCAGTACGATGATTCGTAAATCCGGAGAAGCTTGAATCTGTCAAACTTGAATACTTCCCTCAAGGATACACTCAACTCCACTGTCGTTGACGAATGGTTGTTTGGCAGGGACCTCGAGGAAAAACTATAATTAGCAAAGTTGCTGGAACGTTCGTCAAAGGACCTTAGAACGGAATCAAAAACTCAAGGTTTAATCTAAAAAAAAATTCGAAAGGCCCGCATCGTCGCACGTTTTACAAGAAGACAGTAGCAACGCAGGGCGGGCAAGAACAACAACAACAACAGCACTCGGAAAATCAGAGGGGCTGGGGCTATCGAAAGCCTCTACGAGGACAGAATCGAGGATACCAGAATCAGAGACAGACGAGACGGTAGATTCAGCTCCTGTAAGTACGCTGGCTGGGAGACTTAAACATTTCGTAAGTGAGTGGAAGATGACAACCTCAGATGGAGTGATTTTGCAATGGACTAGAGGGTACGAAATATCCTTCGAATCTCCGGTTTCTCAATCATTACTCCCTCAAGACACTTCATGGTCGTTTAGCGAGAAGGCAATGGTTCTCGAGAAGATTAACGAACTATTAGAAAAGGGCGTTATTCAGGAATGTCAAGAGGCTAAGAAACAGTTCATTTCTTCGATTTTTCTCGTAGCTAAGCCAGATGGGTCTCAGAGGTTGATTTTAAATCTCAAGCAATTGAATGAGTATGTCCAACAAGAACACTTGAAGTTAGAACATTACAAGATAGCGAAAGGCTTGCTCAATCCACATTGCTTTATGACGAAAATTGATCTGAAAGATGCATATTATGCAATTCCTATGGCAACGTCGAATAATATTTTTCTGAGATTTCGATTTAACGGTAGCCTTTTCGAGTTTAACTGTTTGCCATTTGGTCTTACTTCAGCTCCATATGTGTTCACTAAGATAATGTGACCGGTGGTAACTTACTTGAGGGCTTTAGGTTATCTTTCAGCCGTATATCTTGACGACTTGCTATTGTTCGGAAATTCATATGACCAATGCTTACGCAATGTTTACGAAACGTGTGTTCTTCTACGCAGATTGGGATTTATCGTGAACATAGCAAAGAGTCAGATGATCCCTGCCAAGAGATGTACATTCCTAGGTTATGTTTTTGATTCCTAAAAAATGACGATGGAGCTTCCCGAGGAAAAAATGCAGAAGGTTAGGGTTCAGATCAACAAGTTTAGTAAAACGACCAGGTGTAAAATAAGAGATTTCGCAGCTTTTATAAGAATATTAGGCCTTTGTTGTCATGCCATTAAGTATGGTTGGGTCTATGTAAAAGATTTTAAGAGAGAACAATATCTAGCCCTCTTCCAAAATGGGGACAATTATGACGTCTTGATGAACGTATCTGCCTGTCTCGGGAGTGACTTTAATTGGTGGAAAAGGAACATTTCTTCAACGAAAATGTTCATTAAAGAAAAGCAATTTAAATTTACCATTTCATCAGATGCATCGCGCTCGGGCTGGGGAGCCTGTTGCAGAGGGAAGACAGCTAATAGTCATTGGAAACCGGATGAGCACGAATATCATATTAATTATTTACAACTGCAAACTGCTTTTTTCGGGCTAAAATGTTTTGCTGAAGGGGCTAGGAACTGTGACATCCTTCTTAGAATCGACAACACAACAGCTATAGCTTACATCAACCGGATAGGTGGCATTCGCTTTGCAAAATTGAGTAGGCTAGCTAAACAAATGTGGTCGTGGTACGAATCTAGATTCGCGATTAATCTACGTATCTTAAAGAAAATCAGATCCGAAGGCTCTAGGGGAATAATGGTTGTTCCTCATTGGCCATCGCAAGCATGGTTCCCGTTGTTTGAATCGATGTTTGAAACTCAACCGATTTATTTTAAACCTCACATTGATCTGATTCGATCCAGCGACCGAGACCCGCACCCCTTGTGGCGGAAGACTACCCTGGTGGCCGCGAGGTTATGAGGAGAGCTTTCGAATCAAGGGACATCCCGAAAGAATCGGTCGATATAATAATCTCTTCTATTACCGATTCTTCAAAGAAACAGTACGAAGGTTCATTTAAGAAGGGGTGGAGATTTTGCCTTCCAGGGGTGCAGACCCTTTGACTGCGTCGACAAAATCGGTTATTGAGCTTCTCACGGAGGAATATTCGCGAGGAGCATCTCACGGTTCCCTAAATTCTTTGAGGTCAGCAATAGCGCTGCTGTTTGGCCCGGAAATCAGTCAAGATGATCGAATTAAACGATTCTTTAAGGCAGTCGTTAAATTAAGGCCTCCGCAACCAAAATACGACTGTACGTGGAACCCGAAGTTAGTTCTAAATTTCCTATCTCAATGGGTTCCGAACGAGGAGATATCTTTAGAAAATATCTCCCAAAAGCTGGTTACGTTATTAGCCCTCGTTACGGGTCATAGAATACAAATGTTAAGTCTTATAAACATTACAAACATACGTAAGACGGATACAGATATTGAGATAAAGATTCCCGATAGAATCAAAACAACAGCCCTGGAGAGAAATCACCCAATATTATTATTGCCTTATTATCATGAAGATACTTCGATTTGTGCCGCAACTACACTCGAATCGTATATTTTAAGAACCAAAGATTTGCGTTTAGCCATCGAAATTTTGTCCATTTCTTTTAAAAAACCTCACAAGCCCGTGTCGAGCCAGATTTTAAGTCGATGGATAAAGAAGGTACTGCACAATAGCGGCATAGATACAGAACAATTCTCAGCTCATAGTACACGACATGCATCAACATCGGCGGCTAAACGAAGGGCATAAACGTCGATTTAATTCGCAAAACTGCAGGTTGGACGGAAGATTCTGCAACCTTCGCAAGATTTTACGACCGTCCAATCTTGCAAGATAAAAGTCAGTTTGCAAGATCAATGTTTAATACTGGAATATGAAAATGATATCTCTGTTGTATTTTCTCCACGCTATTGTAAAACAATTTCTTGTTGAGGAATTTCGTCATGATATTGTAAAACAACTTCTTGTTGAGGAATTTCGTCATGATATTGTGAAACAATTTCTTGTCGAGGAATAAATAAGAATGTGATTTCCCCACTTAGTGTGCAATACATGAATTAACCGCCGTAACGAGCTTTGATCATCTACGATTGATCTTGAGGAAAGAGGCACGCAATACAATTAAATGATTAAACGAACTTACCTGTAAGTGAAGTTCTATCATAATTGTATGAAGCGCCTCTTCCGAAAGATCAGTCCCACCCTGAATACCCTTTTATTCGACTAGCTAGAATACCTTTAATCGGTTACGGCGATGCTGTAAAAAGAATGAGAATAACCAGTGACACAGGCAATGAGCAAAAGTTTTTTACTTTAGCTTTGAAATTGTGGTGACATCGGTGTAAAGTAGAGGGACTACGATTGATCTTCCGGAAGAGGCGCTTCATACAATTATGATAGAACTTCACTTACAGGTAAGTTCGTTTAATCATTCAATTGATCAATATTGTAAAACTTCCTCGTCAGTATTTTTTGTTCGTTGTCGATCAATCGACTTATCGATTTTTTTTCTTCATAATCCTATTCCAGTTCCGCATTAGAATAAGTCGAACTAGACCAAAATTTAAATAAAACTTCGAATCATCTACAATTCGACAAAAAACTTCAGCAGAGATCCATATTTGTAATATTTGGATATATATTGTTACGTGGCAAAAAAAATGATGAGCCCCAAAGCCACGTGGAGGTGTCCCTCTCGCTCGGCACTCACTCCGAACGCGGACCCATAGAAGGATTAGGTCACACAAAATTATTAATTATTTATATTTCTTTCTATTTTTTTTTTTTGTATAATTTGCGAGGCACCCACTCTCATACACACGTTAGGGATTCGGCGGAAGGGGCGTGGGGAAAATCGGTTGGCACTAGGGCCGGTTTCTGATGCCGGACAAAGCTGACCGTATATTGGCCATGGGTTTTGAGCCACAGATCCGACGCACCGTCAAGGCAAACACCATGTCACCGACCGGGGAGAGACAAGCTCCAACGTTCTTCGCGACGTCCCACCAAGAAATTCAAATGTTGACTCGAGGCATTTGACCCAGCGGGGAACGTCATCAACCCCGTGCGGAAGCGCTTACTCTCGTTTCGGGGAGGCGAAGTAGAGTGCCGATATGCTGGAGGAATTGGTCTCCGTATCTCGCATATCAAGCACGTGAATAACGGCGATCTGCCTGGTGACGTCGAAGAATATTTTCACGAGTCGGTCTTACAGCTAGGCAACACCATCCGTCGCCAGCGAGCCATCGCGTACCCTCTCCACCCCTTCACACAAACACACACACATTGGCAAACAAAAACACACACACATTGGCGAACACAAACACACACACATATATGCACTCGATACCGATCGGACTCCGGCGAGTCCTCATTGTGGAACCGGGTGGGGGCGCGCCCCACCCGAAGGAAAATTAAGAAAATTAGAGGAAGGGCGAAGGCCGACGTCTCGCTCACGGAATGAAGAAGAGAGAAGGACTGAGCCACGGAGGGCCGAGCGAGACGGATCGCCGATATGGGTTGACGGGCTGCGGAAATATTACCGGTGGGTTTCGGCCGGTGCGTTGCCTTATAAAAAGCCTCTTATTATTGTTCTTTTTTTCTTTGAGTCTCGGCGTCGGCCTCCGCCCAGTGGCGAGCGTGCAACGCGATTATTTTGCGAAGATTAAGATTGTGTGATTCGCGTTGTGCGCTGGCTAATATGGGTTCGCGGTGCGGGGTTACGTGTTGCGTCGTTAGGGTTACCCGCGCGACCGTTGCGCCTGTCGTGTGACCGTATATTAGTGTACGCGTAGCGTCATTTTGGTGTTAATTGTTATGCGGTCCACTAGAGATGAGAGTGAGAGTATTATTAGTTTGTGTTTCTTCCACGTTCTTTCAGTTCTTCCATGTGACAAACTCAAAAATGATCTATAACGGAAACAAAAAGTTAAGACCAAATGTGGTCTTCAATTAACCGGTTAATCAATCGATGTCAAATCAACCGGTTAATCAATCGATGTCAAATCAACCGGTTAATCAATCGATGTCAAATCAACTAATGAGTTTCACGTGATACCCTAACCAGGGTGATTTTTAAAACATATGATCAACAACTCGCAATTAACACACTCAAACTATGTTGGTTTTTTCCGTGTTATTTTTGCTCGTGTGTTGCTTAGTCCAATGTGTGTAAATATGCGTCTTGTATGCTGATTCTACACGCTTTATATGTGTTTGGATAAGCGTGTTATCGATGGGGACAGCTACGAAAGTGTGTAATAATTTAATGCGTAAAAAAATGCGCAGTCACGTGTGTAATTTTACCGTATTACGTGTGTAATTGTAACGCCTTACGTGTTAACAAATTCATAAGTGTATATAATCAACATGGCAACGCGTGTCTAGTCTTAAAGTTGTGTTACTTCTACATACTTTGAACACACGTCAAACACGCCTGGTCGATCAAAAAATCGATTTCTTCTTTTTTTTTTCTGTAAACGATAGAACTATATAATTAGAATATTTTTCCAAAGTTTTAAAGCGAAATTCGAAAAATTTCAAACGTTACATCCCGTCAACGCTGTGCCTCACCGCTCGGATTCGGAGCCGGCGTGAACTTCAAACGCGTTTTTCTCAAAACTGCATTATCAAAATTGGCGGGCAAGATAACTTAAAAACTATTGAGCCGCTTGAGTTGAAACTTGGTAGAAATATTGGTACCTTCTACTTGACGCAAATTGTTTGTCAAAAATGGGAAAAAACTACTTTTTTGATCCACATTTTACAGACATGCTGCGTGAGATGTTGATTTTTTGTTGTAAATGCGTGCTATTTTCTTAAATTGGCATTTTCTTCATTTTAATTACCATCACATCGAAACTATACATGTTCTAACTAAAAAAATGTTTGAACTTTTTTGCAAATCAAAGTCTATGGGAAGCTAGACTGCACGCCGATTTGCAACTCCCGCGGCGACCTTGCTGTAACACTCTGCGACAGCTCCGCTATTTGGGTGATGAATTAATAAAAAAAAAATTGATCTGTATAATTAAATATACTATTTAAGTATAGCTAACGTTTGATAATTGTAGAATAATTATTTCTTACTTTAAAAAATCCCTCAATTTTTCTATTTTTTTCCTGTCTAAATGTATATCCCGCTTTAAGATTAAGGCGTTATACGCAGTTGCAAGGCCAAAAAAGTCGTTTTTTCACGATTTTTTTCTGGAAAATGATTTCATTTGGGCAAAACGATAAGTATTAGGCAGTGTAGTGGCATCTTTTAGCTTTAGATTGGCATTTTCTATTTTCAAAATATTCATTAACATTGCTCCTGTAGGAAGTCTCCTGGTCCCCGAAAAAAGTGTCCGGCGGTGAGCAGAGTATCTCCGGTTTGGATTATCTCAAATGAAAGAACCAAAAAGATTCTTTTAGGGGATAGATGAATCCAGGTACTGATCGAAGAAAGAGTCGAAATTTTAATTTTTGACAAAATGGTGGCTCCGGTAAGAAACAATTTCGATTTTCGACCAAATTTTTTTCGTTAAATCGTTAAAAAAAATATAAATAATTATCGGAAATTTTATTCTTTCGATCAATACCTGAAGAATATATCTGACAAGGTTGTGTTACAATTGCAGACCGATCGGTTGAGCCGTTTTTGAGAAATTGTGCTCACCGACTTTGAAAATGCAATTTAAAAACATCAATTTTTTGAAATTTCTAACCGCGTATACCCCGTTAATACAACAAACAATACCATATAACAGCCAAAAGTAGTTGTAAACAGACCCCAAGTCTCAGAAATGGTAAATAAATCAGTCCTTGAAAAAAAAATCATGAGAATCAGCAAGTTTTTCCTCGCCTCAAGGTATCTCACCTCTTGAAGGAGCGTGATGGAGTTACCAGCGGGTATGCGCGTGAACTGGTCGGCGCGAAGATTCGTTTGGACCAGCAATGTTAGTCGAGGGAGGGTTGGGGGCCATAGAATCAAAGGTTGAGCGATGGTTAGGGTTTTGCAACTACCTCGCTGTTCGCGGGGATCAAACGATTTTCCGATGAGGGAAGAGGAAGGCAGGAACGCCGTGGGCTTTACGGTCGGAAGGTGATCCTGGGAAGGATCAAGCAGAGCACGTGTTCCTGATTCTCAGCGATAACATCTGTCGGGTCCGATATTGGCGATGGGGTCAGAAGCGTTCCCATTGTCGGCGATGAGCTACAATACGGTGTGAGTAGATGAGCTAGGCCGATTCTGGACCATGGGGCGGCATCTCAGGGGGGAGCGGGGCGGCGGGGTCCAGCGCGGGGAAGCCAAGTGCCTGGTGGCGGGGGGGGGGGTCCAGCGCGGGGACGTGACGTCATGCCATGGGTCTCTGTGGAGGGGGTAGCCATGTGGTCCGAAGAGCGACTGTCGGGAGGGGGAAGCCGCTGTCGACGAGTGTTTTGTGGGGGCGGGGGTCAGGTAGTGGTGAGCGAACGTTGAAAACCCATAAATCTCCTAATTTATTATAGACATAAAAAAAGATTAGCATCGATGCAGTGTTTTTCTTTCTACACTATTTGGTCTGTGTGAAAATAAAACTAACACACACGATGTGTACGTGTAATGGCCATATATGGGTAGGAAAATTTCATTAATATGAAGCGATACATGAAGGGGACGGCTTTTCAAAGTCGTTTATTTATGTGATGCAGGTGTCATGCGCTTGGTTTCGTTTCCGAAATCTTTAAAATGTTTGTATGCGTGTCCACTCCTGTCACGACTCTCGCCGACACCCGAGACAGGTCCTGACAAGTTGGGAGTTCTCGGAAAAACTATAAACTTTAGAGATCTATCGTCAAAGGGTTTTTGACCCCAGATGGGTCACCGGAGCACAGCTGCACTTGGGGAAAAAAATCTAGCCAGGCTCATCAAGCTTTGACTTTTATGATCTCCACACATTTTCGGATTGCCATGTATGCGCAACTTGCCTCCAAAACATAGATGAATACGACGTATTTTCGTGGGAAAAAAGCTATCTACTTTAGGAGTCGATTTTCAAAAGCCTTTGATGCCGATAGACCACTTGAGCATAGATGCAGGACCCATAAAATACATCTTTCAACCCGATGCATCCCGACTTGTTTTCTATATCGTTTCTTCCTCGGGCAATCTACACCAACACGATATCGGAAAAAAGTCCGGGTTTTTCCCCGAGATATAGGGGATAGCCGAAATTTTTCTTCCGAATGGGGAGCCATTTTTAAATTTTATTATTATCTGCTGCGCTCCAAACTGGCTGCACTTTGAACGGAACAGTCAGTCAGTTAACATCGTCGAAGTCGTCTCCAACTTATTACTATGGATAACAACATTGAACAAAGCTTGCACGATCAAGCCACGCTTTTAAGTTCGTTCGAAGATTTTACTGCGTGGGAGCAACGGTGCGTCGAGTTCATCGAAGGGCTGGAAACACAAAGTCGGATTAAGCGCCCGCGATTATTAATTGGATATCAACAGTCACTAATAGCCCAAATAGCCCGTCTGGAAGGATTGAGGAATTGTGTGGGGAGTCGTTTCATACACACGGGCGCAGGGCTTGGTGATCGTGATTTAATCTGGCGGGAGATTGAAACATCCTTCGAGAGTCGGATATTGACCGGTTCCATCATCAATCGCAGTCACATCGATCCGAAACACTTTCTAAATGATGCTCGCGTCCTAGTGCTTCATCATGTGCAAAATATTATCGGCAAGCACAGCAGCATTAAAATTAATACAGTGTTCAATGGTGAATTCGCGAGTGGAGATAAACATGCTAATAAAAGTGTCAACACGCGAAACTGTGAACTCTTTAACACGAGCGATTTGAATGAGTGGTATGAACAGCGTGTTATTGAGCCCACTTTAACCTCACTCGACGAATTTCAAGAAAGAGACAGTGGCTGGGCTCTACGGAAAATACTTAACCTCACGATAAATGTGAATAAGTATAATCCGATGCGTGCTGGGTGCTCCATATCATTGCCGCGAGAAATAATGTTGAAGAAGGCTGTGGTTAACGTCAAATCGAGCGGTAATGCATGTTTCGCGTGGGCAGTTGTCGCTGCTCTATACCCAGCTGAACGACACAGTGACCGTCCATCTTCTTACCCTCATTGTTCGACAGTACTGAATCTCCAGGATATCGAATTCCCAGTAACGATCCATCAAATAAAAACATTTGAATTTAATAACATTGTATCGATCAACGTATATACCACCACCACCAAAAAGGACATTGTTCCAATACGAGTCACTCAACACAAGAAGGATAAGCACATCAATTTGCTGTACATGCAAGATACCGAGGACAACAATGTGGGGCACTTCGTATGGATCAAGAATCTGTCGAGACTCGTGACGAAGCAACTGAGCAAAAAGGGACATAAAAAATATATCTGTGATCGGTATGTAGTTACCATAATATATATATATATATAGGTAATTATATATGCTAGACGAATTAAACAAAACAATCTTGTTTTTTTTGCAGGTGTTTGCACTACTTCGGTTCCGAGGAAAAATTGCAATCGCATGAGGTCGATTGTGGGGCGATAAACGACTGTGCAATTCGACTACCAAACGACACCAATAAGTGGCTCCAGTTCAGCAACTTTAGCCGGAAAGAGCGACATCCTTTCATTGTGTATGCTGATTTGGAGTGTGTGCTCGCAAAAACCGATGAGAAGACCCAAGCAAAAGATATGTATCAACACCATGAAGTGTTTAGTATCGGATATTACGTGCGTTGTTCGTATGACGATTCATTATCTTCATATCACTCGCGTCGCAGTGCTGATTGTGTATCGTGGTTTGTCGAAGAACTAAAAAATCTAGCACTGCGGATAAAAGAAATTTTCTGCGACAACGTGCCAATGGTATATTTAACACCGAGTGAGTGGACTAGTTTTCGAGCCGCGACTCAATGTCACATATGTAAGAAACCATTTGCGCAAGAAGATGTACGCGTTCGAGATCATTGCCGTCTGACTGGACGCTATAGAGGCCCTGCCCATTCCAACTGCAACTTGAATTACAAACAGTCATTTTTCATTCCTGTAGTTTTCCACAATTTATCCGGCTATGATGCGCATTTTATAATCAAGGAAGTAGCCACAGCGTTCGAAGGAAGAACCGATGTGCTTCCAATTACAAAGGAGAAATAAATCTCCTTTACGAAGCATGTTGAAATTAAAGACGATTCAAAACATAGGATCCAATTGCGTTTCATCGATTCGTACAAATTCCTCAACACCAGTCTCGACAAATTAGCCTCATTTTTGACCGAGGACAAACTCAAAATTTTACGCATGCAATTCCCAACTCTCTCGACAGACGATTTCAATTTGTTGACGCGAAAAGGGGTCTTCCCTTATGAGTATATAGACAACGCGAGCAGGTTGGACGACACTTGCTTACCACCACGCGACGCATTTTATAGTTCCCTGACAGATGCTACAGTATCGGAGAGCGAGTACGCACATGCGGAGAACGTTTGGGAGCGGTTCTCCATTCGAACGCTGGGTGACTATAGCGATTTATACTTGAAGACAGATGTCTTGTTATTAGCTGATATTTTCGAAAACTTTCGGAATACGTGCATTGAGAGCTATGGCCTAGATCCCGCGTATTACTACACATTGCCGGGGTATACCTGGGATGCAATGTTAAAACACTCGAATGTCAAGTTTGAATTACTAACTGACATCGACATGGTTTTATTCGTTGAGCGGGGTATACGCGGTGGTCTCAGTCAATGCTCAAACCGATATGCACACGCTAATAATAAGTACATGGAGTCATTTGATCCATCGAAAGCATCATCATACTTGATGTATTTTGACGTCAACAATTTGTATGGATGGGCAATGTGTCAACCCTTGCCATATGCAGATTTTCGATGGGTCAACGACGTGTCCAATTTTGATCCATCTTCTATCGCGCTAGATTCACCGACAGGCTACATCCTTGAAGTTGATTTGGAATATCCCCAATCTCTACATGATGCGCACAAGGACCTGCCGTTTTGTCCAAACCATGAAAAACCGCCGGGTAAGCAGGGGGAAAAGCTGTTAGCAACCGTCTGTGATAAAAAACGCTACATCATTCACTATCGAAATTTACAGCAGTGCTTATGCCATGGACTTTGCCTCACGAAAATCCATAGGGTCTTACAGTTTACACAATCCCCATGGCTGCGTTCGTATATTGAGTTGAATACCCAGTTTTGAACGCTTGCCAAAAACGATTTCGAAAATAACTTATTCAAATTCATGAATAATGCGGTCTTTGGCAAAACGATGGAGAATGTGCGCAATCATGTAGATGTAAAGCTTTTAACAAAATGGGAGGGCAGGTATGGCGCAGAGGCAATGATTGCGAAGCCAAACTTCCACAGCCGAAGTATTTTTTCGGAAAACCTCGTTGCCGTGGAATTGCGCAATCTCGAGGTGAAATTCAACAAGCCGATATATGTGGGTATGTGCATACTCGACATATCCAAAACGTGCTTGTATGGATTTCATCATGAGTATATGGTACCTCTGTATCGAGATAAATGTAAAGTCATGTATACCGATACGGATAGTCTCATATATGACATTGAAAGCGAGGATATATATGCCGACATGAAGCGCGACATTTCAAAATTTGATACGAGCGATTATTCAGCGGACAATAGGTATGGTATACCGCTCGTCAACAAGAAGGTACCCGGTCTCATGAAGGATGAATGTAATGGAGCAATTATGACCGAATTTATTGGACTTCGATCGAAAATGTATGCGACACGTGTAGAGGGTAAGAAGGATACGAACAAAAGTTAAAGGTGTCAAGAGTAGCGTTGTGGCTAGGACAATCACGTTTGACGACTATGCTCGATGCTTGAATGAAGAAGTTGAAATGGAGCGTAGTCAAACGTGCATTCGATCAAAGTTGCATAGGGTCTACACCATCCGTGAGACAAAAATCGCTCTGAGCCCACATGACGATAAGCGGTATATCATACCTGGGACCTCCGATACCCTACCATGGGGGCATTATAGAATACCATCGTAAAAAAATTATGTAATTTTTTTTCTACAACGTTGATTTTTTTGTAAAACTGTGTACATTTTATGAATATTGATGTATAAAACTCGTGAAAATTGTGTATATATTTTGTTCACTCGATGTAAAACTTGTTAAAATTATGTTTGTTGTTGTAAATATTTAATTATATATATAAGAATTGATTTATTATTTTTCTGTAAATAAGAAACGGACTTTTTATAATGCCATGTGTTTATTCATTCTATCCATCTCCTCGTACCCACGTTCCACGAAAAAGGGATTATCGACGGCCAGAAGAGGAAAAAAAGCAAGCCTGCTGTGGAGTCGGCCAGAGGCCTTGGAGGGATACATGCGGAGGCGACCAGTAGTTTAGGTCAAGAGTCATAAAACATATTTATTTTTCCATTTTCTTTATTATCGACTACAAATCGGATTTACTTATCCAACTATTGTGGCTATTATCGAAACCTAACCATTTTACAAACATCCGATTACCACGCTTCTTCAACACTGCTTCAACGAGATAGATATCGGGGTGCTTGACCCTGAGAAGCTCTTGTTCGTAGAAGCCACCGGCGATCGGTTCATCTTTATGGTCCTTCAAGTAGTACGTCACAGGATGAGTTTTTTTCACACGATATATTGTAAATATTTCTGTTGTCCAGTTTGGGGTGTAACCCTTTTCGAAAATAGTCTTGAATTTGCTGATTCTCACTTGATCACCAACGGCGAATTTCGGCGATCTTTTCATTGGAGTATATTTGAAAACTTGCTGCAATTGCTTCTCATTTTCCGCGTTGACATTTCTCGGCTTCATCTTAATGGTGCGGTGTACAGAATCGTTGTACTCGGCTACTAGATTATCAAGAATATCGATCCACTTATAATTACCACAAAGACTAAATTGCATCCACATCTTGTTCTTCAATGTACGATTGAAACGCTCGCAAATGGATGCCTTCAAGTTGCTATATGTTGAATACATGTGAATATTGTACTTTTTCATGACGGCCTTAAAGTCACAATTGTAGAATTCTTTTCCCCGATCAACGTGTAAGTTCTGTGGTATGCGTCCCTTAACGAGGATCGACTTCATTGCTGCTGCATCTTTACCACTCTTACTCAGCATTGGCACGGCCCAGGCGAATTTTGAGAAGTTATCGATGATGGTGAGGAGAAATTTGTGTTTGGAGTTGTGACGCGCGTATGATGACATATCGACGAGATCAGCTTGCCAGGTCTCGTCCAAGCCACGGATGTCCACATGTCGACGGGGATAGTTTCGTCGAGCAGGCTTATGTAGCTCCAGCACGAGAGCGCCCCTTTTTTCGTTTATTTTCCAGTCCACTCAGTCGTGCGTCCAATTCAACAATGACGTTTGAATTACGAATCACCAAATCTTGTAGAATTTGACATCGGTCTCGAGTGTCCTCACAATGTCCCGTATCGTAGCTTCAAGTCCATGAACCAACAACTGACTACTCTCATTCATTTCTTTGCGTATGTTCTTAATGATAGTTCGAGATTTCTTTTGTAGCGCACTTAGAGTGATGGCGTCATCTTCTGCTTCCGGATTTGCAATGTTACACAATCGTTTCTGCCCCAAGTCATAATGACCATCTGCGGTAATTCTAAAGCCAATCCCAGGTCGACCTGGAGGACCTTGCTTACTGTGGAGTACACTCCTACTTGAATGACGTCCAAACACATCGACACTCATGATGAGAATGCCTAAATTCTCCGATGTTGAGTTAATAAATGATTTCAGCCTCGCGCAATTCCTCAATAATCGACATAATTTCATTCGCATGGGCCGAATTTCCGGCTGCTTGTGATGCCAGAAGTAAGCGAAGACGATCTACTAGCTCGTTTGGATTGTCCCAATAAATATAGTCCGATTGCGTGTTTTTTCTAGCTAGCTTATACTTTGGCATACCCTGTCCCACATGATGATCGACTATATTTGCAATATATGTGTTAAATTTGTGGCTGGTGTTACGTCGTATAGCCTCACTAGGCTTATAAAATTTTTTGTGAGCATTCGTCGAGATTACAATCTTTTCGTAGTTTTTCAAATCATCCGGTGTGAGAGTTTCGACATTGGGCACTTTTTTAAACAACAGCTCCGTTAATCCAACAGTTTTCGCATAATTCACATCTTCCACACGAATATGTTCAGAGTCGAAAATTATCGGAGAATTGCCAATCATTAATTTGTTGTTAGCGAGATTGCGTACACCATATAATACATCCAAGCTTGCCTTTCTATTCGTTTGTAATAGCAGGAGATATTCTCTGATCAGCTCATCGACATTTTGCGAGTCATCATCATCATCCTCATATATCAATGTAAACGAATCTTGTGTTTCACTCTTCAAGGAATCATGTGCCGCATTTTGATTTACCACACTATTTAACGCATCTTCTTTTTCTTCTTCAACATTATCGCCCACTTTTTCATCCTTAATTTCCTCCTTCACCGCCACCACCTCACCGTTTTTATACGACACCAATTTCTCCAATGGCCCCACTATAGGCTTAAAGACATCCTGCATTCTCTGCTGATCGTTATCTTTCCCAATTTTCATCATTCGATGCTTTCGTCTGATTGCATCGCTCGCCTTGGCAATTTCACGCAATACATCCTTTTCACGCAACAATTGTTCGCTCTTCATGTTGTCACTACCACGGCATGCGCAATACTGTCTCTTCAACTACCAGCGATGACTCATTTATCAATAGTGAGAAAATAATCAAAACCTTTTCTATATCGACCATCATTAATATCGCTATCCTTGTCAATCGTGATAAATGCATACTTGTCGGAATTCCAGCATTTCACGCACATGTTTTTAAAGCACGTATAAGTCATATCCGTATTAACATGATCGTTGTAGACGTGTTTGAGATTCATATCGTCCTGCTTGAAAAGCACCACGAAATTTGCATTATCTCTCACGAGATGTTTGGGAATACGAGTGTACGTCTGACAAAGATAAAAACTGTCAACAATCTCGTGTCTTCCCATGGAAAAGAAGGCCCGAACATTATCCTGCTTTTCGCATGCTATGTCATCAAAGATGAATATAGAGTTGGATCGTGCATCACTTGGTGCTATCACTTGTTCATGTGCCTCGAATGGATGATATTCAACTCCACTCACAGGTTCGAGTAGGTGTTCGAGCAACTTATACTTTGGCTGCTTGAGCGATTTGGAATACAAGTAAATGTTCTCAAATCTCAAACCATTCGGATGGATGATGAGAGTGAGCAAAGCGTTGGTTTTCCCACAATTCGATGGACCACAAAACAGTGCACGTATGCTATCTGGCAATAAATTCCCATGACGTTTCTTTTTCCCCCCACGGTTTTCGACAAACTGGTCGAAATTTATCACGGGAAGTCCGCCTCGGATAGTTTGCTTCCTGGACGTCATCTCATACACGACTAACGACGGAATCATATAAATAGGCTTCTTATAGGGATTATCCGTCAGTCGCGTATTGTCTTTAGACATGATTGTGCATGGGAAGAGTGGTAAAGGTTTGGTCAACCGCCTAATCAACAAACTCCCCATTGAACTCCATTTGCCTGGCTATCAGTATTGTGGACCAGGCACAAAGTTGGCCAAGCGCCTTGCTCGTGGTGATCCGGGCATTAATCCATTGGATACGGCTTGCAAACAACACGATATTGCGTATTCGAAAAATCGGGATAATCTCGAGGCGAGACATTTGGCGGATAAAGTGTTGGCTGAACAGGCTTGGCAACGTGTTACCGCGAGAGACGCTAGTATCGGTGAAAAAGCCAGTGTTTGGAG
This sequence comes from Ophion obscuratus, assembly GCA_964007375.1. Taxonomy (NCBI): domain Eukaryota; kingdom Metazoa; phylum Arthropoda; class Insecta; order Hymenoptera; family Ichneumonidae; genus Ophion; species Ophion obscuratus. The sequence goes on along the minus strand of OZ023318.1, from coordinate 24,486,107 downwards.
TGTGGCAAATATTATGAAGACAAAGAGAAAATTTGGCATGGGAATGAAGGCCCGCAAGGGTGGCGTTTGCTTGAAAAAGATAATTGGCGCTGCAAAGAAGACAATGATTCAAAGTAATGATCCGCATAAGATTATCAAATCAGCTCTAAAGGGTGCTCGTGCAGCGGTAAAGTTGCAAGGTGGTAAAGTGCGCACACCTCGCGTTCTACCTGTACCCCATAAAATTGGTGGTTTATTGCCCTTCCTCGTGCCCATTTTTGCCGGTCTTAGCGCTGCGGGTGCTTTGTCGGGTGGTGCGGCTAGTATAGTTAAAGCTGTAAATGCTGCTCAAGCAGCTAAGCGTGAGTTGGATGAAAGTAAGCGTCATAATCGGACAATTGAAGCAATTGCATTAGGTCGGGGTCTACATCTGAAACCGTATAAGCAGGGATTGGGCCTCCATATCAAGCCAAAAAACTAGAAGTAACGCTACCACACCGACCCCTCACCGACCGCGACCTACTCAACTACGCAAAAATCCTAAAGATTCCACTTTTTCGTGGAGTTTACATGCGCGATACATTGCCAGCGAGTGGACCCCTCAAATGTGAAGCAGCAATTGTAAATTTAGATGAAAATATCGGTCCTGGCACGCATTGGGTTGCTTACAAAAAGACCGGATCGAAAGTCATGTACTTTGATAGTTTCGGCAATCTTCCACCACCATCCGAGCTCATGAGATATTTCCGTGTCGGTAGCGTTCATTATAATTATACTAGATATCAGGAATATGATACGATTGAATGTGGACATTTGTGTCTCAAGTTTCTTTGTCGACAGCTGCAGCACAAAGACAAATATACACTATATATAGGGGGGAAATGACGGGGGGGAATTCAGTTGTCAATTTACCAGCATCATGGATGAAAGTTTAACATTGACCATATCTGGCTCATCGTCTATCCTCGAGGCGCAATACTTTCCCTCCATCGAACTCTCGCCGCACAAAAATTATACTCTCGGCCTCGTGGAATTATTAACCTTCAATTCTATTCCCAATATCGACGTTGACCACGATAAACTTTACGTGGGAGATGAGGTGTTGACGATACCTACGGGCAGTTATGAAATAGACGATATTGAGACGTTTGTACAAGCAGAGCTCGCGCGTAAAAACATCAGCATCAGCATTAAACCCAACAATAACACGCTACGCAGTGAGATCGAGTGTGATCATGATGTAAATTTTGAGCCAAAAGATTCTATTGGGCATCTACTAGGCTTCACCGCGCGCAAATTGGAAGCTAATAAAAGACACGAATCCGATCGTCCAGTAGCCATTCTCAAAGTGAACGCCCTACGTGTTGAGTGCAACATTACCGCTGGCGCCTATATTAATGGACAAAAAGTACACACAATTCACGAATTCTTTCCATCTGTGCCACCGGGCTACAAGATCATTGAAGTCCCCTCCCACGTAATTTATCTGTCAATCACGAGCCGAACGATTGACGCGATACAGCTTCGCATAGTGGATCAGGACGGTGATTTGGTAAATTTCCGCGGTGAAGTGATCACCATACGCCTGCATATTAAGTCGTGATGGGTATAGTTTTCAATAGATCTTCCAATAACAATAAACGATCATGGATCAAAACAATCAGTCGTCGGCCAGCGCCCAAAGTGCTAACACCTCAAAACGTGTTACTCTTGAAGAGTTTGGGTCTCAAAGTGCGTGGCGAAAGCGTGTAAAAAATTATTTAGTCTGTACTCTGTGCATCTGTTGCGTGAAATGGAGGAAGAAATTGTAAACATTCAGGCGCCCGTGGTCTTTGATGAATCCATCATCCATTGTGAGATTCACGCCCATCAGCCATATGCATCTTCAACCTCCAATAATAGCGATGAAATCCGTATTGCCATCCAACATCAAGACCTCTCCATCCTGCTAAGCAAGAGTTCTCTACACATATGTGGGAAATTATCCAAGCGTGATGGGACGCCGACCGCTGCTACAAGTCTCGTCAACAATGTCATTTGTCATTTGTTTGAGGAAGTGCGATATGAATTGAATGCCATAGAAATCGATCGTAATAAGAATGTTGGCATTACGAGTGTAATTAAGGGATATTCATCTCTCTCACCGGCCAAAAGTTCTATGCTCGAGAACACTGGATGGCTCGATATCGAAGAGACGAAGCAAATTGTAGATGTATCGGGAAACTTTGATGTGTGCATTCCGCTCAGCATGCTCCTTGGGTTTGCCGAAGATTACTGTAAAATTGTCGTAAATGCCAAGCACGAGTTGATCCTCACGAGATCAAAGACCGACGACAATGCCATTGTACAAACAGCGCCCGAAGACTACAAACTCGTATTGCATAAAATAGAATGGCTCGTACCGTATGTGACAGTCTCGGATCAGCGAAAAATTCAGCTGTTAAAGTTTCTCGCCAAAGACGCACCAATCTCCATGAGTTTCCGAACATGGGAACTGTATGAATATCCATTGCTGCCTGCGACCTCTAAGCACGTGTGGTCTGTGAAAACCTCGAATCAGCTGGAGAAGCCACGATATGTCATACTCGCGCTGCAGACGGGACGGAAAAATAAGAAACAACAAAATGCGAGCCACTTTGATCATTGTAACCTGAGCGATGTTAAACTTTACCTCAACTCACAATGTTATCCATATGGAAATTTGAATTTGAACATTGATCAAAATCAATATGCTCTACTCTACGAGATGTACGCAAACTTTCAACCGACCTATTACAACAAAGAGGCCGAACCATGGTTGAGCAGGATTGAATTTTTAGAAAAAGCGCCCCTCGTTGTCATTGACTGCTCAAAGCAAAACGATTCTCTCAAGTCCGGCCCTGTTGATGTGCGCCTTGAGTTCGAATTGAAAAATAATATTCCACCACAAACTTCAGCATACTGCATGATCCTCCATGATCGTGTTATCGAGTACAATCCAATCAGCGGTGGGGTTAGAAAATTGGTATAAAATCATGCCGATAATTCGCGTCCACGTCAGTCAACATGGAGCTTATCGTCGATGTACAGGGCTTCAAGAGCCCCATCAACAAATTTGTCCTCAAGGAGATGTCCATCATCAAACTCCACGACAAGGATGCTGAACCGCTGACGCTCGCCTTCGACGCACCATTTGCATGGGACTCTTTACCGGCCAAGTACAAAATGACAAACATGTGGCTGGAAAGAAATTTCCATGGAATACGATGGAATGACAGCGGCATACCATACGAAGCAGCTAGAAAGACAATTCGAGAACTCTTGCAAGGAGCCCCCACCATCTATGCAAAGGGATTCGAGAAATGCGCTTGGCTATCAAGATTCGTGGATCCTGCGACAAACGTCATCGACTTGGAGACTCTGGACTGTCCATCGCTGCAGAAGTTGCCGAAAATCACAAACTCGAAATGCCCCCATCATTCCTTCAACACGAAATACAACTGCGCCCATGATAATGTAAAATCGCTGAAAAGCTGGTTGAGTGTATACGATGCGTTGTGTGAGAGAGGGATTTTTTTTAAATGAATAAAAACATTTCGATGAAAATATATACCATTTGTATTCTTCATTTATTCTACGACGAAAATTGTTTTGCATTTCTCCTTCTCATACATTTCGATAAAACAGTTCTTTTAAATACATTTTTACATAGTCAAACACTTAAAACGTCGAAAACGATGGTGAGACGGCTGTGATCCAGACGCCTGTTGCACTCAACGATGCTGCACCAACGAATTTGCTCTTCTCCACCATACTCCAAGACGATGGAACTTGGCGCTGACGTATTTTCCACAACTGGATGTAGAATTGACTATTACGCGTCAGTTGCAGCATACTCTCGATGATGCAGACAGCCGTTCGACGATGGTGTTCCAACGAATTTCGTATTTTTCCACCATGTGTACTCAGACTTGGAAAAAGTCTATGCTGTTGTATTTTCCACCTTTGTATGTCATCCAGAGACGATGATCACGTGCCGCCTGCCGCATTCGCTCGAACGTTTCCAAATCTTCATCGAAGGCCTTCACCAGTCGCGCTGGTAAGAAGACAGTGAACTCATCCGCGATGTCCGCGAGGTAGCGTTTTCCAAACTTGGTTTGTACGGCCCTCATGTCGGAGATTCGATGATCCGAGTGAACGCGGAGTTCTGACAGCTTCTTTGTTGGAAGGTATTCCGCCATCACGCTGACTTTGTTGATACTCGAGAGATTCATTTTCCCCGCACTTTCAAAGTTCTTTTTGGAGAGATGTGGATGTCACGGTGGAATACTGCAGTCTGAGCTTGGACTACGAAATTATAAGCTCCCTCATAACCCTCCCACTTAAATTTTCAAACTTCTCCCCACTTTTCCAATCATGAAAAACAGGTTCAAACACTTTCGAAGAACCTCGTACGTGGAGAATTTCCCCCACGACATTTCTTCAAACTCCCAAAAACGGGTTCAAACACGTTTGAAGAACCCCGTACGTGGAGAATTTCCACAGCATTTTTCACATTCCCGACGTTGAGGTGGGGGGCCATCGATGTGATCTTCCATCTCTGGTGTATTATAGTGCTCCATGCATGGAAGATAAGATATCACTTCACTATCGTTCCGATGATGTTCTGGCAAACGATCCCACAATAAGCCAACATATTCACCCCAATATTTTAGGAGCAAAACCTTTGGAACCTGTTCGAGCTCGTTTTTGGTCAAGTCCAGGGGGTGCTTGGCCGGATGCACTGCATACATACTCGCACATCTGAACATCTCGACGTTATATTTCGTAATGAAAACGAGTTCTCGATACATCGAAACATTTTTTCCCGAGTGCAGCTGTGCTCCGGTGGCCCATCTGGGGTCAAAAACCCTTTGACGATAGACCTCTAAAGTTTATCGTTTTTCCGAGAAATCCCGACTTGTCAGGACCTGTCTCGGGTGTCGGCGAGAGTCGTGGCAGGAGTGGACACGCATACAAATATTTTAAAGATTTCGGAAACGAAACCACGCGCATCACACCTGCATCACATACATAAACAGCTTTGAAAAGCCGTCCCCTCCATGTATCGCTTCAAATTAACGAAATTTTCCTACCCATATATGACCATTACATGCACACATAGTGTGTGTGTGTGAGTTTTATTTTCACACGGACTAAATAGTGTAGAAAGAAAAACACTGCATCGATGCTAATCTTTTTTATGTCTCTAATAAATTAGGAGATTTATGGGTTTTCAACGGTCACTCACCACTACCTGACCCCCGCCCCCACAAAACACTCGTCGACGACGGCTTCCCCCTCCCGACAGTCGCTCTTCGGACCACATGGCTACCCCCTCCACAGAGACCCATGGCATGACGTCACGTCCCCGCGCTGGTCCCCCCCCCCCGCCACCAGGCACTTGGCTTCCCCGCGCTGGACCCCGCCGCCCCGCTCCCCCCTGAGATGCCACCCCATGGTCCAGAATCGGCCTAGCTCATCTACTGGTGTGCTAGTACAAAGCGGTTTTGAGTTTGCAAATTAATCTTTATTGCGTACAAAGTGTTCACGTTAGAATCACCTCTGCGGTACCGAAGTTCCGTCTTCGTCAATATCGAAAAGGCAACACCAGTTCGATATTGGCTGCCCAGTCGAACTACAGAAAGGAAGGCCTCAAATAAGTGTTACGAAGGGTGCGCACTATGGGGAGAGGCTGAAGATCAATTTAGTGGAGAGTGCGTTCCACGGAAGGGAGGCCGCGGCTTATTGAGATTTCGATCAAGTACTCCTTATTTCTGGTTAAGGGGTTATCCCTACTTGCGATTTTGAAAAAATCGATTTTTTTATTGCATTTTTTTCAAGTATAAGTATCTGAGAATATGTCCTGAAAATTTCAAGTCGATCCGAACAAAATTGACTGAGAAAGGAGCGTTGAAAGAGAAGAATCCGTTGTGTAAACGACCGGAAATTGAAACTTTAAACGCGTTTTTCTCAAAATGGCATTTCTGAAGTCGGTGACCAAGATTACTCGAACACTAATTAACCGATCTTCCTGGAATTTTGCAGGCTTATTTAATACATAAAAATGTAGTCTTTAATCGTTCGATTTTTTTTCGAAAAAAATGGCCGTTTTATAGCCAAAAACGGCCGTTTTTTTCGTTAAAATCGAACCATTAACTTTGACTGTCCGCCATTTTGTGAAAAATGAATATTTTTTAAAATCCTTCGATTAAAGACTAGTTTATACTTATATTTGACTAAATCCATCCGCATTTTTTTCAGATGACCCACTTCGCCGCAATGTTGGTCACCGCAAACCGTGTATATAAAAACATTAATTCATTGACGGCCATTTGCCACTAAACAATGTAATATTTTTCAATAAAAAAATTACTGAAAGTTCTTCAAGATGTGTTCTTTAAGATGTTATATTGATCGATTAAAACAGTTTTGTAGTTTTCCTTAAAAAAACTCATGAAAAAGGCCTTTTTTGCGCTACAAGTGGGGGTAACGCGTTAAACGGAACGAATATTTCTTGGCATTGAACATAACGTAGCTCCGGCAATGTGACACGAATTGATTGGTTCGACGTACACACCGATACCTATATCAATGTTACCCTACAGCTTACAGAAGTTTAGGCTTTAGGATAACCATATATATTTATCATGCATGTGTACTGTATCATGCATGCGTACTGTATACATTTTCAACTGTATCAACCACAGATTAATATTCGTGTAATGAATCGAACGGAATAGTTTTCGTTGAATATTACGTTTACCGGTGTTGAATTTATTCCTAACTATGTGAAGTCGAATTAAATTCTGCATACAAAAAGATATTCAACAATTTTGTGGCGCTTGAGTAAAGTTCCGATGCTTTTTTCCCTAGCTGTGTGGTGAACTTTGTTACGATTATTCTCTCTTCGAATTAAGAATGTATTTTTACCAACGCAACATAATAAAATGAGAGAATAAATCCTAACTAAATTTGTTTAGAATTCGAATTCATGAAATTTTAATATAACTCTCAACGACTCGAATATAGATGCCTAATTACATATTATTATCACCCGGAGAATAAACTATAGATTTGTGTTTAGAGATAGAGATTGCGTATGAAAAATATAGATTTTTAAAAACTTGTCATAGGATACATTCCATAATTAAGTAATCTCACACGTCATATTTTTGTACTTTGTTTTAATGATTTTTCAGAAGATTTCTTTTGACTACCAAGTTGTTACAAATTAGAGAAAGTGCCAATTTGCTGTTTCTCCGTTCTATTCGTCTCTTTCGTCGAAGCAGGAAGATAAAGGATGGGAACAATGGTTGAAGAGTGAGATCAAGGGATAAAGGAAGTAAAAGAGGACGTTCTCGAGGAGCAGTGGTTCATTGAATGTACATGATGAAAATGTCGCAAGAAACATTATAGTTTTTGCGGACTAGCACGCGTTGAGGATTTCAATGGCGAATGTTTGGTACAGTCATATTATAGCAGGTAGGTGGTAATATTATGTATACAACATTTTTTCGTGTGTCCGCACATCCGTTTAACTCGAACAATGTGGAATCATTTTCACAACAAAGTAAAACATTTTTCAAATTTGTTTTTTGTCCTTTTCATTTTCAATCTATTATATATCTCACAGGGGGAAAAGAAAATACAGCTCAACAAGAGGCGCGGCAGTGCCGTGACGCCAAGTGATTGAAAAGTTAGATTTGGGGCCAGAGCATGCACCGCGCTATGTTATACATGGTAAAACGGGCTATTAGTGGGTGTATTTAAGCTTTGACTCGACTTAATGCTAAAACGCACCGACCAGTCAACAATTTAAGCCAAGACATTACTGTGACCGGTAAACATAACGATCTTTTGAATTTCCCAAAGTATACATATGCAAGAATATGTGGAAAGAAATTCAAATTAAAATATTGAAAATTGGTCAAACTACAGACGATTTAGTATAAGCATGTAGCGTAACGATTTCCGTATACTAAAACATCCAATCCCGGTTTCTTTGACCTGGCCGGAATCATAATTCTAGCTATAAATATCCGATTTTCAACTTAGAAACACAACATTTCCGCAATTACAACAGCTATCGGTGTACGTAACTGTTTTTTTTATTTAGTATTTTCGAAGCCCCCGAATATAAGCAAAAATATCACCAAAATTACACTTTTTTTTAACACGCGCCATTTTCTGAACGATTTTTTTCGCAAAACAGCTTCGTACAAGGAAAACTACATATATCTAGATTATAAAACATGTTTATTTTTATTTCTCAGACTAATCAGTGTCAACTTTTCGATCCGGTCGTTGGACCAGATTTTTCCAAACTCCAAATAAATAATCTTGTATACAAAAAAAAAATGAAAAATCGACCTTTTGGCCCGTAACCGTGGTGCCCTCCCTTAATTATAGTCTCACCTAAGATATGTGTGTGTGTGTGTGGGTTTAGATTTGTGTGTTTTCTTAAACGGTCAATCGACTTTGGAGGCTTTCGAAGAACCCACGCTAATTTTGGATAAATAAAAATTCAATTACATATGACGCAAAACTATCTCTCAGGGACCAGAGCTGTAGTCAATAAATCATCGAATACCAATTTTCACGAAAATAACTTAGGGGTCTGACAAAATCTTGCACCGTGGCTTCCTAAAAAATGCACGATGGGAAATTATTTTCCAACGCGAACTAAAAAAGACTATTACAACGCACGATCCTCTGCGTTACGAATAGATGTCTAAGAACGAAAAAAAAAACAGAAAAGTCAGTGTTGAGCACTTAAATATTGGGAGTAGCTACATGTGCATGCAAGTACAATTGTATCAGAAACCTTTCCGCACCAAATGAAAAGAATAATTCGACGCTCGGTCGAAGAATTCCGATAGGATTCCTTGAGCGATATGTACAAACGAGGCAAACGTGTGTGCTTTATCTCGGGGTTTATGAATAAACTTAAAAAAATATTGTTTTCTATGCGCCTTTGTCACGTCGCTAATCTTTTTCGTTTCTCCGTTTTTCTACCGAACGGTTGCAATGAGAAGTTGTTGCAATCAATATCCACAGAAATTGCGTTGAGAGGTAAGCAAATTTCAGGATCAATAGGCGAATACACGAGGGTTTTCTGTGTGCCATATGAGATGGCCATTTATAAGCTCGAGTTTTTGCGTTGCCAGTTAGTGTGAATACGGCCAGAAAGTGGTACGGCCGAGTAAACTGAAAAATAAATCAGATTAATATAGTTTTCAATATGGTTTTTTTTGGTATCAGTAATTTTACTGGTGCATTTACTCGGGGCATTCGTGGCGAGTGAATATACCGCCATCGTCGAAACGACCAGTGGTCCTGTTCAAGGCGAAATTGTCACGACTTTTAATTCGATCAAATATGCCGCGTTCAAAGGTATTAGATACGGCCAACCGCCGGTGGGAACGCTGAGATTTCTGGTAAGCGCTGGCTTTTGCTGCCCTCGAAATGAAATAATTCAATAATTGTGATTTAATCCGAATTTAATTACAAATTCAATCGTTTTTTGTCCATTGATCGGTGATATCGAGGTTTTGATTTCAATGATCGATCGTATCTAGTCGATGTTTTTTACGGTCGGTTTCGGGAAATTCGGGCGAAGATTAGAAGACCCATGTAGGTTTCGCCAATCGAACCGTAACGGCCAATACTAGGACCAATGTTGGCTGGACGATGATCGATTAACCAATTGTACGGCAATGCTCGGCTGAGTATTGACAAGCCAACATTCGTTTGCTGATACGAGGCCAATGTTCGGCCAAATATAGACTCGCTAATCATTGGCTTGTCGATACGAGGCCGATGTTTGGCGAAGTATAGACTCGCCAATCATTGGTTTGCCGATACGCGGCCAATGTTCGGCCAAACGTAGACTCGTTAAACATTGGCTTGTCGATACGAGGCCGATGTTTGGCGAAGTATAGACTAGCCAATCATTGGTTTGCCATTACGAGGCCAATGTTCGGCCAAGTATAGACTTGTTCATTACTGGTTTATCGATATGAGGCCGATGTTTGGCGAAGTATAGACTCGCCAATCATTGGTTTGCCGATACGAGGACAATGTTCGGCGAAATATAGGCTCTCTAATCATTGTCTTATCGATACGAGGTCGATGTTTGGCGAAGTATAGACTCGCCAATCATGTTTTTGCCGATACGAGGCCAATGTTCGGCCGAGTAACGCATGATCGAACCGCAATTCGTATATTGACGATCCATTGTTTCGCGTTGAAGTCATTGAGAGACGAGATAAATACTTTTTACGAGTCCATTGGACATTATTCTTAACAAATATACTACAAAATCAATGCACTCATTGTTGGCCGATTCTCGAACGAGCTCATACGCGATATTCTGCCGATTTGGATGAACCATCCTACACTGACAGAAAAATTCTATTAATATTAACTAGCCGCGTCTATTTATTTATTTTTTATTTGAATTAACTAGATTTTTCGTGAAATCAAATTTTTCCTATTGCATTCCATTATTGGAATTATTCATTTTAAATATATTTATTTATTCAAATTAAACTTGAACTAATGAACTAATGGTCTGTCTTTATTGCAACACACATATTAACGGGTTGTGGGGTAGAGAAGGTGGAGAGAGAGGAATTATAAATGTACGTTAGATTTGAAAATTCTATAACATGTCATTCGATAACACTCTCTAATTATCACAATGATATTAACTAATTGATATACTTTATGTGATACAAATAATGATGAGAATCCATTTGGTATCTTATGCCATGTCTGCGATTCAAATGTTACAAGCACTCCGTAGCATAGGGGCAGCGTGTTTGGCTATGAGTAGGGAAATTTAAGGTCGAGCCCCATATGGGTGAAATATTTTCTTCGAACTGATCATTTCGAAAGACCAGGTAATGACGAATTACAATACAAAAATAATTAATTTTTTTTTTTTGGCAGTGCAGGACCAATATTGGTGATGTATATTGGGTCACAATTATCCGCCAAGACTCGGTCGATAATCGGGCCAAGCTCTAGTGCCAATGATGGCAATCTTGAGGGGGCTTATTGTTGGCCGATTCTCGAATGAACTCCTACGCGATGCTCGGCCGATTCTCATAAGCCATTCTAGGGCCAATATTGATTGCGAATATCGGGCCGCTCTTATCATCCAAGGCTCGGCCGATGATCGGGCCAACATCAAGTGCCAATGTTGGCAAGCTTGGCGTCGTGCATCGGCCAATCATTGGCCACTACCGATCACCCTACATGGGTTACCACGCTGGACGTCTCAGCCTTGGTACCCACTGTTTGTGGCACTACAGGTTTCAAATTCAATAATTATTTCACCTCAATCTGGTATGTTGCTGTCTCCGTGCAGAACGATGGTACATCCTCTGGCCGCGAGTCTTTCACTGGAGGTAGCGAATGTATCTGGCAAGCATTTCAACGGAGAGGCCTAGAAGACTCGGCCATAAAAATCATAATGAGCTCAATAGCCCCATCGACGAAAGTTCTCTGCGACGATGGAAACAATTCTGCGTAGACAACCAAGTCAGTATCCATCAGGCGAGCTCTACGGACGTAACAAAATTCCTGACTGAAAGATACAGTGAAGGAGCCAGCTACGGAACGCTTTGTTCGGACAGATCTGCTATTGCGCTTATTTCGCAACACGAAATCGGCAAGGACGATTTAATATGTCGGTTTCTTCGAGGAGTATATAAAAATAAACGCTCCAAGCCAAAATATGACACTACGTGGGATGTAGGACCGGTCCTCGAGTACATTGAAAATATGTCGACAGCGCATGAGCTCTCACTAAGAGAAATCACGGAAAAAATAGTAACCCTATTGGTACTGGTTACGGCGCATCGTTTACAAACGTTAGCTCTAATAAGAATAAAGAATATAGTCGTAGGAACAGAAGGAATCACTATCAAGATTCCTGACTTGATAAAAACGTCGAAACCCGGAAAAAGTCAGCCGGAACTCTCGCTCCCTTTCTTTAAAGAAAGGCCGAAACTTTGCGCAGCCACGGCGATACTAGAATATATCGATGTTACAAAAGACTTAAGACAGCCGTCTAATAAAAATTTATTAATCGCTACGAGAAAACCATACAATGACGCGTCAGCTCAGACGATCGGTCATTGGATAAAAAATTTGTTAAAAAAAGCCGGAATTGATACAGAACAATTTTCCGCATACAGCACACGGCATGCCGCTGTTTCGGCGGCCCTGAATAAAGGAGTAGATGTAGCAACAATAAGAAGGACCGCGGGATGGACAGAACAATCACAAATGTTCGCGAAGTTTTATAACAACCCATTCAGGGGAAAACAAACAATTTTATATCCACGCTGTTACAGAAAGAATAAAAATTGTTAAATCCAATGATAACAGCTACCATGATAACGCTAAAAATCTACACGGTTTTATCATTGAGAACGAGACGCGTAATATAATTGAACGATCAAACGAGCCCGCCGAAGGCGGGCGAGGTTCGATCGTAATTATATGAAGCGTCTCGTTGGAAGATGATCCTCCCACCTTCCCCCTCAAAGGACACCGATGGATAGAAACCCCGGATCATCATCATGATAGCTCTCGTCATCTCTAAACTATATGAGGACGGATGGCGCCACCAGAGGGCTCCACGAGCGGAGCGAGGGGCACCAACCGAGGGAAATTTAAAAAATAATACTCTGAATATTGTGAAGTTTGCAGCAACTGACGTTACTACACGGCTTTATCATCTTCGAACGAGACGCTTCATATAATTACGATCGAACCTCGCCCGCCTTCGGCGGGCTCGTTTGATCGTTCAAATATTTAGTAGTAATGCGAGATATTTATATTTGTATTTCATTTCGATATGTGACCTTGAATGACCTTGAACGACTTTGACGCCCAAATGTTTTTTATGCGGCTTGAGGTGCCCCACAAGATATTTAAAGAAAAGTGTACCATTCCATTAAAAAAAAGTGGAGGTGACCTCCACTGTGTGGCAGCGCTTCCACCGATAAAAAAGGCATAGCTGATTTTCAGATGAATCCAACGACCTATAATATCATGACCTTGAAATAATTCTTCACCAAAATACACGTGTAAAAACGGGAAATCATAATGGTATTGACAATAAGAATATCCGAATAATGGAACTGAACTTTTTGTGCAGAACATTTATTGTAACAAATGTTCGGAGTGATGGTCATTAACATCGACACATTTTTGAAGACGTGGATGAATGATTCTCTTGAACTTCGAATCGTTTCTGTTGTGATAGCGTCGCAGGCTCTTGTAATTCGTTCTCGCATGTTCGCCGGCGTCATCGGAACATCATGGTAAACACGATCCTTTATAGCTTCCCCTTGGTGAAAAATCATTTCAAGGTTATGATATCAGAAGGCGTTGGATTTGTCTGAATATCAGCTACAACAGCGAAATAAAAAAAATCATGTTCCCATTTGAAAAACCATTGATGACTTTTAGAACGCAAAAACTATGATCTTCACAAAAATGAATTTTTCACCACTGTATTAGCCTTCCGAAATCAATAAAATTACCTCGTGACATTTTGTTCGTCACTCCAAAGGCAACGGAGATATTTGGGGGGGGGGGTCACGATAAATGGTCCACCCTGTATACAGTGGGTAAACAAAATATTTGTACATTTCGCATGAAACTCTTGTTGATTTGGATTTAATAGTTTGTTCGTGTTTTCCCAAGATTTTTGTAAACAGACATCATGTGTATTTAGGACAAGCTATCGAACACAGAAACTTAATGAAGCATTTAATTTTGTTCGTAGGATAATTTAAAATAGACAACGTGTACAAATACTTTTTTATCCACGGTATATAGGTACTCTTTGGCAATATATTTGTAATATATCTACATGTATTTGCATGAACGATAACGATTTCATCTGACTATAAGAATGTTGATTTTTCTTCTCACATACCTTAAGGTAGTTCTGTAGTTTTGGCCAAATCTTAGGAATGGGCTGAAATTTAAGTATGGTGTAGATATGACCTTCATGGACTGATACCCAAAAATTCAATTCGATTCACCGTATATTTCATGAGATCATTGCCATTGAATATGGGTATTTTTGTATGCGATCCCTACACGTAAACCGATAGAAGTTTGCTCGCATTTCCCGATAGAGGTTCTAAACGGATCTTAGGATTTAAAAATAAAAACACACGTGTACGCAGTACTATTGTGGGATTTTTTTTTAAATGACAAACTTTTACCGTTCAGTTTCAAAGATATCGACTTATGAAAAGTGGTAATTTTATTTCACGACGAACTCGGGCCCAACTATCTGTAACGGAATGGCAACAGTGTAAAATGGAATTCAAACCCATTCGGGTTTCCTACACTGTTTTCCTCAAAAAATGTCTTTGTTACAGCGAATACAATTTAAACTGCCAGCAAGATGTTGTAAATTCACGATTCAACGTTTTTCGACAGCGAATTTTTGTTGCTGTTCGTTGAGATTATGGTTATTCTCATCGCGTTTAGTCGCATTTGCTTGACACATGACTGTCACAGCTTCTAGTCTTTTAGCAAGCGCCTTTTTTCTTGTAAACTTTCCTTTGTATCGCATTTGGGTTGACATTTTCACGCTTTTTTTCATTTATATGAAATATTTCGCGAAAGACGGATCGTAGGAAGCTTAACGCTATGACTGCAGGAAAATCGCGCTGTTGCCACGATTACAGCGTCGCTCTCTATACGAGTATGAGATCTACGTATGCATGAGGTGCGAATGTGTGGGACATATAGAGGTTGCGAATGTGTGGGACATATAGAGGACATATAGGACATATAGAGGACATATATGGACATATAGAGGACATATATGGACATATAGAGGACATATATGTGTGGGACATATAGAGGTGCGAATGTGTGGGACACATAGAGGATTTTGAGCTCTGTCAAAAATTTACAACCAACAGCATTGTGTAGGCATTGGTTGTTACTATACGCTTCGACCGAAATTTTTGGCTCATACGTGTACCTACAGAACTACCTTAAAATGCATAATAATATGGGCATTCATTTGATCGTGTTTATTATCGATGTATCGATCACGTGAACTGTACGAAAGCCTCCACTGCCCGCCATGCCATGGACTACGACTCAGCAAGCACTCCAGCACGGAAATAAGTGTCCTCAGCTTGATGTGGATTCGGAAATAATTGGTGACGAGGATTGCTTGTTTCTCAATGTCTTCACGCCCACGGTAAAAAAAAACGAAATAAAAAACACCATACGTACAAAACGTCGTAGCAACGTAAGTCACAGTAACTCACACGAATGGATGGACATTCGCTTTTTTTTATGTCCACCTTACGGTGCAGACAAATCTAAGTGAGACTCCGACGAAACTGAAGCCCGTCATGGTATGGATTCACGAAGGTACTTTTGCTGAGGGATCAGGCGACGTCTCCATTAAAAACCCAGATTTTCTGCTCATGAGGGATGTGCGTTTTGTCTCGCTGAATTATCGGCTCGGAGCTCTCGGTAATTATTTATCAATACATCATTCCCTTTGTATAATCCTGCAATAAATATCACTATTCATAATAGATATATTTTAATTTAATATGTAAATAATTGAATGCGTAAATAATTGTAAAAAGTCGTAAAAGCAACATTTCAAAAGTCAATGGGAATTATCATCTTCACGAACCGTTCCTCACATTCGAAGTCCGAAATTCCGAACGGGTAGCGGAAAATGAAGAGGACAGGCTACTGTGACGACCCGAAAATCAGGGTTATTTGAAAAAAATGAATCGTGGAGGAATAAGTAGAATGATTGAAAAATCGTTTGGACATTTATTTGTATGCACATCAACAAAGTTGTGTACTAAATTACATTTAGTACACAACTTTGTACTAAATGTATTTTCGTTAATAATTAAAGAAGTTATAAATAATCTCCTGAAAAACCTTTGAACGTGAGGGGCGTAACAGTGTATTTGATTTTGGCCACCCCGTTGCTCTGAAACAAAAAAAGGAGTTTTCTTGCTCCCCTAGCCGAAAGTACGCACTTTCCGGCCGCATTTCAGGCCGGGAAGAGCATTTTTCGTGGCCGGCTGACGACCGCTCGCTCTGACAGGATTTTCGCGGCCGGCGATATTTACATATGCACGTTATTCTTTTATCTTGTGCTCGCTCCTGTCAAAGTCGTGTCGTGGTCTCGCGAAGAATTTCGTTCGTGTGGAAAAAAAAAATGGAAGAATCCTCATCAGAAGGTTCTTGGTTCGTTGATTTGATGTTTATGTTAATAATGTGGGTTTTATTTCATCTTGATGTTTTTAATGCCCGCCCCGACCAGCAAAACCTCGGCTTCGCCTCGGTCTTGCAAAAGTCGGGCGGGTACCCCCCCCCCCCCCCCCCGCCGCTCGCCACCCTGCGAGAATGACAGCTTCATTGCATTTCACGAGATGGCCCGCTGACAGCCGACAGATGACAGCTGACAGCACGAATGACAGCATTAATTGCACGGAATTACATACATTAATTAGGCCCGTACCTTCGGCTACGGGATCAAGAAAAATAGTATACAACCCACGGCCCAAATGTTGGATGCCCTGGTATGTGCGATATGAAGGCCTCGGCTTCGCCTCGGCCTTTATATCGCACATGCCAGGAAATCCAACTTTCGGGCCTAGGGTCGTAATATACTATTTTTTTCTTACAAACGATAATATTGGCTAAGACTTGACCGAGCTCTTTTTGTTGGCGTGATCAATTATAAAAAAAAGGAATGCTTTGAATGTTTTTTTCGATTTTTCGAGGAGAAGTGACATCATTATTTTCAATAACCAATTTTCAAAATCTGCAGTTATTACACAAAGTGCAACTATTTCGTGGCATTGAAAATGAAATCAAACATTTCGGGTAACAAAAAACAGACACATGTAAATAATATGGGTTTGTTTTGATTGATTAAAAAAAAATATTGATAGATTGAGGTAATGTAATTTTTTCATAAATAACAATACTAGAATTGGCTGGGGAGAGGGCATTTTTCAACCGATCACCGGCGTTCAGCTTGTCGCAGCTCCCCCACTCTATTACAACACAGTGGCTGTGGAGCGGGGGTAGCGTTAGTTTCGTGTGATATCCAGCTAACTGAGACCCCTATATACCCAGCCTACCTCGACAAACATATCCAGTTTTAAAAGCATTTTCAGGGCTAACATTTTTAATACTAAAACTTTCGTTGCGGTCCAACGATGCAAACTTCAGCACTATTACGAGGGGCAATTTTTTTTGTCTAAGTAGGAAAAACACCCCTACCCACTCCTTTTTCTCTCGCCATGGTGGTGATACGGGTTCGGTAGGTACGAATGAGACGGATAATATGACACACACACACAGACACACACACACACGCGCGCGCGCGCGCAAACACGCACACACACGCACATGCACACGCACACACACACACACACAAGCACACAAGTGTGGAATGTGCGGAAAAGGCACACAGGCAATTAGAATCTCTCTCTCTCTCTCTCTCTCTCTCTCTCTCTCTCTCTCTCTCTCTCTCTCTCTCTCTCTCTCTCTCTCTCCCTTTTACACTACATTACAACTGTTAATCACAGATGTACACTACATATAATTCGGCATTTTTCAATCGTTCACAGGCATTTAGCATGTCCTAGCATTGTAGGGGCAGAGTGGGATCAGTGGCTCATTTTTTTTCTATAGGTGCATAGCTGCCTAACCATTCACAGAATCTCAATAAAACCTTGACTGAACGTAAGGTGTGTTCAATGACTTCATTTTGTTAAAAGACACTGAACGGCCAACTCAATAAATATTGAGATAATAACAATTATTTAAAAATGGGATTTGACTCACTGTGTACTTAGGGGTGCACACAGTGAAACATGCCTAATTTCACAGTCAAACAAAGTTTCAAAATCAAGCAAAATTTGAAGAAAATTACTCTGACCCACTGTACACTTGTAGGTAATGGAGTGCTTTTCTCTATACAATGGGGAGTATTGTACAGTAAACTTTTGAAAAATTAATTTAAAAAAACGCATGTAATGGGATCAATCACAATTATTTATTGAATATTTATCAACAATGAGTACCTAACTAACGAGGCAGTTCCAGTACCTATCTAAATTACGACGCGAATATATTCAGATTATGACTTACCGCTGTGTACCTCGAAAAATTGAGTCACTGTATACCGACCCTCTCCTTTTTTCGAAAGCGGGTCCTGACAAGTATCAATTTTTGTTAGGTTAACAAAAACAATGCTCAAATACCGCAATATAGCAGTATATTGCGGGAGAACAATGACTTCGAACATAACTGCGATAGGTAAGGAAGCAAAAAAACATGCAAACTCGGCAGGTTTTTCAACTTTTGACATAAAAAATAATATAAAATCACCTCTCACAACCGAATTGCGCGGGAGCGACTCACAGACAGGTTCAAACCTATTGGTATCCGAGGGCGGTTCTAATGTGAAAAAGACGCGCATATATACATATCCACTTCTGAGAAACAGAAAGGGTTCATTGTACCCACTGTTGCCACTGCTCCCACTTTGATCCTACTACAACACAGTCGCAGTGGCGTGAGGGTAGCGTTAGTTTCGTGTGACATCCTGCTACCTCAGACCCCTAACCCAGACTACCTCAACAAACATATACAATTTTAAAAGCTTTTTCAATGCTAAAAGCTCTGTGCAAAATTTCACGAATATCGCAAGTAACAGCTATTCGGAAGTCCAGCCGTAATTACTTTTGTCTCTGATGCCATATATTTGCTAAAGATGCCAATAGTACTCGGTAGCGTTGTGGCAGGTCAATGAACGGCGAAATATATTTAAAAAATATCGAGGTAAAACTCTTAGTGGCGTATTTTATTTTATTTCGGATTTATGAAATATTCTATGCATTTGGTAGACGGGCATTGATGCTTTGTACCAACACTTGAATAAGGCACCAAATACGCATATAGCAGGTCGTGTCTTATAATATGGTACAAATCAATGTAAACATCGTCACAAATCACAGGCAACATTTTTAATCAATGTATATATATATTTCAGTTCACTATTAGAATCTTGGGGAAGTAAGATTTTGATAGTATCAGGGAATATCCATTTTATGAAAACCTACTATATTATATAGCATTAATGAATAAACGTATGTTTGTAAGATTGGGGGTTGCGGTTAACATATATATGATTGATGCAACTGTTAAAATATCTATAAGCAGCACTATACTTTTGGCAGTAATTATGGTTATAAAATATTATCGTCCCCTTGGGAAAATATAAAATATAGTTAAAATATGGTTGAGAACACCGTACGTTTCTCTCAGTGTGGTTTCGAGAAAAAACATGTTTGAAGTTTTACTAGCAGTTCTATCGTTGTAATCATAATCACAAATGTAAATCTCCTGAGAATAACAAATATTCAAATCCTTCATTCATATCAGGCTTCTTGAGCCTGGAGGAACCCCTCGCGACTGGCAATCAAGGCCTCTAGGACCAGAATTTGGCGCTCAAATGGGTGCAGACAAATATTGCAAAATTCGGTGGAAATCCGAACAAGGTGACGATATTTGGGAAAGGTGCCGGCGCCGTATCAGTTGGCTTTCACGTTCTTTCGAGGGCTTCGGAAGGTATAGCATGACATAATTTGCTTTATTTTTCTTTTCTGAAACAAATAAAAGACACGTTGAAAACATTTTTTATTCGAAATATCTATCAACGGCATTCACGTAGGACTCTTTCATGGCGCCATATCCATGAGTGGAACACCTCTGGCTCCTCATAGTTGGGTATCACGAGCGGAAGCCGCTCGACGAGGCAGTATGTTAGCTGATATGGTAAGGGAGGAGATGTTACTGAAGATGGATGGATGGGAGCTAATCGCCCTTCACGATGCGAACCTTGAAAAGCTCTTGAAAATAGCTCGGAGCGTCGACCCGGTTTGTTATTTCGTGATGTTTTATTTATCTAAAAGTTACAATAAAAAATACTAAGAATCAATGTGTATAGTATAATTTTGTAAGCAAATATCAAATAGCGATTCTGGTGAACGACCTCACGCGTCTATTATCGGGCCTGATATATATTTTTTTAACAGATCGCACCGTTTGTGCCTACCATCGAGGACCCACGTGGAGCAGCAACCAGTGTCTTTCTCTCCGAGGACGTTATGGATATATACGCGTCAGGAAACTTTAACAAAGTGCCGAAGATTTTGGGCTCCACGTATTCGGATATCAGTGTGTATTTTAACTGTAGGTATTAGCAGCTTGAAGAAGCATTTTCTTCGCCACTTACGATATTTGATGTGTTCGCACCCACCCACCCACCCACCCACCCACCGACACACACACGCACACACACACACACACACACACACACAAACGCGGGCGCGCTCCCACATTTTTTCATTTAACGATTGCAATTTACTTCAGTCCTAATGGATCACATTGATTTTTCAGTTTTGAGAGAGGTATCATGATCGAAAGAAATAGTAGGGCCAGAGGAATGATGGAAACCTTTTCCTATCAAGTTTTTATTGGTTTATTAATATCTTGTTCTCCTTTTTCTTTGGATATTGATGTCGCGCTTTTTGTTTCAACTTCTCTCTTCTTACAGGATTCTCTGTCAGCCTTTCGTATGTTCGTTTTTCAGCTTCCCTTTTCCTACGTAGCCTTTTTCTTTCGATCATGGCATGACAATAATCTAAAAGAATCATTTTTATGTAACCTCATGCCCAACTACATATCTGTAACCAAGATGGTGTCATTCTTCTGGCGCATCTGTCATGCCCCTGGATCTCACATGTTGGGACGAGCGCAGATGAATGACGATTCAAACGGGTTTTGATGCACCGCGCGGCATGCTACGTTTTTCTAACCTCACAATCTGGCTGTGCGTAGGTATCTAAAAGTTCCACTTGAACAGGTAAAGAGTTACTTATTTCATTGAAAAAAATGATACAGTTAAGAATGACCAGAAGAATGAATCCCTCGCCGGTGAAACCACCTCATAACACGTAACCATCTAGAACGATGATACGACACAGTCAGTGTCTTCGGAAAAGCAAATGTAGAAAGCACTACCCTGGCAAGTACGATCAGCTAGCGTCACCCGTCACACAATATATGAAGTGATTTACAGCACTCCAGAGGAATAATTGTGAAAAAACGATTACAAAATTTAGTTATTTATTGTGAGATAACTGTGCTCATTATTTTTTATCTTTCAGGGAGGAATTAAATGAATGTCCAATGGTTTTAAAGATTTTTTTCTGATGTTTTTTAATTTTTAGTACCACTCTAGTACCCCTTAAGCTTCATAGCATATGCAGTCTGGATGGTTACTCTCCAGAGGAATGATTTCCATACTCAAAATACAGAAAAAAAGGATACCGACGATTTTTTGCGCCAAATCTTTTTTCTAGGAAGGTTTCGAAATATTTCAAACCATTGTATTCAAAAAAAAACCTACAAATTAATCGATCAGCATCTATTTGAAAAGTCAGATTACATGCAAAATGTAATTTCGTAGAATCACCCATATATACGTATAATACAGTATGCTGTTCAGGAATGAATCGGTTTCTTTGATATCCTTTCATCTATTTCATCTGATGATCACAAACTTAGAGAAATTGTCGTATAAAATTTGTTTTTCTTCATATTACTTGAGATTGTATTACTTTTGGTTGTTGCAGCTATAAAACAAACCATCACAGCGAACTGGGAGTCACTTAGCACGGCGGCGGATTTAGACTCGCTTAACGGCACTATATTTCATTGTTTTGAACGTGAAGGAGAAGTTTCAAGTTTTGAAATTTACCCCGTGAGTGTGTTGATGCTCTAAAGAATACCGGACGCTTATCCCTCTGATTCCAGTATCGTTTGTTCAGTATTCTTCTTTGATTAGTATGCTTTTTTCAATGCAGGGCGACGATATGCAATTTTATAATCCGGTAAGCGAGAATCTGAGATATTTGATCGAAAATGATGGCAACAATCCCGTTTACCACTACAATATGAATTTTCCACCGTATGACGATTCAGCCGCAACACCCGAAACCTTCGGAGAAAATATCAATATCAACAGCGAGTGTCAATTCAGTCTCAACATCGAATAAGTATTTTTTTCAATACTACTTAAGTAAGCTGATACTTATTTAGTTATGAAACAATGTGGAAATCAACATGATTTATTCTGTATTCGTAGAAATTGATCGCTCGATCACGAGACAACGGTCAAATAATTGTACATTTTTTTACAGATGCCGTATATGTTGAGGATCTCGACAACATTTTTTACATTCCATCTAAGAATCCTTATCCGAGTGATAGGCCTGAGAACGATCGTATGATCGACATAGTTAGCGGGTTTTGGACCAACTTTGCGAAATACGGGTGAGCTGGATTTCACGAAGAGCCATCGAATATTTGCAAGTTCGTTACAAACTATGCGGTGTAATTACATTCTTAACTGCTGCAGTGATCCGGATGGCTATAAAGGCAATGAGGATATGGGGTACTGGAAGTGGCCTGCCTCCGATTATTGCGGGTCAATTCTTCGAATCCAGCCAGACCTCTCGTTACGATTAAGGCCATGTGCCACACGCCTCCGACCGCATCGAAATTTTGACATGGGAATTCTCCCGAACGGATCAACCAATTGGAATGAAATTTGTTGTGTGCATGCAGGGCGCTTGCTCCGAGAGCATGATTCGCGAAATTTTCCAAAATTTCGAAAAAAAATTTGCAGTTTGTAGTTACCATGCGAAAAACTGTCAATTATTAACCGTTGCATCGCATTTTCGTTAATTTGGCGCGAATCATGCTCTCGACAGTGAAAAAGCACACATTTTGAGCTTTGTTTCACCTGTTTTCATGAACAAATGGCGGAGAAAAGTCATTTTGAAATTTTTACATAAATGTAGCAAATATGTACCAGCAAAGCTCAAAATATCAAGTACCGGAGCGAGCGTTCAGTTCATCCGTTTTCTCAATAGCGGCGCGCAGCTCGCTTCGTCTTTTTTTACCGACCGCGCCCGCCTCCTTCCGGAAAAATTTATTTTTTGACAGGTCGAAAGCCGGAGCCATAACCTCCGGCCATAACCTCGAACATTCGTTCGGTGTATATTTCATACGATGTGTGTGATAAAATCTAAATAGTGTGTGTGATCGGGTGAAGTTTGTTCCGTCGCGTTTTGGTGAGTTTTTGTTTTGCTATGAAGAACGCATCCGGACGCCAGCACACCACCGACGACAAAAACCGACAATGAAATAATCGACGAGAAAACAGCCGCGGCCGATTATACGAAGAAGATCGAGGAACATAGGGACAGCGAGAAGGCGAAGGAGAAAACACCCGAATTCAAGGTATGTACGTGCAATCGTACTCAACGGCTTCGGGGGTATCAAGGCTTACATGCGGGTTACAGGCACTGAGAAAATCTGAGCCTCAACTCGCTGAGGGTGAAATGCACATCCAGGTCAAAGGATGTCGCCTCAACTTCCAGGATCACCATGAACTACACCGTCGTTGATGGACTGCTGTTCAAGGTTGCATGTATTATGCCCGGCAAGACTCTTCCGATCCACAGCGCCGGCGAAGGTGTGCGCCAGGCAGTCGTTTAAATTTCAAAGACGATCAACAACTTCGCAAACTCTGGGGTTTGAAGCAATTCAAAATCCAAGGAGCTCATGCATGCAAGGTCGCCCGGCACAATTAAACATGTTCCCGAGAGGGTACTAACAGTGTTCTCGATTGGGTCAGTGGCAAGGAGTACAACAGAGGATGGGCCCTGCTAAGGCCCATGAGAAAATATCTTCTCTATGACTCGAGCAACGGCGTGATCGGCGTAGCAAATAATTTGTTCTCCGTTGCACGTCGATCAAAGCAAGCAAGCAAAGAGGTTCTTCTCTGCTGCCAGCATGGTGTGTATGCCTTTGTAAGGCGAGCGGTGGACACAGTGTTTCAAACGTGGAACGATGGAAAGTTGAAGTCGAGGGTCGACTCTATGTGGGTGCTCAAGGATCTCCCTGAGGCGATGCAATAGTAAACTTGCTTTGCTATTATATATGTTTAATATTTTTCATTTTCATTTAAACAATGGTTTTATTTCAATTCAAATGTGCAAATAAGTGAAGAAACTTCTTATAAAATAGCCAAGCAACTTTACTACTGCATCGCCTCAGGAGGATCCACGAGCACCCACGTAAAGTCGACCCTTGGCTTAATCTTTCCGTCACTCCACATTTGAAACATTGTGTTCACTGCTCGCCTCACGAAAGCGTACACACTGTGCTGGTGCATCGGAAGATGGAAATTCAGCCTGAACATTAACTTATTCTCCTCAAAAAGTTTGATCGGCGATATTTCGTCCATCGACCACCAGTATCAGGCAACGGAGAAGAAAATCTTTGCTACGCCGTTCATGCCGTTGCTCGAGCCATAGAGAACATATTTCTCATGGGCCTTAGCAGGGCACATCCTCTGTTTCACTCCGCGCCACCGACGCAATCGAGAACAATGTTAGCATCCTCCGGAAATATTTTTCTGGCGCATTACTGTAATCGCCATCTCAGAAGATAAAATAAAAAAATTCTAAGATAAATAATAATTTTTAAAGTGATAAACCAAAAGTAATGTTTTCGGGGGAATTTTTTATTACTTGACGTTCTTTTTATAACTTTTTAAAAGGGATTTCATATCTTGGTGAAAGGAAAAACCCCTTTTTCGTTGAGCTTCAGTTTAAGGTGTGAGATGCAGTTAGTAGCGTGAGAAAACGAGCATTTTCAATTTTTTTTTTTATATCAATTAAGTTTGTTTTACAAAAGTGGTTACACAGACTTTTTATGTTATATTTCCACTTGACTTGTACAAATTTCCGAAGAAAAATATTGATTATTTATAAAAATATCGCCATCTTTGTCGGACCCCCTTCGGGATGTAGTGCTTTGCGGTGACCATCATAAAATTTTGCTGGATCATCTGAAATCAAAAAACCAAAAAAAAATCATTAGGTTAATAATAAATCTAGTCTTTAATCGAAGCTTTTTTTAATTACCAAAATGCCGACTTCCGATAGATAACTTTCGATTTTCGACCAAAAAAACGCTCGTTTGCTGTTAAAAAAATTTTAATTTTCAACAAAAATGAAAATCCTTTGATTAAGGACCAGTTTTTAATGCTATCAAAATCCATCGAGTGGTTTTCAAATTATAGTGGTCACCGACTTGAAAAGTCGAGCATTCAATTGTTTATAGACAATTGTTAAAACAATTTTTCAAAAAAATAAAGCTTTTCGGGATGCATTATTTAAAAAAAATATTTCGGGCAATTTTTAAACGAAAGTATTCTTTATAAAATTTTGCTAACGTTCATAGTTTTTGCGTAATACATTTTCGAAAATTTATGAAAGAGTTTTCCAATTTTACACTTGATTTATGTATAGAAATACTAATTAAAAAATTACTTACATCGAAGCATCAATTCCTGTCCCATACAATAGGGCTTCTGCCGATGTGGAAGCTTCCAAAATGTTAATTTGTTGTTGTCTTCGAAGCATTCTGCCTTCCCGGGTATTATCGTTTGCGCGTTTGTCAGCCACGTCTATACGTTGAGAATCGAAGCCCCTTCACCAATTGCGGGATATCCCGGAAACTATTCGTCGGATTGACTTCAAATTTTTAGGAAATATTTTCGAAACATCATACTTCAAGAAAATGTTTTAAAAAATTGATATTTTGAAAATTCTGACTGCATCTCACTCCTTAAAGGGAAATGAATTTCAAATATCTGCAGAAACTATACGTCGATAGTATCAAATTCGTATTGAGCAGGGAAAAGTATTTCCAGATATTTGAGTTGATCGCCACCTGGGACATAGCATTTGAAGCATTAATTGTAGCATCAACAGTTTAAAAAAAATGTATTATTTTTATAAACGTAAATATTCGTTTCCGTAAATTATGTTCAAGAAATAAAAAACATCAATATAATCTAAACTGTCAAAGTATTTTCTATCGAATAATTTTATGATAAAACCATTCACAGTAAACCCTATGCATACAACGATCATGGGCTCAGAGGTATTCGAGAGGATATCGTACTCGACGCTGAAGCCGAGGAGGCTCGTCACATCGTCGAGGGTTTTCTGTTTGTTGCATAGTCTCATCGGGCCGAGGCATTGATTTTCGTTGATGAGTCCAACTGCGACTAGACTGACGAGTAGCTCATAGCTCCTTTTCAATATCAGATGACATTTACCCAGAGTCGCATTGGGCTTCTTCATCATCAGGGTTGTCTTTATGCCGCTGTAATTCTCCAGACCGGGATTGAGGCCCTATGCTCTACTGACCGGCTCATTGTTGGCTTTTGTATGTTCAGATCCAGCGTGTTGAGCTTTACCATGTGCTCGGTGACGTCGATCGCAGCTTGCCGGTCATCGTTGGTCATCCGGTTGTGTGACTTTTTGAAACTTGTACATCTCACGAGTTTGTCAAGCATCACTTGGGCCATATCGTGCTTTGCTTTTTTCGTTGAATTCACAAATACTTCTACCTTGAGCTTGCCAATACTGCGTGGAGAGCGGCACTCGGGGTGGCCTCATCCTTAGCCAGTTTTGGTGCTTCGGGCTTTTGAACTTTTGCGTAAGGCAGTACTCCTGCAATGGTCGCGAATGATTCTTCAATTAATGAGACTACGAGGATCCTTTGACCTCAGAATATTAAAGGGCACTGATCTTTTTTTTTTCATCTTCACTTTCCAGTACCCGATTTTTTCTTATCCGTATTCGATGCTAGAAGATTTCATATTTTTGGCCTTTATTTGCTCCGTTATTAAGTAAATCGATTATGGCCGTCTGATCCATAATTTCAGAGAAGTTTCTGAGGTCTGATTCTGCGATGCAAGGGACCTTCGTTAAATTTGTTTTTGGCTCTGAAAAGAGCAGTTTGTTTTTTTTTTAGATTACAACCTTCGTCACATTAATATGGCTCTAAAAATGTCACTCGGAGGCGCTACATTCGCCTGAATTTAGTGCTCTCGGGGCTGCGCAGAGTATCTTAAACGCGTCTACCGCGGATGTTGACAGGGAAATGTTAATCAACGCTAATTAGGGCGTATGTTTCATGTTTATGACATGGCTGAAAGACTATACGATTCAGTAAACCCACCAAAGGTGGACAAATTTCTAGTCGTGAGATCGCTCGGAAATTCGATAAATATGATGAGATCACAGGGATTGAGTAGACAGATAGAAAAATGACCCACACAAAATCGATAGGTAAAAATCGCATTACATTGGTAAAATGTCATGAGATTTTCGATTTGTCGCCGCGTTTTCCCGTAATGTCGATTCAAAGTTAAAAGTCGTCTGCTAAAAGCCCATCTTACTGTATAAAAAGTAAGCGTATTCGTCAGTCCATCAGTGGCGTTGAATTTTTTTTATTACCTGGCGTCAAAACGCTGCCGCGTCTCTTGATACATATTTTTGGCTTCCCGGTGCCTAATTATATGAGCATTTTATTGTTTGTCTTACATTAACTAAGAACAATGAACATTTCATATCTTTGGCGACTGCAAGGCAAAGAACATCGATTTTTTGCAGCGATTGGAGACATTGAAATATTTACATTTCTCGGTATACAGGAGCCCATTTATTAACTTCTCCCGCATCAACTGAAGGCAATGAAAAATGTATATCCGTACAGATATACATCTTAATTGCCTTTCGTTGATGTAACAAAAATTCATAAACTGGCTCCTCGATTACTAGAATTTAAAGATTTTCAGTGTCTCCGAACGCTGCAAAGAAATCCAAAATTGTGGTGTCGCAGTCTCTAATGATATAAAAGGTTGCTTGTTTCTATTGACTTTGAGACCGACAGTGAAAGGGTCATATAATTAAAAAATCAAAATCATGGATTTTTATTTTAGCGCCTCGATATCTAAGGGTATGCGTTTTTCGTTGTGTTTAGACAATGAAAAGTCCATTTTTATTACCCGAAAATCGGTTTCTTTCTGAAAGGGTGAAGTATGAGCTGAATGCACTGCTTGCTGTCCTATTCCCCATTGCGAAGAATTTTTTAAGGTTTCAATATGAGACAAAGAACCTTGGTCAAATTTATTTTTAGTCCTAAAATGGCTTGTATTCAATTAATTCTTTATCTCAAAAAATTTAGATACGGGGGACCTTCGGTTAGTTATTAATTTGTCATCAAAAGCTCTTTAACCATGGACAATGATTACAACTGTCAAAACGCCGCATTCTGTAACGTATGATTTGCAGCGAGTATCTCCACCGAATTCATTTCGTAACTGTAAATAGGGCCGTTTGATTTTTGTTTGGTCTTATATGACATTCACGGCTTTTCCCATTACTATTCCACTGTCACGCTCTAACCCTGCGTGGAGGTTAGATACGGGAGAAGCCGTAAACTTGAAGAACCCGAATGTTTTGACATTATCGCTTGTTTTCGGTAGCGAGTTGGGAAACGTTGCACTCTATAGCGTACGCTGAGCGTGGCGCAAAGGACGTATGTAGCAATGCTTGGGATGCGACCGAATGACATTATTCGATTCAGTCTTGAACGGCAAGTGTGGAAGAAGAATAATTTCTGTGGGAAATCATCGCTCGAAAATTCGGCCGAATATTACGAGATCGCAAGTTTGAGTACAGTGGAACCTCGATTATCCAAACCTCGATCATCCGAACCCTCAATTATCCGAACGATGGCTTAGTTTATCCGAACGCTCAATTATCCGAACGTTGGCGCGAAAGATACATTGTTGCTCGTTACCACCGCCGTGAGCAACAATGAGCAACCCAACGCAACTTTTCCTTCTCAAACGGCTGCAAAACTTAGCCGCTCAAAAACGCGTTATAGCTTTTCGTCAATTAAAAATGGACGATTTTATAAAAGGTTATATCTTTTTTCATGTATTTAAAACACACACACACACACACATATATATATATCAAATTTTTTATACATAAATTTATGACATCTTTTTTAAATTTATTTATGACATATAAATATGTCAAATTTTAATATATATGTATGTACTGTTTTTATGTAAAAAGATGTTGTTTATGATCTCGTCCCAAAAAACCCACGTTTCGATTATCCGAACTTTTGATTATCCGAATTGGTTCGGATAATCGAAGTCTACTGTACCTTTCTTATTTTATGAGTGTTTCTTATATGAATACATATCAAATGATACTATATAGCAGGAAAACGGTATTCCACGATTCGTCGGCTGTTTGCGAAACTAGTTATTTTTGCCAACTACGAAAACAATCACCTACAGTAGATAGCGTCTCGTATCTTCGTAATATATGGCCGAGCGTCTTTTGTTACAGGCTTGACAAATAACTTCAGTAGCTACGATAACCATTGAAAAGTGCACGGACATCTTTGTGCAGTTCACTTTTTCAAAAAGTTTATCGAGTGTTTTATTGTTGCGTGTGGTGAACGGAGTAACATTGACGAAAAAGTGAAGAAAAAAAAGACGCGTAAGAGAGAGTGTATTTGTGTATGTGTGCGTGTGTGAAAGAGACAGAGAGACAACAAGAGAAAGAGAGAGAGCGGAGAAATGAAACAATGGCGTCATGGGCGCTAACCGCAACAAATCGACTAGAACATCGCGGAAGTATGCCAGCAGGATTCGGTTTGTATATGCTGTATTACATTATTCACACGATAATGGCTTACACAAATTACGTATCGCCAAATTTCCGTATTTTTGACCCCCCCTTCCCCCGTGTAACGGAACGGTTATGCCTGGCCTGAACCCCCCCCCCCTTTATTCCGTTATACAACAGGTGCTTTGTCGTCAATAATTGCGTTTTTTTTTTCAAAGGAATAACTAATTATGAAAGAATAGGGTTTATAATCATTATATAAAGTCTATATTTATCTAGTTTCATACCAATTTTTATGATTTGTGGACGAAAAAAAAATCTCTTCATTGTCTCATCGACATCTCAATGAACGGTTGTCTGTAAATAAAAAGTCAACAATCTATCGATATCTATACAAATGTAGCTATCGTTGTGCGTAGCCGTTTTTTTTTTCTTTTACAAATTGCCGACAGTTTGGACAGTTTTTCTGTTTCCAAGGCATTTCTTTGCATTCAAGCAGTCATTAAAATAGTAATTATGAAAATTTGAAAATTGGCTGCGTATGTACAACCTTAGTCATTGCGATTACAAAAAAAATCAAATTTTTTTTAAAAATCGTTTGATAAGTTTTTGAGTATTCGCTGGGACAAGGTCGAAAAAAGTAGTTTCGAGAAAAATGCGTTTAAAGTTTTCCTTTCGTTTTTCTTGATATAAAGTTCTGTTTTTTTTCTAGAATATTGATACTTAGATTGAAGTATGTAGTCGCGGGCGATAGAACGGTTCTTCATCTTCATTTCATTTCATATAATAATAAGAGTCTGCACTCCAACTATTGTGAACGATGCCACACCTGTAGGCAGGGCCGGTTTACAAAAATTAGCGCCCTAGGTCTGAGAAAGTTACCCCCCCCCCCTCCACTCGTCGGTCACGGGGGGGGCGAGATAAGAAGGGGCGCGCGTAATTGCGGATCCCGCCGACGCACGGCGCCCCCTTTGCCGCGGCGCCCTCGGTCCGGGCCTAGCGAGCCTAGTGTATAAACCACGGTCGTATATACAGGTCTGGGCACTCCGTTCAAAAATGCGTGACTCTAAGTGACGCCTCTATTTGCGTATTCCACCGTGGCGCTAGTGAAGGGGAGGCACTTTTGTTTATACCGCGTTTACGGGGCATGGCATGCACGCTGTGTGATGACGGTCGTGTGTACGTGTGGCCTAACCTCGTTTTGGCGGGGTGATTTCGAGTGTATCGTAGCTACTGTTTTTACTCAATACGGAATAACAAAAGGTGAAGTGTCTATATATTGCGATGCCGAAGCGGTGCGTGATTCCGGAATGCAGAAGTGGATACATAAATAACCCGGAGCACGTCTCATTATTTAAAATTCCGAATGATGACTACTGATATTTTCTACTACCACTACTAATGAAAGGAATGCGTGCTACACGTAAATTTCGAATGTTCTTTTCCAAACGAAAAAAATGTAATTTATGAATATCATTAACCAATGGCTCATCGCTCATATTTTCGGTTTATGCTTTTAGTTTTTGTGTTCGACTAATTATTTAGGATGTATCAATTTTTCATCACAGTCACGCGAAGGGAAAGACAATCCGCATACGCGCATACCCCGCGCTCTGTCGCACATGCCTCCGTGATAGCAACGCTCCACGCTTTTGCGGCCAATTCCGCAAATAGAGGCGTCAGATAGAGGCACGCTTTGGGGTATACGGAATATACGGGAGTGCCCAGACCTGTATATACGACCGTGGTATAAACCGCCTCTGCCTGTAGGGACTGAGGACACTAACCGGTCGTGCTACCTGTTCTCACTAAAGTGACTGTAACTCCGTCAATTTTCGGACTTGTGAATAAAAATGTTGCCAACATATTTTTCAATACATGTACATTTAAGAATTATATATAAAAAAAATTCCTTTAAATTTTGCTTTGAATTTTTGAAAGTGGGTCATCTACTGTGCAAGTTCTTGCACGTAGACCGTAACGCTTGCCCGGACCCCCCTTACCCCAAAGTTGCGTTACGTAATTTGCGTACGGCCCCATACGGGGTGTATCTCAACAACTAAAGTTTATTTGGGTTATATCTTTATTCCAAACGGACATACAGTTATTTTTAGGTTTCTCCAATTCATTATATTGGGGTTATCAATATTTTCGCGTTTTTCATATTCGTGAGCACTCCTAATACTTTTAGACATAACATGCAATATGTTACAAACTCGTTGGAGTGTTCATCGCAATGCACATAGAGATGGAAGCCGATCGCGTCCGCTTAATACGAAACAGTTGGTGCGGCTGTGCGGCGTCGTGGCGGTGCCGCCTCTCCCGCTACGGCACCCCTCGCACGGCTTAGCTAACTATTGTGATAACTCCCTTAAAAATGGTAGCAGAAAGAAGTTTTTTCGTCCAATTTTACATATTTTGTCCTCGCAAATTAAAAAATTCCCTCCAAAATCCGTATTTCTCAATATTTAAGGAGTCTTCTCACTTCAGACGCAAAAAATCGGCTATTTTCATTAACTTTTTTATAGGTGTATATTATAGATATTGATATAAAAGTTGTTACACTTAATTACACTTTACAGTTAGTAAATACACTTACAGTTAGTACAGTTAATACACTTACATGTATTACAGTTACACTTTACAATACATTAAAAAATATATATTTCTTCAAGTCACTATTTATAGACGAAAATGGTAGTTAAAAAAATTTCGTAAAAAAATTGTAGGTCTGCGCCGTTGATGAAATCTCGGAGATGGATCATCCGAAACAAAAAAAACAAATGGTTTCAGATTCAGCATGTTAATGGCTATAGCGCGTATCATACGATTTTTTATCTATGCAACAATAACAAAATGGCGGACATTTTTCGAAAAAACGTGTGTTTTCACCGTTGTTGGCACAAAAAAATAGTAAATATCAAAATTTAAAAAAATCATTGATATGCGCTATACCTATAGTTGTAAAGAATATGCGGTTGACATTTTATAAGGATCGGTTCGTAGTTTCAAAGATGTTATCAACAAGCCGTCGAAAAACGTTGTTGCGAGAAAAACGAGTTTAAAGTTTGTTTGGGTTACATAAATACATTAAATTTTTTTAAATGTATTTCGAAAGTGCATTTATTAAGTGTATCAACTTTTATATCAATATCTATAATATAAACCTATCAACAAAATTCACGAAAATAGCCCTTTTAGCGTTTAAAGTGAGAAGACCCCTTAACCCAATGATAAATGTTCAACCTTAATTTTCACGAGAAAGAGCTAAAGTGATCTGGCATTAGAAAGATGAGCGTACAATACCTGAACTTTATTCAGTTTACAATATTCTTTATTATAATGAATATATCATAGTAATACGTCATATGATTCTGCGCAAAAATTACATTTTTTGTCTGCACGTACATAATTATGAGACGACGAGGATGATTATGGACCCGCAGAAAAAAATCCATCTTATATAAGATCATTCTGTCAAATGGTTACCAGCAATGACTGGTTAACTATATGAAATGGTTCAATAAAATTTAAAGATATATTATGGGGATAGATCCTTCTAGGTACTGTATGACTTTCAGAACCCTACGTTCAGCAATAACCCAAAAACATGCGACATACATTGGTGATTTGCCGTTGAATTAACAATCCTATGTGGCTTTTGTATAGAACTTATTTTGTAGATCCCAATATGCCGCACAACTTTTATAAGATGCATTTTTTGATAAAACCAATTCCAAAAAAGATATTAAAATACCGGTTTTTAAAACCTATCTCTGGTAGCCGCGAAACACCATTTTTGTGGACTATTTCAGGGTGTATTCCTGGCAATCCAGAGAACCAACAAAAAATGGCGACCTGCTGGCCGCCGCGAATTGAACTCATGTACATTTCGATTGGACTAGGAGAATTCGCGCTTGTTATGTTACACTGAGGACAAATGTAATCGCGTTTCAATTTTGCCTCGAAAAATAAATTTGGCGCATTTTTTATGTTCAACCGAGAAAAAAGAAGTTTTACCGCGACAGGTGTGAAAAAAGTCCATTAGGTTGCCGCGAACCGGAACTTCTCGTTACGTAGCGGGCGACGAGTCTATTTGAATGTCACCTTTTGTTGACAGTTGTTTCCTAAATCTATTTCTGTTGTATGAACTTGGAAACGAGTCTTCTAATTAATAAATGAACATTTCTGTACAATATTCTTCACTTAAGGGGTTACGTGAGTTTCGACGCCAAAAAAAGCATATGTTCTCTATTTTAAATAAAATATATAAATTATCTTATTCAAAATGTTAAGCCCATGAAAGAGCACCATCTCAACAGTTTTTTTTTTCATTCAGCCAAAAATTTGGAATTCCGCCTATGGGACCTGGTTTCCGGAGACACCTAAAAACAAGTGTCCCCGTGGTGGTCAGAATAAGTCATGATCGCTTTATCTGAAATTTAAAAAAACCAATTTTTTTAGTTAGTAGATAAGTATAGCTCGTGATTGAACGAACTATTTAAAAGAAAAAAATCAATTTACATTTTTGACGCAGTTGTATGCAAAATAGTTCAATTTTTGGTGCAATTTACACTACGTACAGACTTGTAAAATTAGTTCTAATAAAAAATGATACCTTCGGTCAACCACTAGTCAATGCTGTTCTAAAGAAGTGTGCACAATTTCAATAAGATCGGTGCATTTTTTTTTTGAGAAATCGTGTCCACCAACGTCAAATATAGTGTTTTGAGAAAAATGCGATATACCTGTATCGCTCCTGGCCGGTCTTTCCAACGGGCGGAATTTCCAAAGGCTCTCTCTCCTACACTTTCACTCCGATTGACTCAAAACTTTGGGAGAATTTTCTAGACATATTGTACCATGTGATAGTGATATTTAAAAAATGGATTTTTTGAAAATTTCCAACTCACGTAACCCGTTAAAGAAAAATTGTTCGCTTTCCTTATTTGATAGCTAAAAAGAAATATGTGGAAAAACAAAACTTGACTTGCCCGGACGTGGTTTTGAACCCGCGCTGGGTTCGTTTTGTCGCCGAAAGTACTGTACCATTATTTACTCAACGTCGGATTGCACTCATCAATATCTCGGTCAATTTTCGTCACTCGACATTTTAAAAAAATCTGTGCTCGGAAAGGAACGCCGTATATGTTCACAAACGGAACCCTAGTAGTTGAGATACACTCTGTTTGCATGAAGTAAGAAAATCAATTTGCGGCCTTCTTACATGAGAAAAAGTGCTTTCTTCAGTCAATGAAGGAGCACTTTGAGTCAATAGACTCGGCAAAGCGTTTGTAGACAAAATCCTTTTTTATTTTGCGGTCCCATTCAAGACACTATTAAGGGATATTGGCAATGAAACGTTGTACCCCGTTGGACGTGTTCTTATGGAAAGTTAGTGAAAGAATTTTCATATTTTAACCAAACAAACTCTGAAACTTGTCGATAGGTTTTTTATTTTAATCCTCAAGTACAGAGGAACATATGATAAAGTGTGTAAACACAAGACTTCTAACGGTATAATGACAGAAATATAGCGATTTTAAGTGTGTAATGTCTAGCAACACTGCAGTCACACAGTGATTGGAAGAGATTACAGCTATTAATTTTTTTCGAGCATAGAAGTGAAGAAAAACGTAGAATCGAATATATATAACATTCGTCAGAAGAACGAAAAAAATCCGTCGTCTTGGGACAAAATGGTAATAGGAAGGAAAGTATCCGACCTCCAGTCTGTTTACGCTAGCTTCTCCGTCCGTTTTCTCGAAAACTAAGTGATTATATCAATTTAGTGATGATATCAATTTACTGCTTCCAGTATGTTGTAATCGACAGCTACAACTGCGTGGAGTTTGAAAATGACCGTGGGTTCTGAACCCTCATTGATAAATTTTGATGTTTTCTTTCAGACGTCGGAAATTGAGAAGAGAAGCCAGTGTGAACGATGTTCAACAAGCTGGTACCATAGATCCGGAAAAACACGACGTTCCCGAATGCGTACAGCTCGGTAAGTCCGACGACCGGGTAGTCAATGGATTACCCGAGAGACGAGCCACCTCTGATTACCAGGAGAAAAGTCCGGAAGCGAGCTCTTCTCGCTTCTTCGCGGACTCGGCCGTCGCTAAACCTACTTTTGGTGAAGGACATTCCCAAGTAGCGGTGCAAAATTTATATATAACCTGCGATGCGTACGGTAACCGAGAGGTCAAGGAACCACTTGAGGGTTTGGTCACCGTCAACCGGTCGCAGAGAAAGCCAGGGCTAGGCTTGCCTAAGTTCTGTGATACGTTTGATAGATCCGCCGTATTTAACGACTGCCTCAGCCCAGTAGTTGCATGCGATATAGATATAAGCAATAATGTTGAGCAAAATGACCGGGTGCAAGCTGCATCACCCGAGAGAGCCGAGAGGAGAGACGTGCTGCATCGAGTCGCACCGGACCCACGTAATAATACCTCGGCTCGTCCAAGCAATCAAAATTCCGCCATTCCCATAGAGGAAGAACCGTGTGATGAACAAATCACGCGAGGTATTTCGCAACAATCGGAAAGTGCTGACGATTCCTTGATTGTTGAAAGTGATTCCCTGGACAAGGATCGTATTACTAAATGCACGATCGAAGGTCGTCGCATCGTTGACTTGACCTTTTTCCTACAAGAATTGCATGCTAAATTTGATAAGCACAACCTTCCGTTGCAATGCTCATTCAGCAACTTGAAGGAAATTCGGTATCGTGATCGTGGCTTACGTACACAGGTCTTTTTTAAGTGCGAAATGTGCAATTTTGAGTTTGCCGTATGGACTGATCCCGACAATAAGAATATTATGGGCATTCATGAAAGCGCTGTATGCGGCACGCTCACTTCGGGTATTGGATACAATACATTGCAGGAACAACTAGCTGCAATGTCTGTTCCACCTATGTCGGACAAAACTTACCTCAAGTTCCGCAACAGAATTTTCAATAACTTTCACGAAGCTGCTGAAAAGGAGAGGATAAGGGCTGCAGCGATAGAAAGAGAGATCGCTATAAAAAAAGGCCATGTTATTAATGGCATTCCGTACATTATAGTAATTACGGATGGTTGCTGGGCCAAACGGTCCTATGCCCGTAGTAAATATAATTCTCTTTCAGGTGTAGCCATGATCGTTGGCCGAGAGAGTAAGTTGGTTTTATTCGTCGCCGTACGCAATAAGTATTGTGCTACGCATGAAAGAGCGAAGCGACTAAACGTAGAACCACCCGACCACGTTTGTTATAAAAATTGGGGTCGCGATCAAAGCTCAACTGCGATGGAAACCGATATCATAGTGGAAGGTTTCAAATGCAGCATAGAGTGTAATGGCTTAATCTATAAAACGCTTATTTCGGATGGCGACAGCAGCGTATTTCAAGGGATTCGGAATGCCAATCCTTACGCTGAATACAAAGTTATTGTACAGAAATATGAATGCAATAACCATTTGTTTCGAAATTTGTGTCGAAAAACCGACCTCGCTTCTGCTATGAAGTTGAAAGCGCTTCCCACGAAAGGAGTAATAACCGTTACGAAATTACGTCAATGTGTGCATAGTAGCGGTTTGAAAATCCGCAAGCTCGTTGAACGTGCAAGGGATTGTCGCGAAACTGAAAATATATCGGAGGATGAAAAGGCTACGCGCTTGTGCAAAGATATGTTTAACATAGCCGGCCACGTGTTCGGTGATCACTCAAATTGTCACACTCTTCCATTCGAGTGTGAACCGAAAGAAAATGAGAAAAATGTGATGACCGAACTTCGCGTAACCGGTATCTATCCTCTTGTTCATGAGGCGGTCAGATATTTGAGTTGCCATGCTCAATCTCTTTTGAAGAATGTCACCAATAATATGGCGGAGGCGTGTAATTCCATTGTGAATAAATTGAATTCTGGTAAAAGAATCAATTATTGCTTTGGAAATTCATTCCAGATGAGATGTTTGGGCGCAGTGGTTCAACACAACACGCAGTCTATCCTTTCGAAGCTGCACCATAACAAAGGTTCGAAAGTTCCCGATACCGTAACAAAGCTGGAAACTCATAGGCGCCATAAAAATGAATACAACCGCTTGTACGTACAGAGAAGACCCCGCCGTAAACCCGATCAATTTCAGGGTGGTGACAAAGACTACGGACCATCCGTTCATAAACCGGATTTGGATGAAAAAACATATAATGATGCCGCGGAACAATATTTCGATACATTAAAATCATCCCAGGCCAACTGGAGAGAGATTGAGAGATTAACAATATCGCAGAGTTCTTCTGAGGAATGGCAACGGCTGCATACTGAAATGATCACGGCATCGAGGTTCGGCTCCATATGTAGAATGTTGCCGGCCACTTTGCCTGCCAATATGGTCACCGCTATACGGTATCCAAAAATTCTTGATACTGCAGCTGTACAGTATGGTCGCGAAAACGAGGAAAATGCGAAAAAGCAGATTGAACTTGAACTCGGGAAAACGATTGTCCCTTGCGGCCTCTTCATTGACCAAGAGATCCCTTACTTGGGGGCATCTCCGGATGGTCTGATTGACGATGATGGCATCGTCGAAATAAAATGCCCATTTTCAGCTAAAGATGAAGAATTGGCACAAGTTATCTCGGAAAAGCCTACCATTAGACGCATTTTCGCCAAAAATGACTTGAATTCTATGAACAAGTCCCACGTTTACTATTATCAGGTGCAAGGCCAGCTTCATGTAACTTTGCGCAGCTATTGCATATTCGCACTGTGGACTTCTATGGAACTGAAACTCGTGACAGTACATAGAGACGACGAGTTTTGGGAGTCGAAAATGAGACCATTTCTGACTCGCTTTTATTTGAATTGTCTGCTTCCTGAAATCGTGGACAGTCGTCGCAGTAGGAACATGCCTATTCGAAATCCACAATACGTTTTGGAAGCCAGGACGAAAGCTCTCGAGAAGCGATGTGCGAAGAAGCGTTCGATTTCGGAATCGGAGATAGCAGTTAAACGAGCTTCCGTTCAAAGCAACGAAGGTGTCGACTCGACTACAGATGTAGCACCATCTTGCTCGAAGAGCGATGGCAAAATTGCCCGTACCGATTGGATCTCAATCGGGAGTGATGACGAAATGGAGGTTTCTGGTCAAGAAACAATTGCTGCAGCTGAAACATTACTCGAAAATATTCGAGAAGATGTTACAGCTGAAGAGATCGTACCACTGGTGCTATCCTCGAACAGTTTGTTAACCGATTCAGCGATCGACCTGTTTCAAAATATTGTGCAACAAAATAGCTCCTTCCGTTGTAATCCTGCGTCGTATACCGCTTATTATAGCTGCATCAAGCCATGCACTCCGAGGCAACGGGATATACAAATAGTTGGTGGTAATAAAAGCGGCCATTGGAGTTGCCTTTATTACGATGGTGACCAGATTTTTGTATATGATAGTCTTTGCTGCGCAGAGTATGATTTGTTGAGCAAAGAGGTAAAGCGATATATCGGTAGGCGCTATCCTCACGTCCATGTTGATGATATATTTATACAACCGGTGACAAAGCAGCCCGATCCCTTCTCATGTGGAATATACGCTGCCGCTTATGCTACTGCTATAGTTTTGGGAGACGATCCTACGTCACGAAATTATTCACGGGATGCGTTACGAATGAGACAGCATTTGGCGCATATACTGTCATCTCGCAGGCTAACGACATTCCCTGAAGCATGAATCGTGGTACCGCTGAAATAATATGCGAGGTTTTCGGTAGACAGTGACACAGGGGGAGTCTTTCGCGTATTGCAGGCATCTGGGAACGCACTTGTACGGAAGTATAAGTGGGTTAGCGTGGGTGGGCGTTCCGGTGGCACCTAAAAATGTCATTGCCAAAGCAATTCCGTTAGTCGCTACTCCATCCGGTAACCGTTGTATGCAACGGCTGCCACGTCCGACCGTGAGAGTATCACTGCAATTACACAACTTGCGAACCAGAGTTGCTCTGTTGTGAAGCATGAATCGTGGTACCGCTGAAATAATATGCGAGCTTCTCGGCAGACAGTGATACAGGGGGTCCTTCGCGTATTGCAGGCATCTAGGAACGCACTTGTACGGAAGTATAAGTGGGTTAGCGAGGGTGGGTGTTCCTGTGGCACGCCAAAGTGTCATTGCCAAAGCAATTTCGTTGGGCGCTGGTCATGCGGTAACCATTGTATGCAACGGCTGTCACGCTTGACCGTGCAAGTGTCACTGCAATTGTACGATTTGTGAGCCCGAAGCTGCTGTTTTGGGATTGATATCTCTTTTGCCAACTGTTTAAAAGTTTCAAAAGTACGCTAAGTTATTAAAAACTTTTTACGATGGCATCGGGCCCTATGTATAATAATATATTGGTCGACGAGGTGAAAGTGATCGAATTAGTTACTAAGGGGCCGTCCATAAATTACGTCATTTTAAAATAGGGGGGGGGGTTCATCTGCGGATGACGGTAAATGATGGATGAGGGGGGGGGGGGGGGGGGGGCGTTTCGAAATTGACGTCATTCTGTGTGATACCAGTTACTTCAAAATGTACAATAGTATATTGTACAACTAGAGTGGTTTCCCCGCATGAGTGATGAAAAATATTTTGCAAGTACCTAATGGTATTAATTATTGAACTCATTATTTATTTATTTATTACATAAGGTTTGTCTACATTATATTCGAGAACTTCAAATAACAGCGTACCTATGAAAATAGTTCGATCGAGCCAAAATGAATATGGGGAGGATACGGAGATATTACCCGTGATCCAGGATTTGCAAGAATGGGTGTAAAGTCCGTGGGAGCTATCCAAAGAAAACTAAAGAATAGAGAAGAATAATATTATTATATTAATGAAAATTGCCAAAGTACAAAATAATAAAAGATGATTCTATAACAAAATGTGGAAGCTATCCAAAGAAAACTAAAGAATAGGGAAGAATAATATTATTATATTAATAAACATTGCCAAAGTACAAAATAATAAAAGATGATTCTATAACAAAATGTTTTAATGTTACCCAATTTTTCTTCAATCCGCAAATGTTTTAATTTTGCCAAACTGGTAATGACGTCAATTTTGCGAGAGGGGGGGGGGTCATTAGGAAATGACGATCGGATGATTGTAGGGGGGGGGGGGGGTCGAAAATCAGCAAAAATCGATGACGTAATATATGGACGGCCCCTAACCTCATGACAAACCGAGCGTGACAGCAAGCGTAAAAATTTCGAGTCATCAAGGCTTTGTAATTTCCCCATGACCATTTCAAGAAAAACTCTTTTTAGAGCTCGAAAAGGTAAGTCTTGTTTAAGTATACTAAATTTTCCGACGGAAAACTTTGTCGCCCGTAGAGTAACTTATTCAATAATTGATGACAAAGTAAATTTCCTTGTTCACTGAGAGTCTGGGATAGAAATTTGTATTTTTTTCATTATGAATATTACGAATAATATATCGTATTCGATAATTAAAAACTATCGTCACTATTTTATTCTTGAA
The DNA here is from genome assembly GCA_964007375.1 of Ophion obscuratus. Taxonomy (NCBI): domain Eukaryota; kingdom Metazoa; phylum Arthropoda; class Insecta; order Hymenoptera; family Ichneumonidae; genus Ophion; species Ophion obscuratus. The sequence continues at coordinate 24,444,909 of OZ023318.1, read as the reverse complement.
ATTTAATACCAGTGTGCAATATGGTGAAAGTGTGCGGAGTACCAAGTTGCAAGACTGGTCAGTACATACGCCGAGTTCGGCGGTGCACATTGGGATTACGGCAGCATGCGGTCTTTCGTACTTCTAAGGTAAATATATTTGAAATAAATTGATGTTGAAGTTTTTGGTTAAGAAACTATCTCTACGCATATAGTTGAAAATTGTATTGGATTTTATAGTGCAATAACAGGCTTTCTAAGTGGAAGCAAGCACTCAACTGCAATCTCGACAAAATAGGCTAATTTCGATACTTTTTTTTCAAAACGCCGACATCTTGTCAATTTCGATTTAAAAGAAGCTCCATAGCAAGATAGCGGCTTTCATACTGATTAATAATCTTTTTAGAAATTTTGTTTCACATCATATTTACGGCCACAACCTTGTACAACATGAAAACACCCTTTTTTCGAAGACATTTTCAACCGTTAAAAAAATGTAAAAGAAATAGAAGTAAACGTTTCAAACCTTATTTTCTGTTCTTTATGAGTGTTTTGATTTGACATAAAAAATCAGATTCGCGTATTTCAACCATCGAAAAACAGATAGCGAAAATCAACTATTTTTCGACTTATTACACTTTAATAATCTCTTAATATTTACAGCGCACTCTCCAAAATATCAATAATAGGCAATATGAAAAAGAATTATTTGAAAAAGTTGTTAACGATTCCATAGACATAAATACGTACATTATTTAAATAATCTAATAATTTTTTTGATATAATTTGGTATAATTTACATTTTATATGAACATTATTGTGTAAGGATAAGGAGGAAGATTTTTTTTTGTAATAATGGACGTAATTGGCGATTTAGAAATTGAATTATATCTGCAGACTCAAGTTCAGTAATACATATACGTTTTGTACTCTGCAAAATTATACACAAGTACAAAAAACAAAGGTTTGTGATTCCAAGAACTATGCTTTATCTGTACTGTATGCTTATTAATCAAATACCGTATTACTTTGTCTTAAATTTTATAACTCGGACACTTACAGATAAATGAAAGGTACATCAGCAGTGAACCATCTTCAGCGGACCTATGTTTTGCGTATATGTTGGCGCACGCCAGCGCCATCTATCTCGGATACCGTTTGAGGGACAAGTTGAAAGGCCGAGTGTGGCCTCCTGTATCTAGTCTCCATGAACGCACCTTTGAGCGTCGCGCAAGCGAGACCTGAGCCACTGCTGACCGCTCACACCGAGGATGCCGCTAGCGAGGCACGTCCACATATAGTCCAACAAATGGGTAGTTTTTGCATCACTCGCCTCTAGGTAGTACGGGACCTGGATATTCTTGTAGGGTTGATAGCCCAGATGAAAACCTACTACTTTTCGACATTCGATTTGTACGTGATTATTATTCCCACGCGTTCAAAATTGGCGAAACGAGGTTTTTAAGCGATAGTGACGAAACTGTCAATTTGACAGAAAAAAATAAACGAACTATTTGTAAGATTGGAAAGACGAACAATTTGGCGCGTCGGTAATTCAAATCGATTAATTAGTTCTCCGGCAAAGTAATAAACACCAGCTAAAATGGACATTCCTTCGATAACTAATTATTAATGCAATAATTTATGTACAGCTTTGAAAATCTCGGAAAACATGTCTCTTAGTGTACTAAAGAAGTGTGCAAAACCGGGGCTCGATCGCATAAATACTTTGCGAGAAAAGTTATTTGTTATAAAAAACCGATTTTTTTTGCGTGGAATTTCCGGGCTGGAAAATTATCGTAGAACAGTTTAATTAGCGGCATTTTAATCGAGAAGGGTTCTACTGTCATGTACACTTTGGGGCGAAAGGATTTTTTATAATTAAGTGGCTGAAAATGACTCCAAAAAGAGGATACTTTTTTCAGTTTTAAACAAATGGAATTCCGCGGCCAATTTTTATGTTACAGAGTCGAGATTAGCATCATTCGAAAGCTGTTATTTTTACACGAATTTACGAGAACAAAACAATTGCTCAAAGCCAATTGGGGGGGGGGGGGGGGGGGCGTTATTTTTTTCAACAATTATTGCACCGGCTGTTCTTAAAGTAAAAGGCTACAAATTGGACACAGTATACAGGAAGACTCATACTAACTACCATAAAATTGCCATAAAAAAGCAAAAAAGTATACCTGCAGCTCGAAATTTGTTAGCGTAATTTTTTTTTCACCGTTAGTTAATTAATTTTTTCATTTAATCTAAATTGGATTGTATTGTCGTAAAGTTCCTCAATCACTATATAAAAAAAAAAGGAAAAAATTTGTTGTGTTTCGAGCTGAAGATATACTTTTTTTTGCTTTTTTTACAGCAAATTCATGATATACTTAATTTGTTGAAGAGATATGCCAAGTTCGTGGAATTTTAACGCGCGAGTTCATTTTGAGCGCGAACGTCTGCAGGTGGAGATAGCTTCCCCTACTCCACCGCCATACGCGGTGTCGCATTTTGTCCGTGAATTAACCGCAAAAATAAGTAGCACAGTCATGAGTGATTTCTTTGGAAATTTTATGGCATTTAGTATGAGTCTTCCTGTATACTGTGTCCAATTTTTGGCCCTTTATGTCAACAAAAGCCGGTGCAACAATTGTTGAAAAAAGAAAATTATCCCCCCCCCCCCCCCGAAAGACTAAGCAATTTTTGTTGTAAATTTGTGAAAAAATAACAGCTTTTGAATGATTCTAATCTCGACTCTGTAACATAAAAATTGGCGACGGAATTCCATTTGTTTATGACGGAAAGGCGTATCTTCTTTTTGGAGCCATTTTTCACCCACTTAATTATAAAAAATCCTTTCGCCCCAAAGTGTACATGACAGTAAGACCCTTCACGATTAAAATGCCGCTAATTGAATTGTTGTACGATAATTTTTCAGCCCGGAAATGCCTTGCAACAGATATCTTTTCTCGCAAAGTATTTATGCGGTCGAGCCGGTTTTGCACACTTCTTTAGTACACTAAGAAACATGTTTTCCGAGATTTTAAAAGCTGTATAGGCATTATTGCATTAATAATTAGTTACTGAAGGAGTGTCCATTTTAACTGGTTTTTATTACTTTGCAGGAGAACTAATTAATCGATTGTAATTTCCGACACGCCATATTGTTCGTCTTTCTAACACCTACAAATAGTTCGTTCATATTTTTCCTATCAAATTGACAGTTTCGTCGCTATCGCTCAACAACCTCGTTTCGCCAACTTTGAACGCGTGGGAATAATAATCACGTACAAATCGAATATTGAAAAATAGTAGGTTTTCATCTGGGCTATGAACCCTACAAGAATATCCAGGTCCCGTACTACCTAGAGGCGAGTCATCAAAAGGCCCCTATTTGAACTCATTTCCTGGATTAATAATGCGAGACGGTGCCGCGCGAAGCTGCCTCGGTTCTTGCCTCGGCCAGTGTGGACGCGGTCATTGGGGTTCGGATAATCGAAGTGCTACTGTAGGATAGTTTTGAAAAAATGTATATTGAAAAAGAACAAATATTACAAGGATCTAAAATTTAGAAAAAATTATGATAAGAATTTTAAATAATTTTAGGCAATGTTACGTTTAAAAATCTTAAATAAAATTCTATAAATGAGGGTAATCTATGCATGTGCAGCTCCTTTAACACGGCGGGTGTGGCCCGCAGGGCCACTGGTGTTGGGACCACGGCTCTGGCGGCCACTGTTGCGGCGACCACTGCTGCGGCGGCCGCATTGAAGGGTCCCACCCGGTATGCGATCACCTCGATGGCAGCTGTTGCTGTTGTAGCTGCTGAAACTGCTCTTGTTGTGGCTGCTGTTGCTGCTGTTGCCATCGTGCCGGTAGATTGCGGCGCGACCTCTGCTCGCTCTGGTCTTGTGGTCCAACCACATGAGCGGCGTTGTCACGTCGCCGCGGGCGAACTCCAACTTTGCGGTTGGCTGCTTGACCGTTTTAACGGCAAGCGGTCTGCTTCAAGCCCCTCACTCGATCTACTTCCTGTTGGAAGCGCAAATTCACTTCCAGCAGGAGAGCGCTGGTTTGGCGGAGCCCAGCTTGCAGTTGATGCACCTGGGTATCCAACTGAACCAAGTGCAGTGGCACGTCGGCCTCCCGCAGCTGTGGTGCCCCTTCTCCGATTCCCGCGTTTAACTGAAAAGGAGCGACGATTAGTACAAAGGACGTTAAATAAAAAATGTACAAAATCTAACGATATAATTTCTTCATAAAATAATTAAGGTTTCGGTATAGGGGTAAAATACCATTTCACCATACTGGGCGGGTGGATACTGTGGCGGGTTCGCTGGCAGTAGCGGGTTCGCTGGCAGCGGAGGGATTGCTGGCGGTGACGGGATCGCTGGCGGTGGCGGGATCGCTGGCGGTGGCGGGTTCGCCGGCAGGGATTAGCAGTCTAAGGAAAAAATGGCAACTTCAACATACGTCCTCGCCGATCGACCGCGCCGTATTCAAATTGGGACTTAAAATCTTTGACCGTGTGCGAAGTATTGCACCGACAATGCGTACATGAATTTGTTGATTGACACTGAGATACATAATATTTTCTTCCAATTTTATTTGCCTCCGTTATCTTACAAATAAAATTTCAACAAAATATTATCCATGGTAGCGTTGAAAAACGAATTCATAAATACGCGTCGTCGGTGTAAAACTTTACACACAAAGATTTTGAATTCATATTTGTCACCGGGGTGGTTCTTCGCCAACTTCATGCTTGTAAGTGTACCATTAGTACAGTGTACCACAAATAAAATTGTAACAAAATATTATGCGTGATAGTATAAATCAACAAATTCGTGTAAGCACCATCGGTCGATGATTTCAAATCCAAATTTCTCGGCGGACTGCTTCGTCGCCATGGGAGTGTCCTTGGCGATGAACCACCCTTCTGACAAATGTGAATTAAAAATCTTTGTGTGCAAAGTTTCGTGACCCTACGATGGATAATATTTTGCTACAATTTTATTTGTAATACAACTGAGGCAAATAAAATTGGAACAAAATATTATGTATCTCAGTGTCAATCAACAAATTCATGTACGCGTTGTCAGTGCAATACTTCACACACCATCAAAGATTTCAAATTCAAATTTTCTCAGCGGGATGACTCATCGCCAAGGACAATTCATTGGCGACGAACCAGTCCACTGATAAATTTGGACTTGAAATCATCGACCGCTGACGGTTACACGAATTTGTTGATTTATACTGCGATGCATAATATTTTGTTCCAATTTGATTTGCCTCAGTTGTGTTGCAAATAGAATTGTAACAAAATATTATCCATCGTAGTGTCGCAAAACTTTGCAGTCGGTCAAAGATTTTTAATTCACATTTGTCAGCGGGGTGGTTAATTGTCAAAGGCACTTCCTTGCCGACAGACCAGTCCACTGCTAGATTTAGACTTGAAATCATCGACTGATGATGCTTCCACCAATTTATTGATTTATACTACAATGCATAATATTTTCTTCTAATTTTATTTGCTTCAGTTGTGCTGCAAATAAAATTGTAACAAAATATTATGCATTCTAGTATAAATCAACAAATACGTGTATGCGCCATTGGTCGATGATTTCAAGTCCAAATTTGTTAGCGAACTGGTTTGTCGCCAAGGAAGTTTGTTTAGCAATGAACCACCCTGCTGACAAATGTGAATTTAAAATCTTTCAGCGAGTGCAAAGTTTTGCACAGACGATGCATATATTAATTCGTTGCTTGACACCACGATGGATAATATTTTGTTAGAATTTTATGTGCAACACAACTGAGGCAAATAAAATTGGAACAAAATATTATGTATCTCAGTGTCAATCAACGAAATCATATACACGTTGTCGGTGCAATACTTCACACACCATCAAAGATTTTAAATCCAAATTTTTCAGCAGGATGATTCATCGCCAAGGACACTTCCTTGGCGACAAACCAGTCCACTGATAAATTTGGACTTGAAATCATCGACCGCGGATGGTTACAGGAATTTGTTGATTTATATTACGATGCATAATATTTTGTTGCAATTTTGTTTGCCTCAGTTGTATTGCAAATGGTATTGTGACAAAATATTATCCATCGCCGTGTCGCAAAACTTTGGACTTAAACATTTTTAATTCACATTTGTCAGCGGAGTGGTTAATTGCCAAAGGCACTGCCTTGGCGACGGACCAGTCCACTGCTAAATTTAGACTTAAAATCATCAACCGATGACGCTTCTACCAATTTATTGATTTATACTACAATGCATAATATTTTCTTCTAATTTTATTTGCCTCAGTTGTGCTGCAAATAAAATTGTAACAAAATATTATGCATTATAGTATGAATCAACAAATTCGTGTATGCGCCATTGGTCGATGATTTCAAGTCCAAATTTGTTAGCGAACTGGTTTGTCGCCAAGGAACTTTGTTTAGCAATGAACCATCCTGCTGACAAATATGAATTTAAAATCTTTGAGCGAGTGCAAAGTTTTGCACAGACGATGCATATATTAATTCGTTGCTTGACACCACGATGGATAATATTTTGTTAGAATTTTATGTGCAACACAACTGAGGCAAATAAAATTGGAACAAAATATTATGTATCTCAGTGTCAATCAACGAATTCATATACACGTTGTCGGTGCAATACTTCACACACCATCAAAGATTTTAAATCCAAATTTTTCAGCAGGATGGTTCATCGCCAAGGACACTTCCTTGGCGACAAACCAGTCCACTGATAAATTTGGACTTGAAATCATCGACCGCGGATGGTTACACGAATTTGTTGATTTATACTACGATGCATAATATTTTGTTGCAATTTTGTTTGCCTCAGTTGTATTGCAAATGGTATTGTGACAAAATATTATCCATCGCAGTGTCGCAAAACTTTGGACTTAAACATTTTTAATTCACATTTGTCAGCGGGGTGGTTAATTGCCAAAGGCACTGCCTTGGCGACGGACCAGTCCACTGCTAAATTTAGACTTAAAATCATCAACCGATGACGCTTCTACCAATTTATTGATTTATACTACAATGCATAATATTTTCTTCTAATTTTATTTGCCTCAGTTGTGCTGCAAATAAAATTGTAACAAAATATTATGCATTATAGTATGAATCAACAAATTCGTGTATGCGCCATTGGTCGATGATTTCAAGTCCAAATTTGTTAGCGAACTGGTTTGTCGCCAAGGAAGTTTGTTTAGCAATGAACCACCCTGCTGACAAATGTGAATTTAAAATCTTTCAGCGAGTGCAAAGTTTTGCACAGACGATGCATATATTAATTCGTTGCTTGACACCACGATGGATAATATTTTGTTAGAATTTTATGTGCAACACAACTGAGGCAAATAAAATTGGAACAAAATATTATGTATCTCAGTGTCAATCAACGAAATCATATACACGTTGTCGGTGCAATACTTCACACACCATCAAAGATTTTAAATCCAAATTTTTCAGCAGGATGATTCATCGCCAAGGACACTTCCTTGGCGACAAACCAGTCCACTGATAAATTTGGACTTGAAATCATCGACCGCGGATGGTTACAGGAATTTGTTGATTTATATTACGATGCATAATATTTTGTTGCAATTTTGTTTGCCTCAGTTGTATTGCAAATGGTATTGTGACAAAATATTATCCATCGCCGTGTCGCAAAACTTTGGACTTAAACATTTTTAATTCACATTTGTCAGCGGAGTGGTTAATTGCCAAAGGCACTGCCTTGGCGACGGACCAGTCCACTGCTAAATTTAGACTTAAAATCATCAACCGATGACGCTTCTACCAATTTATTGATTTATACTACAATGCATAATATTTTCTTCTAATTTTATTTGCCTCAGTTGTGCTGCAAATAAAATTGTAACAAAATATTATGCATTATAGTATGAATCAACAAATTCGTGTATGCGCCATTGGTCGATGATTTCAAGTCCAAATTTGTTAGCGAACTGGTTTGTCGCCAAGGAACTTTGTTTAGCAATGAACCATCCTGCTGACAAATATGAATTTAAAATCTTTGAGCGAGTGCAAAGTTTTGCACAGACGATGCATATATTAATTCGTTGCTTGACACCACGATGGATAATATTTTGTTAGAATTTTATGTGCAACACAACTGAGGCAAATAAAATTGGAACAAAATATTATGTATCTCAGTGTCAATCAACGAATTCATATACACGTTGTCGGTGCAATACTTCACACACCATCAAAGATTTTAAATCCAAATTTTTCAGCAGGATGGTTCATCGCCAAGGACACTTCCTTGGCGACAAACCAGTCCACTGATAAATTTGGACTTGAAATCATCGACCGCGGATGGTTACACGAATTTGTTGATTTATACTACGATGCATAATATTTTGTTGCAATTTTGTTTGCCTCAGTTGTATTGCAAATGGTATTGTGACAAAATATTATCCATCGCAGTGTCGCAAAACTTTGGACTTAAACATTTTTAATTCACATTTGTCAGCGGGGTGGTTAATTGCCAAAGGCACTGCCTTGGCGACGGACCAGTCCACTGCTAAATTTAGACTTAAAATCATCAACCGATGACGCTTCTACCAATTTATTGATTTATACTACAATGCATAATATTTTCTTCTAATTTTATTTGCCTCAGTTGTGCTGCAAATAAAATTGTAACAAAATATTATGCATTATAGTATGAATCAACAAATTCGTGTATGCGCCATTGGTCGATGATTTCAAGTCCAAATTTGTTAGCGAACTGGTTTGTCGCCAAGGAACTTTGTTTAGCAATGAACCACCCTGCTGACAAATGTGAATTTAAAATCTTTTCAGCGAGTGCAAAGTTTTGCACAGACGATGCATATATTAATTCGTTGCTTGACACCACGATGGATAATATTTTGTTAGAATTTTATTTGCAACACAACTGAGGCAAATAAAATTGGAACAAAATATTGTGTATCTCAGTGTCGATCAACGAATTCATGTACACGTTGTCCGTGCAATACTTCACACACCATCAAAGATTTTAAATCCAAATTTTTCAGCAGGATGGTTTGTCGCCAAGGAAGTGTCCTTGGCGATGAACCATCCCGCTGAAAAATGAACCAGTAGCCTGGCTGCACCGACCGGCACGTGATTAATCATCACGCTTTTAACGATAACGGGACCAGGGAGGACGAAAAATAAGACAAAAATAAGATCAAGCAGCATTGTTAACTTACCGCTTTTTTTTCGGCCGCCCGACTTGTACGGTCTTCTTTTTTTTATCTGAAAAATTGAATACGTTATGAATACGGCCTTATTCATATCCTTCTGTTATTAAAAAATAAACGGTCGTATATGGATATACATATTATTATATGGATATACCAATACATAGAAGAAGGTTATATACGAATATACATATCTGATATATAAAGAAAGAAGACTTACTCCGCGGCATCATCATGGATCTTTGAAGTCGAATGCCGTTTTATCGCCGTCTCTTCAGTCTTGTCGACCGCGCAGGCCAGAGTTGCCAACGTGCCCATAGCAAATTTTCGCGTAGGCCATTGACTAGTGTCGAACGGGAACAGCGCTACGCTCGCCGGGCGAGGACTGCACGTGTTCCGCTCGAGTAGTATAGAGTCGAAGCACTCGTACAAAGGTGGGAATACCACATACAATGTATCGTTATTTAAAATCCTTATAAATAACTCTATCAAAATGGAATTCCATAATCGATATTGAGACATTGCGCTCGAATTATTTGTTTTTATGCGTTTTTCCGAGCACAAAACTTTACGCTTCACAATTGTTGTACTGCGTCTCATTATAGACGCCTCGGCCCCAATAAAATTCAACTTAGAACGTATTTTTTAAACAACTTCATCGCCTCTAGCAACCGTATTCCTTTGAATAACGAAAAACTTTAATTCGTGGTAACGTTATTTTCCAGGCGAATCCCTCACGAACATGGTTGATAGGAAATTCGACCGGCGTCGCATTTTCCGTAGTAATTGTCGTCCGATGTAAATCATCAATAATTTAGTACATTTAATCATCATACGCATTTCCGTATTGTTACTTCCTTTGCAGGTGAGCATTTAACAATCTCTGTTGTCGACTCAAAAGTTTAAGGATAGTTGAACGAAGTGAGCTTGGTGAAGTTAGTGCCACGGCATTCGAATTTTGAAGTTTTTTCGTTCTAATCGATTGCAAGTACGTGATTGTGGAAACACTTTGAACGTTTGTTATATTAGCCTAGTGTTGAAAAATAGACATTAACAATGACCATGCAGATAGGGCCACGATGTTCACTTATATCTTCATTGTCATTCTTTAGCGGATCATTTAATCCGGAATCGTTTGTAGGTGACGAATAATCAAATTTTAACAGTTGCTTTCGTAGTAGAAAGTTCGTTGCTAAAGTAGAAAGGTCAATACCATTTGTGGCAAGTTCTCCACGTATGGTCATATTGCCAGATGGAGTTAGCGCCGAAAAATGTATTCGTATGGTATTTCTCCATAATCAATGGCCAAATCGGCGTAAAATCGTTTATAAATTACGAATATTCAAATTAAAACGTTTGTTTGTTCAACGTGTGTGATCACGCAAGTAAATACCATAAGTGGTAAGTTCTTCACGCATTGTAATATTACCCGGAGAAGTTAGTGCCGAAAAATGCATTACTACGGTAATTGTACATAATAAAAGGCTTCATCGGTGTGAAAACGTTTCTACGTTTGTACGTTTGTACGGTAAATCGAGAAGCAGGAGAGCTAACAGTCGTGTGTGCCGGGTGGCCGGCGAACATAGTGGACTGGATCTACTTGACAGCTGCAACGATCCCAAGAGATCATCTATCTCAATCGCCTCCATGAGCGAGATTCTGTGAGTCGGTAGCGACAGCCAATAAGAGGCTCCATTTCTTCTGTGTTCGTGCATGCGATTGGCCGTTACTATTTATCGACAACGAAAACTGTTGCAGCCGAGTTATAACGAGTTACAGAACCGCGCTACTGATCTCATGAAAATTTTCGAGCTAACTCATGATTAGAAATTGTTCCTCCCTCGGTGGGTTCGCTGAATTAAATAAAATCTTTCACCCATGGGGGCCGTACGCAAATTACGTTACGCAATTTCGGGGGAAGGGGTCAGGGCAGGCGTTACGATGTACGTGCGTGTGCGGCGGGGGGGGGGGGGGCGTTGCGTTATGCCACGATTTTAGAACTGCCAGATACAGAAAAATTTCTGCATTTTCAAATTTTTCAATTAAATCTCACGTGCAATTTTACCGCGGAAAGTTGACAGCTTTCTATACCAAATGTCAGTTAAGGGGGGAAGTCACTGTGCAAGAACTTGCACAGTAGCTTTCCCACTTTTCCCTAGAAAAATTTAAAGATTTTTTTTTGTTTTTTACAATTCTTGAAAGTACACATATTGAAAAATATGTTGGCAACATTTTTATTCACAATTCCGAAAATTGACAAAGTTAGTCACTTTAGTGAGAACAGGTAACGCGACCGGTTAGTTTCCTCAGTCGCCACAGGTGTGGCATCGTTCGCAATAGCTCAAGTGCAGGCTCTTATTATTATGTGAAATATAATGAGATGAAGAATCATCATAGTGTCCGCGACGCAAGAAAAACGGAACGAAAACATTCAACGCGTTTTTCTCGAAACTACTTTTTCGACCTTGTCCCAGCGAATACTCAAAAACTTATCAACCGATTTTCATTTTTTTTTACATTTTTGTAATCGCAGTGACTACCCAGGTAGCAATTTCCAAACAGTCGTCCAGAAGTTGTCTAAATGGGTACCAAATGTCCGCTTGGAAGCTACCTATAAGTTACCATGTGTCCAACAGTTATCTTTTTGGATAGTTGTTAACTTTAAGATAACTTGCGAACGGACATTCGGTACCCACTTAGCCAACTTTTGGACAACTTTTTAAAAATTGCTAGCTTAGTTAATTAGTACCTTCCATGTACGGGGTATTCTCCCGTATTACATTTCGCACCATTTTCTCAACTCCACATCCCTACACGATCCCCACCTTGCGGCCGCAGCCGACTTTCCCCTCTGTATCGCATTCAGCGTGACATGTTCTGCCATGGGCATAGGGAAACTGCGGAAAACCTATACCAATGCAGCCGGTCACGAGTTCGCCTCCCAGTCTCAGAACTAGTCGCGTTTCATCGAGAAATAGCTTACAGGCTACAGCCCTACACACACGACACACACACGTACTGGTCCGTGGGCGCGACATCCGTGCAGAAGTGGAGCTACATCACGCATGTGTTTTTATTTTTCTCTGAAACTACGAGACGGCGATTCGAACCCGCGACCTCCCGATGTGCTGATTTCAGAGGCAAGCACGCTAACCACTAGACCAGCACATCGGTTCATATTGATAATTACTATTTTTAATGACGGCTCGAATACAAAAAAGGGCCTTGAAAATAAATAAAAATGTCCAAACTGTCGGTATTTTGTAAAAAAAAACAAAATAAACAAACGGCTCCGCATAACGGTAGCTACATTTGTATAGATATCGGTGAATTGTTGACTTTTTATTTACAGATAACCTTTCATAAAGATATTAATGGGGCAATGAAGAGATTTTTTTTCCGTCATCATATCAAGGCATATATAACAGTTAATTTTTTTTATTTCATCAAAATTGGTATAAATAGATGACTTCATAAAATCAGTATAATCCCGATCCGATCAATTATTGACGACAAAGCACCCTGTACGTAATCGAATAGAGGAGAAGGGGGGTTTCAGGCCAGGCGCTGAGGTCCCGTTACGTAGAGAGCGGGGGGCAAAAAAAATGGGAAATTTGGCGTTACGTAATTTGTGTACGCCCCCGTGTCATAAACATCAAACAGATTGCTCTGCGCAGCCGCGAGTGTGCCACATCCGGGCGAGCACAACGCCTCCGAGTAGCATCGCTTGTTACTAGTGTCTTCGTTTTAATATGTACCGTGATTTTGACAGCTGAACCCCCAAGTAGGGTTAGGGTGTGCCAAAAAATAAAATTTATTTATTTCTATTACAAAAACCTAAAAGTGCACAGAATAAGTGTAAAGAAAAAAGAAATGGCCCTTTTTGGGGCCATATTAAGTTGACGTGTAACCTGAAGAAAACACTAAACGGCTCTTTTCAGAGCCAAAAATAAATTTGACCAAGGACCCTGCATCGCAGATTCAGAGATCAGAAAATTCTCTGAAATTATGGATATAGTTGATGTGGGAAAAGCTCATTAATCGCCTCTTGTATACCGAGAAATATACATTTTTCAATGCCTCCAACGCTTCAGAAAACCATGTTGTTCACTTTGCAGTCTACAAATATAAAATGTTCATTGCTCTTAGTTAAAGTAAAACAAACAATAAAATGCTCAGATAATTAGGTACTAGAAAGCCAAACAAGCTCAACATGCTGGACCTAAAGATAGAAAAGCCATCGACGAGCCTATCAGCGGAGCGAACATCTGCTATTCCGGTGTACAGAATTACAGCAGTATAAAAAGAATCCGGATGACAACAAAGCTCAATGCGACTCTCGGTTACTCTCGTCTGATGTTCAATAGTAGCTATGAGCCACTCTTCAGGCTAGTCGCAGTTGAACTCATCAATGAGAATCAATGCCTCGGCTTAATGGGACTAGCCAACAAACAGGAGACCCCCGACGACATGACGAGCCTTCTCGGCTTTAGCGTGGAGTAGGATATCCTCTCGAATATCCTCGGGCCCGGGAACATAGTATGCATACGGTTTACTCTGAACGCTTGGGTTTGATGAAAATTCCTTTGATAATTTCGATTATATCGATGTTCTTTTAGTTCTCAACATAATTTAAGAAACGAATTTTCATGTATATAAGAATAATAAAAATTTGAAAAATGATTTATACTGCATCTAGAGCTATGTATAGCAGATATTTGAATTGATCAAAAATATCAATTCAAATATCTGGAAAAACGTTTCCCTGCTCCGTACGAATTTGAAGCTTTAGACGTAGTTTCATCAGACATATTTGAAATTCGCTCCTGTTTAAACTGAAGCTCAATGAAAAAAGGGTTTTTTTTTCCTTTCAAAAAGATATGAAATCCTTTTCCACACTTTGAAGTAAAAAAAGAATGCCAAGTAATAAAAAAATTGCTCGTTTTACCATTAATAAAATTCTGATTTATATTAAAATACTTTTTTTAAAATTTAAACAATGGTTTTCTTATATTTTTCCAATTCAAATTAACGAAAAAAGTGAAATCACTTTTTATAAAATAGCCAAGCAAGTAAAAACTTTGCAAATTATTAAACCTAAGGAATAATATTATTCTACATATTTCATTTTCATTCTTAAAAATCATCTCACTGTTGTAACATAAAATTCGTGTCATTACTATATAATAGTACGACGTAAGTACCACACAAGTACACTGGAAATGCTGTGCAACGACCTGGCATGCGTGGTTAAGAAAAAAGCTCGCGAAGATACCGTTCGAAGAATTTCCCGTTCCTTCCGCCCGCGTTAATAAGTTTTGCGATTAAAATAGGCATGTGTGTTTATATATATATATGAGGCATTCCATACCATTTCGAACGGTCGAAAAGTTGTCCACTCTCAAAAAATTGAAATTTTGTCAAATTATTTAATTGTATGAAAAAAAACAGTGTAGATTTTTCAAAATTTTTGGATCGCATTTTCTCGAGTTTTTCTAAATTTCAAAGTTTTCAAAATACCGTTATATCTCGTGAGCATTTGATTTATCAGAAAAGTGTTTTAAACAAACAGTTGCAATTTGAAATGAACTTTATGAAACAATTTTTTTTTTTAATTTTTCGAGTTTAAAAAATACCCAGTTTCACCAAAATTATACAAAAATATTTTTTTCGGTCGGTATGTCACTTTTGATTTTTTTCAAAAAATTCCAGAAAATACTCTGATGTGTGTACACATATTTTTTTCAGAGTGGCTCCATTCTTTGTTCCAAAGCTGTGCTTTGTTTTATTAGTATGATATTTTTTTTAGACAAATCAATTATTATTAAAAATTATTCTCTCCCAAATTTTTCTCACATTTTTCAGGCAATAAACATCCATAACAGTAATAATTTTTTTGAGCTTATTCATAAATTATCGGTAAGATATACAAAGTTAATCTTGCCATACAAAGTAACGTTCGTTGTCCAACATGAAAATTGTGATACAAAGTGACGTCGTCGTACAATATGGAAAATGCGATACAAAGTATCGTTGACCGCCCAATATAAACAGTCATACAAAGTAATGTGCGCCGTCAAATGCCTTCTACATCCTTCATAATAAAACAAAGCACAGCTTTGGAACAACGAATCGAGCCACTCTGAAAAAAATTGATGTTACTGTACACACTTCAGAGTTTATTCTGGAATCCTTTCAGAAAAATAAAAAGTGGCATACCGACCGAAAAAAATATTTTTGTATAATTTTGGTGAAAATGGGCATTTTTTAAACTCGAAAAATTCAAAACAAAATTTCTTCACAAAGTTCATGTAAAATTACAACTTTTTTGTTTTAAACATTTTTCTGTTAAATCAAATGCTCACGAGATATAACGGTATTTTGAAAATTTTGAAATATTGAAAAACTCGAGAAAATGCAATCCAAAAATTTTGAAAAAATTTAAACTTTTTTTTTCATATAATTAAATAATTTAACAAAATTTCAATTTTTTTGAGAGTGGACAACTATTTGACCATTCGAAATGGTATGGAACGCCTCACACACACACACACACACACACACACACACCCTTAGCCAAAGTATAAAGCACCCTGTAATTTTTTTATCTGCACAAAAAATCGAAAATCTCAGCGAAAAAGAAGTGAACCGATTTACCAAACGACGTTTTGAAGAGGATGGAACCAGCTTTATTTTGCTTTTTTATTTTTATTTTGGCGAATTTGTTGTACCCGGTACATCATTTTGAAAATGCTGATTTTTCACGATTTTTGCACTTCACAGAATCGCGTGCTCGACTTAAAAAAAATAGTAATCTCACCATTCAATGATGAGATCTGGGTAAAGGAAAGCGTTTGCTTTATTTTTTTTTATTTGCGACTTTTTTTTAGCAGAGTAACTTAGTTTGAAAACACGGCCGGTTTCCGAAAAGCCGGCATCGTGCGGCGTAACTTGAAAACTATGAGATTTGGAATATTTAGTCCAAGGAGTAAAAAGTTATATTTTGTTATTTTGGAGTCACTACATTGTTCTTAGATTGTTTTCCAAACTTTATTTGTATCGATAGTTTCGGTTGATAGTCGACGATTTGGCTTGATATCGTCGGCTATCAACGAAAACTAGCGATACGAAGAAATTTTGGAAAAAAATCTTTAAAAAATGTATCGTCTCCAAAATAACAAAATATAACTTTTTACTCCTTAGAGTAAATATTCCAAACCTCATAATTTTCAAGTTACGCCGCACGATTTCAGCTTTTTGGTAACCTGCCGGTTTTTCAAGAAAAAACTAAAGTACTCTGGAGAAGAAAATGAAATTTTTTTTTAATCATCATCAAAGTTAACGGTTTCCTTTTAACGATCTTATCATTAAATGGTGAGATTAATATTTTTTCTAAGTCCAGCATGCGATTCTGCACAGTGCGAGAATCGTGAAAAACCGGAATTTTAAAAATGACGCACCGGGTACAAAAAAATTCAAAAATAGATATAAAAAAGGAAATGAAGCTTATTTTATCCTCTTCAAAAAGCCGTATGGTAATTTGGTTTCCAATTTTTTGTCGCCGAGATATTTAATTTTATGTACGAAGGGATACGATGGGTCTTAAAGTCTAAGAATCGACAACCAAAATAGATGTCCAGTTTATAGATCGATTAAACCCACTTTGTCAGTCGGCCGTAGCATCATTGTTCATTGATTCGGGTGACTGGCAGTTTTTCAATAATGGGTGTGAGGGCGGTACGGCCGGGAAGGGTTTAAAAATGAACCCCACACCCACTAATGAAATGTTGTCAGACACCCGAATCAATTAACAATGACGCTTAGGCAGACTGATGAAGTGGGTTTAATCGATCTATAAATCGGACACCTATTCTGGTTGTCTGCTCTTAGACTATTACTATGTAGGGAATAAGAGAGACGGTAAAGGATGTATTAGGAATGCATTGAAAATTTAAGGAAAATAAATAAAAAATAGAAAGCTCTTGTACTGAGAGTATTTATTAAATGAAAAAATGGAAACTAGAATATTTTTTATAATTACTGTATCATTGTTTCCTTTCGGTAATTACATTGGGTATTGGAACCCTTGGGACCATTGAAGGGGCAGATAGTGCTGCGGCCCTTGGGTCCATTGCGGGATGGCCGGCTGTGATGGCGGCACTTGGGTCCATTGCGGGATTGCCGGCTGTGGTGGCGGCACTTGGGCCCAAAGCTGGGGCCACTGCCATGGCGATTGTGGCCACGGCTGTGGCGATTGTGGCGGCAGGCTTGATGGCCACATGTTTGCCGATCCGTGGGGCTGGGCCCATTGCCGTTGCCCTCCGCGATGCCACAATAAGGCTTGGTCGTCGCGTGGCGTGGAAGCATTTTGCGCCAAGCCTCGACGACGGCCCCGCGACCTGGGCGCTCCTTGCTGCGCCGGGACGCCTCCCCTTTCTCTAAGGCGATCGGCCATTCGCCGATTCGCCGCCCGCCCATTGGACTGGGCATTTTGAGCCTCTAGCGACCTCACACGATCGCTTTCTTGTTGGAAGCGACGATTCGCGTCCAACAAGAAAGCGCTCGTTTGATTCAGCCCCACTTGCAATTGCTGCACTTGGGTCTCCAAGTGCAGCAATTGCAAGTAGGGCGTTTCGGTCGAACCTGCGATGGTGGCGGCGAACTGAAAAAAAAAAACAATCATTATAAAAAAGGGATAATATCAAAAGGATAGAATATACCAATGTGTATGAAGAGGCTACCTCTACGTAGAGGCAACACAAAAATCGACAAATTCAGACTTTTTTTTGCGCAACAATTGGTAAAAAAGAAATCCATTTTTTAAAACATAAATGTACTTATATGAAGCATTCCACACCAAGTGAAACACTAAAATATCATGTAATTTTTTAATGGGCTCATCATTTGTTTTTAAGTTCGTTCAAGTGTCAAAAGCGACTACCATTTTTTAAAGATTTTTAAATTGGATTTTACACTCGAATTTGGATACGGGGAAACTTTTCTCGTTTTTTTTCCGATTCATCATACTCAAAAAGTGAAATACGATGTGCTGGTCTAGTGGTTAGCGTGCTTGCCTCTGAAATCAGCACATCGGGAGGTCGCGGGTTCGAATTACCGTCTCGTAGTTTCGGAGAGAAATAAAAACACAGGCGTGACGTAGCCCAGTTCTACACGGATGTCGCGCACACGGACCGGTACGTGTGTGTGTCGGGCGTGTGTGGCTGTAGCCTGTGAGCTATTTCTCGACGAAACGCGACTAGCTCTGAGGCTGGGAAGCAAACTCGAGACCGGCTGTATTGGTATAGGTTTTCCGCA
This sequence comes from Ophion obscuratus, assembly GCA_964007375.1. Classification (NCBI taxonomy): domain Eukaryota; kingdom Metazoa; phylum Arthropoda; class Insecta; order Hymenoptera; family Ichneumonidae; genus Ophion; species Ophion obscuratus. The sequence continues at coordinate 24,426,377 of OZ023318.1, read as the reverse complement.
GTTTCCCTATACCCATGACAGAAAATGTCATGGTGAATGCGATACAGAGGGGGAAGTCGGCTGCGGCCGTAAGGTGGGGATCGATTAGGGATGTGGATTGGAGAAAATGATGGGAAATGTAAAAAGGGGAAATCCCTGTACATGGAAGCTACAATTAGCGAAGCGTTCGCCGTAGCAGAGACAACAGAAAACATTTAAAAAATAAAAAAATACGCAAAGTTATGCATTGTACAAAAAAAAACGTCAAAGAAGAAAATGTAGGCTTCCGAATGTACTTTCCAAACATATATGTTTTGTAACTGTTAAAAATTCTGCTAATGTATTTTTCAACGAAATAAGGTAAAAATAATTTTTTTCGTCAAGTTCGCCCACTTTTATTTTTATATAAATTTGAGAGAACTTTCGTTGATGTCATAACAAACCACAGAAAAATTGGCATGGAGAATTCATATCTTCCAATTACTTTTTAAGGTTAACTGATGAAGAATTTTATCGAACCATGGATATTGAATATCGACCATTGTTTTAGGCACAACAGTGGATTGCGACGAATATTTAGTATTATCTAGCACCATTTTGTCCTCCTCCTTTCAATTCAATTATGGTTTTGTTTGTCTGTCTCGAAATTTTTCATTTACTCACTGGTTCTCGTAGCGTTATTCTCGTATCAAAAAGAAATCTTGCTTTTTGTTTGTTTAATGATCTGGTTTGCTCACTCTCAATGCTAATACAATTGATTTTGCGGAAGAACTCGGTCAAAACGATTCGACATGGTTTTCTCATCGGTGGCCTTTGTATTAGTAGACTAACTATATTATGATGCACTCATTGTTTAACGATAAAAATATTCAAAAATGAAAAATTTCGAGGCAGACAAACAAAACCATAATTGAATTGAAAGGAGGACAAAATGGATCTAGATAATACTAAATATTCGTCGCAATCCTTTGTTGTGCCTAAAACAATGGTCGATATTCAATATCCATGGTTCGATAAAATTCTTCATCAATTAACCTTAAAGAATAATTGGAAGATATGAATTCTCCATCATGCCAATTTTTCTATGGTTTGTTATGACATCAATGAAAGTTCTCTCAAATTTATAGAAAAATAAAAGTGAGCGAACTTGACGAAAAAAAATTATTTTTACCTTATTTCGTTGAAAAATACATTAGCAGAATTTTTAACAGTTACGAAACATATACAGAGTGTCCCAAAACTCAACGATAATCTGAGACCGGATGAAAGGCCAAGTTATACCTGTTCTGGGAAAAATACAAAAAAAAATCCATATCACTCAGTTCAGCGATAATAAACATTTTAAAAAAAAAGTTGAAATTCGACACCCTTGGTCGCATTTTCAAGTCCTGTGATCACCAATGTCACAATTTCGCTGTGATTTTTCTAATTTCGTGATCTTCATTAACGATGCTATTAATCGCAACTACAAATTAATGCAAAAAACATTGTTAATTTAATAAAATAAGTTAAGTTTTAGTGAGTCATGGTTCACAAAAATATTGTTACTTAACTTTGACACTTCATTTTGAAAAAAAAATGTACTACACTACCCTTGGCAAGTTATTTCAAAAGATGGCGCATTTAATCAAGATTTCAAAATGGTGCAACACTTGCCACTTTTCTTGCCATTAAAAATTTTATTTCTTATTTTTTTCAAATTGAGCTCATTTTGAACAACTCAACATTAGGAATTTTTGTTACTAAAATTTGTTATTTTTTGTTTCTGGTCTGAAATAAAATTATTATTTTTAGTCAAGAGGTAATTGAGTCAGTTAATAACCAATTATCTCTTTACGAAAAATAATAGTTATTTCAAAAGATGGCGCATTTAATCAAGATTTCAAAATGGTGCAACACTTGCCACTTTTCTTGCCATTAAAAATTTTATGTCTTATTTTTTTCAAATTGAGCTCATTTTGAACAACTCAACATTAGGAATTTTTGTTACTAAAATTTGTTATTTTTTGTTTCTGGTCCGAAATAAAATTATTATTTTTAGTAAAGAGGTAATTGAGTCAGTTAATAACCAATTTTTATTGTAAAAAACATATGTTTTTACAATAACGATGAGTCAGTAGTAACAAAAATTCCTAATGTTGAGTTGTTCAAAATGAGCTCAATTTGAAAAAAATAAGAAATAAAATTTTTTATGGCAAGAAAAGTGGCAAGTGTTGCACCATTTTGAAATCTTGATTAAATGCGCCATCTTTTGAAATAACTATTATTTTTAGTAAAGAGGTAATTGAGTCAGTTAATAACCAATTTTTATTGTAAAAAACATGTTTTTTACAATGAAAATTGGTTATTAACTGACTCAATTACCTCTTGACTAAAAATAATAATTTTATTTCAGACCAGAAACAAAAAATAACAAATTTTAGTAACAAAAATTCCTAATGTTGAGTTGTTCAAAATGAGCTCAATTTGAAAAAAATAAGAAATAAAATTTGTAATGGCAAGAAAAGTGGCAAGTGTCGCACCATTTTGAAATCTTGATTAAATGCGCCATCTTTTGAAATAACTTGCCAAGGGTAGTGTAGTACATTTTTTTTTCAAAATGAAGTGTCAAAGTTAAGTAACAATATTTTTGTGAACCATGACTCACTAAAACTTAACTTATTTTATTAAATTAACAATGTTTTTTGCATTAATTTGTAGTTGCGATTAATAGCATCGTTAATGAAGATCACGAAATTAAAAAAAAAAACAGCGAAATTGTGACATTGGTGATCACAGGACTTGAAAATGCGACCAAGGGTGTCGAATTTCAACTTTTTTTTTAAAATGTCTATTATCGCTGAACTGAGTGATATGGATTTTTTTTGGTATTTTTCCCAGAACAGGTATAACTTGGCCTTTCATCCGGTCTCAGATTATCGTTGAGTTTTGGGACACCCTGTATGATTGAAAAGTACATTCGAAAACCTAAATTTTCTTCTTTGACGTTTTTTTTTGTACAATGCATCACTTTTTGAGTATGATGAATCGAAAAAAAAACGAGAAAAATTTCCCGGTATGCAAATACCGTACCTGCCCAAACTGCTGCGCATATTGTGGCGTCGGCGGCGGCGGCGGCGGCAGTCGCGGCAGCGGCGGCTGAGCCACCTGCGGGCGATGTGGCGGCGGCCGCTCGGGTGCCTGCGGGCGGTGTGGGGGCGGCGGCACGTACGCCTGCGGACGATGTTGCGGCTGCGCCCGCCGGCGTGGCCGCCGTTCCACCGCCTGAGCATATGTGCCGTTTCGCGGCTGGACTGTTTGCGGTGGTGGCGCGTGGACCGCTTGCGTCGGTGGCGATGGTGGGCCGATGACCTGCGCCCGCGGCGGTGGCAGGTCGATCTCCTGCACCGGCGGCGGTGGCAGGTCGATCTCCTGCACCGGCGGCGGTGGCGGAGGGGCGCCCGGTAACGGCTCCGGTGGATCGGCTTCTGGAAGCGGTTGCGGCTTCGTTGGTGGGTTGTTAATCTGAAAAATAAGCAAATAATCTAAACAAGCGGAACCAGGAAAAATGATAAATTCTGTGATTTAAAGTACATATTTGTGAATAGACTGACTCATCACGAAGGAAATTTGTTGATTAGCCATTCACTGACAAATTTGCACTTAAGGTAGTACGAGCGCGCAATCTTGTTTTCTATAGATTTTGTTCAAATTTTAACCAGACATTGTTCACATCATTATGCATGTTTGAGTGAAATTTCAGAACAGTCGACTATTTAGATTGGGAGATGATGGGTTTTAAAATTGCAAATTTTATCACTGCAGGGTGTCTGCACTGAAATTTAGACAGAATAATTTTCCGTGAAAAAATGTTTGTCTCCTATAATAAAAAGACATATGCCAACACCACAGGACAGTATTGTTCAATATTTCGAGAAAAAAATAATTATCGTGTTCCTAAAGTTAAAAATGTTGTCATAAAAAAATATTTGCATTATAAATTCTAATTTTATATTGTTTATGTTAGCTTCATCAACAAATAAAAGTGTTCGTTCATTCATAAGTAATCAAAAACTTTGTTCGATTAAAAATTACTTCCAAATAAAAATTTGTGCTGCAGTATTATTTTAAATATGCCGCGTAAACTCACGTCATTGGATACGTGGAACGATGCGGTGTGTCTTCTTATTATAGGGGACAAATATTTTTTTACGGAAAATTATTTTGTCTAAATTTCAATGCAGACCCTGCAGTGTTGAAAGTTGCCATTTAAAAATCCATTGTCTCCCAATCTAAATAGTCGACTATTCTGAAATTTCACTCAAACATGCATAATAATATGAACAATGTCTGGTTAAAATTTGAACAAAATCTATAGAAATCAAGATTGCAGGTTCGTACTACCTCAAAGCCATCCACTGATGACTCGCACACAAATTTGCTGATTGAGACGATGATGCTTTATATTTTTTTCCAATTTTATATGTCTCAAATGCGTTACCAATAAATTTGGAAAAAAATATTAAGCTTTGTAATGTCAGCCAATTCGTTTATGCGAACCGGATTGGTGATACTATTTTGACACGATAGAGGATTTTGAGTTCAAATTTCTCAACGGAGCTATTCATCGCCAGCGATACGTGCTTGACGATGAAACACTCCACTGACAAATTTGAGCTCATAGAGCATGTTACGTTCAAACTTGTCAACGGAATGGTTTATTGCGAGGGAAGTTATCCTTGGCGATGAATCACTCTGCTGAGAAATTTCAAGTCGTCAAGTCGTCACGCCAAACTTGCCAACGGTATTCTTTGCTCCCATTTCTCAGCGGAGTGAATCAGAGCCGACGATACGTCCTTCGCTATGAATCACTCCGCTGAGAAATTCGCACTCAAGTATTTTAAGTCCAAACTTGTCAGCGGAATGGTCTATTCACAGCAAAGTGTCCGTGGCCATGAATCACGATGCTAAAGTTTGCATCGTTGGACTGCAATGAATTTAACTTCTTTTGGCAGATTTCGCCTACGGAAGTCCTTCAACCATTTTTTAAGCAATTTTTAATCTTTTAAAATTTTTTAAATTTTTAATTTTTAATCTCAATTTTTATCAACGTTATAAATCTATAAAAAAAAGATCACCTATAGCAATAAAAATATGGAAAATAAAATGTAAAGCGGAACTTTCGTTGCGTTCCAACGATGCAAACTTCCACACCATCATGAATCACTGACCACTAAGAAATTTGGACTTCAAATCCTTGACAGTGTGCAAAACGTAGGACTAATTATAAATGTTGTAAATGAAAAAATTGGCTCAACCTTACTTACCACCTTTTTCGGCCGCCCGACCGGACCTTTCTTCTTTTTAGGATCTAAACAATAAAAACATCGATTTACTTGTATTATACCACATTTAAACAAATACATTCTTAGAAAATATTACTATCGAAGAGCAGAATTATTAATATTAAACGTATAAAAACAATTCTTTTGAAATAAACAAAAACACTTACTGCGAGGCATCGTGAACTGTTCTTCGATTCGAAAGAATGTCTATTTGTTTCTTCGATGTCGTTGAACACTCAAGGTAGGCCTGCCAACCCCACATCAAGGCGGTATCGCGCGACACAACGGGTGGTTACAGTCGCATCCGGGGACGGCGCTGCGCTCTCTAAGAGGCGCGCTTTAAAATTCGAAGTTCATTCAAATTACGTGGCTTTAATTACGCGACGCAAAATATGCACCGTTAATTAAGCGACGCAAATTACACAGCGTTAATTAAGCGACGCAAATTACGCACAGTTAATTACGCTCGTCTGGCCTCACCCTTCAGACTCAAAAGTTGAAACGCCATACGCGAGCGTTCATGGAAACGCTGAAACGCGTATCTCAACACGACGTCGTGGCGCGTACTTTGCGAACGCGCCGTCCGGCGCGTTTTGCGAAGAGTTATATTTTGGCGGCATTGTGCGTCACGTGTAATCAACGGTATTGCAGTGGCTTCGTGAATCGTACGTCAAAACCATTGTTGTGATCGACCAAATCATAGTGAAAAGTGCAAGTTATTGTGTTTAGGTGAGAATATAATCGCAAATTGAAGAAACAATCGGTTGCCGCTGGAACGAAGATTTTTCTTCAGAAGTTACAACTGCAGAGAGATCGGATGACCGGCGAAACACCAAGGTAAGGTACATTTTTTAGCCCGCGCAATTTTTTCCAAATTTTTTTCAATTTTCGATTCTTGCTTCGTCATGAATCTTTTCATGCCGAAACAAGAATCGACTGAATTTTAGAAACGGGAAATGCTCGGCGATTGGATGGCCAAATTAGGTTAGAATATACCGAGCGGATAGATTCATGGCCAACGATGATTATTTGGCAATTCGAGCTTCGGCACAAATTGGTCCGTGCTGAACCTATTCGATTCGTGCTTCGGCACGAATCGAATGGAAATTTAGCTTTCGCACGATTCACTTCGGGCCGCCGCACGAATTGCGAAGAAGGCATCCCTGGCAATGAGTTACCCCGCTTCGTATATTTCAAACGAATTTGAAATCGGCAAGAATTTCACGTTCGAATCAGGGTAGAATTTACCAAGGAGAGAGGTTCATCGCCAAGGATGGATTCTTGGCAATTCAGGCTTTGGCACAAATTGGTTCGTGCCGAAGCTAAATCTTAATTTGATGCATGCTTTGGCATAAATTGATTCTAGCTGAAGCTAAGTTCTGATTCGTTTTGGGCTTCCGCACGAAACAAATTAGAATCTAGCTGAAAATGGAATTTAGATTTGCACTATTAGATCCGTGCTGCAGCGTGAATTGCCAAGGAGGCATCCTTGGCGATAGGTCTCTCTGCTCGGTATAGTGCAAGAGAATTCAACCGTGAAATTCAAGCAGAGAGATTCATCCCCAAGGATGCTTCCTTGGCAATTTGTGCTTTGACACAAATTGTTTCGTGCCGAAGCACATATCAAATTGGAATTTAGCTTTGGCACAAACCAATTTGTGCTGAAGCACGGATTGCCAAGCAAGCATCCTTAGCGATGAGTCCCTCCGCTCGGTATATTCCAAACGAATTCGAACGAAAATTCAGCCAAAATTTCATGTTTGAGTCAGGATACGATATACCAAGCGAAGAGTTGTAACGCCAAGCATGCAGCTTTGGCAATTCGTGCTGTGGCACAAATTGGTTTGTGCCGAAGCTAAATTCCAATTCGATTCGTGCTTCGGCACGAAACGAATGGACATTTAACTTGAATAGGAATTTAGCTTTGGCACGATTCGATTCGTGCTGCAGCATGAATTGCCAAGGAGGCATCCTTAGCCATAAGTCTCTCCGCTCGGTATATTGCAAACGAATTTGAGTAGAGAGATTCATTGCCAAGGACGCTTCCTTGGCAATTCATGCTTCGACAAAAGTCGCCAAGGAAGCATCCTTGGGAATTTATCTCTCCACTCAGTATAGGCATCCGAAGTAACTCTAGTGGCGCAGCCTTTGCGGCGAGTTTTGGCAAAACTTGGATTGGTTTTCGTCCGCTAATGCAGTATAGCGGTCGTGATTTAAATCAGGTGTTTGCTCGAATGACAGTACCGCGTGTCATATTTGGGATTGTTGATGTGTGTTTGAGGAAGAACTTTTCCCATCACAGTCCTTTTCTCACCAGCAACAATTTCGCGAACTTCCGATACATGATGACTATCGAAAGTTTTCTGCCTATATTACAACATCCTTTATATAAAGGCCATAGCCGGGTAAGTAGGGAAAAATTGCCCCCGCATTTTTTCCAGCGAAATTTCGAGTATATTCTGAGGTATAAAAAAACAAATTTTCTGAAAATTTCATGCCCGTCAACGCAATGGTTTTGGAAAAATGATTTTTTTTTAAATATAAAAAAAAATTTTTTTCCGGAAACGGTACAATGGATCGATTTCATTTTTTTTTTGGTACTTGTTCCAATCAAACGTGTTACGAAATAAAATTATAGAACATCTTGCGAAAGATTAAGGTTTGGAAAAAAAATAATGTTCCTTGTTTTATTATTTTTTTACTATAATCCACTTGGGGTACAATAGCGAAAATTTTTTCATATAATCTTTGGGCACCTTATTAGATTATATAATTTTTTCAAAATGATCGGTTTGGTACGCCACCGTGAAAAAAAAGAAACACACTTTATTGATATATTTTAGTTATATAGATATATACCTAAAATATATCAATGAAGTATGATATGTGACTAAATGATCGACGTGGAACGCCACACTGAAAAAAAAGAAACACACTTTATTGATATATTTTAGTTATATAGATATATAACTAAAATATATCAATAAAGTCTGTTTCTTTTTTTTCACTGTGGCGTACCAAACCGATCATTTTGAAAAAAATTATATAATCTAATAAAGTGCCCAAAGATTATATGAAAAAAATTCCGTTAATGTACCCCAAGTGGATTATAGTAAAAAAAATAAAACAAGGAACATTATTTTTTGTTAAACCTTAATCTTTCGCAAGATGTTCTATAATTTTATTTCGTAACACGTTTGATCGTAACAAGTACCAAAAAAAAAATCGAATCCATCCACTAAAGCGTTTCCGGAATTTTTATTTTTATTTAATTAAAAAAAAATTCATTTTTCCATAACCATTGCATTGACGGGGATGAAATTTTCAGAAAATTTGTTTTTTTTATACCTCAGAATATACTCCTAATTTCGCTGGACAAAATGCGGGGGCAATTTTTCCCTACTTACCCGGCTATGGCCTTTCCGATGCAAACAATAATTTAAACAGAAATTTTGTTGTACGGCAGAAAAAAATTGTGTGCAGCACAATGTACGCAACAATGTACGCAATTTCATTAACATTTTCTTCGTCATATACCTGTAGATATGCTTTTAGGGCGAAAGGAATTCATGAGGATACATTGAAATCCGCAAGTAATCGTTATTAATTCCATCACTATTTTATTTTATTTACAAGCACAGTCCATTCACAATGTGACATCGACAATCGATGATGCTCGCTCAAGCCTACCTCTTTCGTGTTTGTGCCGGTTTGACTGAACCGCCATGCGCCAATCCAAGTTTTGCCACCGGCAGCCGTCGCGCGGCGCCACCACGAAAGTTACTTCGGAGGCCGACACTTCTAATTCTAAGTGATTCATCGGTGAGGATACTCCCTCAAGGATGAATCACATCGCTGCGGAATTAGAACTTGTAAAGTATTTCAAATCCAAATTTGTTAGCAGAGAGATTCATACGTACATCCTTGGCGATTCGGGCTTTGGCAATGTGAAGTGGCCGAGAATTACACATGGCCAAAATTCGAATTTGATTTGTGCTTCGGCATAAATCGATTCGTGTCGAAGCACGAATTGCCGAGGAAGGGGCCTGGCCGACCCACCCCCACCCACCCGCAATTGCGTTACGTAATTTGCGTACGGCCCTAAAGTAAAGAAGCAAGTTGTAGAAATAATAATGTATAGCTAAGTAATACTATAGTACTTATTTACCCTTCATTGACACAGTCATATTTGGCCACGATTTGGATCCACTGGGTCAATTTAACCCAAATAGTATTTCATCCATCATAATGTTGCTCTCAAGTAAAGTAGGTGATAATATTTTAAGGCTGTTAAACGTTAAAAAACAAGTAAAGGTAACTTGAACGGAAATAATAACAATATCAAAGAATATTTTTATCTTTTTTACTCTTATATCGAAATACTTACCGGCATTATTTGAGTGCAATATGTGATTTGTGGTCCGATATTCGAGTTTTTCGATATTATCGAAAAACCAGTATCCATGCTCTACCTCAAATATTTGGCTTCGTTACAACGTAACAAATTTTACTCCATTTTTATTTTTATTATTATGAAATATTATTTCCGGTTATCTGTAAACGTAATTTTATATTCCATGGGCATCGATCGGGTTATCTATTGTACCGTCAGCCCTTCGAATTGCAGGTTATCTATCCAACCGTTTGCCCTTCAACATCCGGGTTTCATCCGAACCATCGACCAGGTTTATCAGTCCTGCCGTCTGTGCTCCCAATTTCGGGTTTTCTGTTCATCGTCAGCCCTTCAAGTTTTGGGTTATGTATCCAACCGTCTGCCCTTCAACATTCGGGTTATCTAATTACGTTAATTTTGGTCCCTAGCCATCGATCGGGTTATCTGTCCTCGTTATTTTTTGTTCCCTATACATCCATCGGGCCATCTAAACTACCGTCCGCCTTCAAAATATCGGGTTATCTGTCATCGTTACTTTTTTATCTTTATACATCCATCGGGTTCTCTGAACTACCGTCTGCCTTCAAAATATCGAGTTACCTGTCCTCGTTATTTTATGTTCCCTATACATTTATCGGGTTTCAAAACTACCGTCTGCCTCAAAAATATCGGGCTATCTGTCCTCGTTACTTTGTTTTGCCTATACATCCATCGGGTTATCTGAACTACCGTCTGCCTTCAAAATATCGGGTTATCTAAACTACCGTCTCCCTTTTGAATATCAGGTTATCTGTCCTCGTTATTTTTTGTTCCCTTTACATCTATCAGGTTATCTAAACTACCGTTTGCTTTTGAAATATCGAGTTATCTGAACTACCGTCTGCCGTCAAAATGTCGGGTTATCTGTCCTCGTAACTTTTTTTCCCTATACATCCATCGAGTTATCTGAACTACCGTCTGCCTTCAAACTATCGGGTTATCTGTCCTCATTATTTTATGTTTCCCATACATCTATCGGGTTATCTAGCTACCGTCTGCCTTCAAAATGTCGGGTTATCTGTCCTCGTTACTTTTTTTTTCTCTATACATCCAATGGGTTATCTGAACTACCGTCTGTCTTCAAAATATCGGGTTACCTGTCCTCGCTACTTTTTTTTGCCTATACATTCATCGGGTTATCTGAACTACCATCTGCCTTCAAAATATCAGGTTACCTGTCCTCGTTATTTTATGCTCCCTATACATCTGTCGGGTTACCTAAACAACCGTCTCCCTTTCGAATATCAGGTTATCTGTCCTCGTTATTTTTTGTTCCCTATACATGTATCGGGTTATCTAAACTACCGTCTCCCTTTTGAATATCAGGTTATCTGTCCTCGTTATTTTTTGTTCCCTTTACATCTATCGGGTTATCTAAACTACCGTTTGCTTTTGAAATATCGAGTTATCTGAAGTACCGTCTGCCTTCAAAATGTCGGGTTATCTGTCCTCGTTACTTTTTTCCCTATACATCCATCGAGTTATCTGAACTACCGTCTGCCTTCAAACTATCGGGTTATCTGTCCTCATTATTTTATGTTTCCCATACATCTATCGGGTTATCTAGCTACCGTCTGCCTTCAAAATGTCGGGTTATCTGTCCTCGTTACTTTTTTTTTCTCTATACATCCAACGGGTTATCTGAACTACCGTCTGCCGTCAAAATATCGGGTTACCTGTCCTCGTTATTTTATGTTCCCTATACATCTATCGGGTTATCTAACTACCGTCTGCCTTCAAAATGTCGGGTTATCTGTCCTCGTTACTTTTTTTTCTCTATACATCCAATGGGTTATCTGAACTACCGTCTGTCTTCAAAATATCGGGTTACCTGTCCTCGCTACTTTTTTTTGCCTATACATTCATCGGGTTATCTGAACTACCATCTGCCTTCAAAATATCAGGTAACCTGTCCTCGTTATTTTATGTTCCCTATACATCTGTCGGGTTACCTAAACAACCGTCTCCCTTTCGAATATCAGGTTATCTGTCCTCGTTATTTTTTGTTCCCTATACATCTATCGAGTTACCTAAACTACCGTCTCCCTTTCGAATATCACGTTATCTGTCCTCGTAATTTTTTGTTCCCTGTACATCTATCGGGTTATCTAAACTACCGTCTCCCTTTTGAATATCAGGTTATCTGTCCTCATTATTTTTTGTTCCCTTTACATCTATCGGGTTATCTAAACTACCGTTTGCTTTTGAAATATCGAGTTATCTGAACTACCGTCTGCCTTCAAAATGTCCGGTTATCTGTCCTCGTTACTTTTTTCCCTATACATCTATCGAGTTACCTAAACTACCGTCTCCCTTTCGAATATGACGTTATCTGTCCTCGTAATTTTTTGTTCCCTGTACATCTATCGGGTTACCTAAACAACCGTCTCCCTTTCGAATATCAGGTTATCTGTCCTCGTTATTTTTTGTTCCCTATACATCTATCGAGTTACCTAAACTACCGTCTCCCTTTCGAATATCACGTTATCTGTCCTCGTAATTTTTTGTTCCCTATACATCTATCGGGTTATTTAAACTACCGTCTCCCTCTTGAATATCAGGTTATCTGTCCTCGTTATTTTTTGTTCCCTTTACATCTATCGGGTTATCTAAATTACCGTTTGCTTTTGAAATATCGAGTTATCTGAACTACCGTCTGCCTTCAAAATGTCGGGTTATCTGTCCTCGTTACTTTTTTCCCTATACATCCATCGGGTTATCTGAACGACCGTCTGCCTTCAAACTATCGGGTTATCTGTCCTCGTTATTTTATGTTCCCTTTACATCTATCGGGTTATCTAAACTACCGTTTGCTTTTGAAATATCGAGTTATCTGAACTACCGTCTGCCTTCAAAATGTCGGGTTATCTGTCCTCGTTACTTTTTTCCCTATACATCCATAGAGTTATCTGAACTACCGTCTGCCTTCAAACTATCGGGTTATCTGTCCTCGTTATTTTATGTTCCCTTTACATCTATCGGGTTATCTAAACTACCGTTTGCTTTTGAAATATCGAGTTATCTGAACTACCGTCTGCCTTCAAAATGTCGGGTTATCTGTCCTCGTTACTTTTTTCCCTATACATCCATAGAGTTATCTGAACTACCGTCTGCCTTCAAACTATCGGGTTATCTGTCCTCGTTATTTTATGTTCCCTTTACATCTATCGGGTTATCTAAACTACCGTTTGCTTTTGAAATATCGAGTTATCTGAACTACCGTCTGCCTTCAAAATGTCGGGTTATCTGTCCTCGTTACTTTTTTCCCTATACATCCATCGAGTTATCTGAACTACCGTCTGCCTTCAAACTATCGGGTTATCTGTCCTCGTTATTTTATGTTTCCCATACATCTATCGGGTTATCTAGCTACCGTCTGTCTTCAAAATATCGGGTTACCTGTCCTCGCTACTTTTTTTTGCCAATACATTCATCGGGTTATCTGAACTACCATCTGCCTTCAAAATATCAGGTTACCTGTCCTCGTTATTTTATGTTCCCTATACATCTGTCGGGTTACCTAAACAACCGTCTCCCTTTCGAATATCAGGTTATCTGTCCTCGTTATTTTTTGTTCCCTATACATCTATCGGGTTACCTAAAGTACCGTCTCCCTTTCGAATATCACGTTATCTGTCCTCGTAATTTTTTGTTCCCTATACATGTATCGGGTTATCTAAACTACCGTCTCCCTTTTGAATATCAGGTTATCTGTCCTCGTTATTTTTTGTTCCCTTTACATCTATCGGGTTATCTAAACTACCGTTTGCTTTTGAAATATCGAGTTATCTGAAGTACCGTCTGCCTTCAAAATGTCGGGTTATCTGTCCTCGTTACTTTTTTCCCTATACATCCATCGAGTTATCTGAACTACCGTCTGCCTTCAAACTATCGGGTTATCTGTCCTCATTATTTTATGTTTCCCATACATCTATCGGGTTATCTAGCTACCGTCTGCCTTCAAAATGTCGGGTTATCTGTCCTCGTTACTTTTTTTTCTCTATACATCCAACGGGTTATCTGAACTACCGTCTGCCGTCTAAATATCGGGTTACCTGTCCTCGTTATTTTATGTTCCCTATACATCTATCGGGTTATCTAACTACCGTCTCCCTTTCGAATATCAGGTTATCTGTCCTCGTTATTTTTTGTTCCCTATACATCTATCGGGTTACCTAACCTACCGTCTCCCTTTCGAATATCACGTTATCTGTCCTCGTAATTTTTTGTTCCCTATACATCTATCGGGTTATCTAAACTACCGTCTCCCTTTTGAATATCAGGTTATCTGTCCTCGTTATTTTTTGTTCCCTTTACATCTATCGGGTTATCTAAACTACCGTTTGGTTTTGGAATATCGAGTTATCTGAACTACCGTCTGCCTTCAAAATGTCGGGTTATCTGTCCTCGTTACTTTTTTCCCTATACATCCATAGAGTTATCTGAACTACCGTCTGCCTTCAAACTATCGGGTTATCTGTCCTCGTTATTTTATGTTCCCTTTACATCTATCGGGTTATCTAAACTACCGTTTGCTTTTGAAATATCGAGTTATCTGAACTACCGTCTGCCTTCAAAATGTCGGGTTATCTGTCCTCGTTACTTTTTTCCCTATACATCCATCGAGTTATCTGAACTACCGTCTGCCTTCAAACTATCGGGTTATCTGTCCTCGTTATTTTATGTTTCCCATACATCTATCGGGTTATCTGAACTACCGTCTGTCTTCAAAATATCGGGTTACCTGTCCTCGCTACTTTTTTTTTGCCTATACATTCATCGGGTTATCTGAACTACCATCTGCCTTCAAAATATCAGGTTACCTGTCCTCGTTATTTTATGTTCCCTATACATCTGTCGGGTTACCTAAACAACCGTCTCCCTTTCGAATATCAGGTTATCTGTCCTCGTTATTTTTTGTTCCCTATACATCTATCGGGTTACCTAAACTACCGTCTCCCTTTCGAATATCACGTTATCTGTCCTCGTAATTTTTTGTTCCCTATACATGTATCGGGTTATCTAAACTACCGTCTCCCTTTTGAATATCAGGTTATCTGTCCTCGTTATTTTTTGTTCCCTTTACATCTATCGGGTTATCTAAACTACCGTTTGCTTTTGAAATATCGAGTTATCTGAAGTACCGTCTGCCTTCAAAATGTCGGGTTATCTGTCCTCGTTACTTTTTTCCCTATACATCCATCGAGTTATCTGAACTACCGTCTGCCTTCAAACTATCGGGTTATCTGTCCTCATTATTTTATGTTTCCCATACATCTATCGGGTTATCTAGCTACCGTCTGCCTTCAAAATGTCGGGTTATCTGTCCTCGTTACTTTTTTTTTCTCTAAACATCCAACGGGTTATCTGAACTACCGTCTGCCGTCAAAATATCGGGTTACCTGTCCTCGTTATTTTATGTTCCCTATACATCTATCGGGTTATCTAGCTACCGTCTCCCTTTCGAATATGAGGTTATCTGTCCTCGTTATTTTTTGTTCCCTATACATCTATCGGGTTATCTCAACTACCGTCTCCCTTTCGAATATCAGGTTATCTGTCCTCGTTATTTTTTGTTCTCTATACATCTATCGGGTTATCTAAACTACCGTTTGCTTTTGAAATATCGGGTTATCTGAAGTACCGTTTGCCTTTCAAACTATCGGGTTATCTGTCCTCGTTATTTTATGTTTCCTATACATCTATCGGGTTATCGAAAGTACCGCTTTCTTTTGAAATATCGGGTTATCTGAACTACCGTTTGCCTTTCAAATATCGGGTTATCTGTCCTTGTTACTTTTTTCCCTATACATCCAGCGGGTTATCTGAACTACCGTCTGTCTTCAAAATATCGGGTTACCTGTCCTCGTTATTTTATGTTCCCTATACATCTATCGGGTTATCAAAACTACCGTCTGCCTTAAAAATATCGGGCTATCTGTCCTCGCTTCCTTTTTTTGCCTATACATTCATTGGGTTATCTGAACTACCATCTGCCTTCAAAATATCAGGTTACCTGCCTCGTTATTTTATGTTCCCTATACATCTATCGGGTTACGTAAACTACCGTCTCCCTTTCGAATATCAGGTTATGTGTCCTCGTTATTTTTTGTTCCCTATACATCTATTGAGTTACCTAAACTACCGTCTCCCTTTCGAATATCACGTTATCTGTCCTCGTAATTTTTTGTTCCCTGTACATCTATCGGGTTATCTAAACTACCGTCTCCCTTTTGAATATCAGGTTATCTGTCCTCGTTATTTTTTGTTCCCTTTACATCTATCGGGTTATCTAAACTACCGTTTGCTTTTGAAATATCGAGTTATCTGAAATACCGTCTGCCTTCAAAATGTCCGGTTATCTGTCCTCGTTACTTTTTTCCCTACACATCCATCGGGTTATCTGAAGTACCGTCTGCCTTCAAACTATCGGTTTATCTGTCCTCGTTAATTTATGTTTCCTATACATCTATCGGGTTATCTAGCTACCGTCTGCCTTCAAAATGTCGGGTTATCTGTCCTCGTTACTTTTTTTTCTCTATACATCCAACGGGTTATCTGAACTACCGTCTGCCGTCTAAATATCGGGTTACCTGTCCTCGTTATTTTATGTTCCCTATACATCTATCGGGTTATCTAACTACCGTCTCCCTTTCGAATATCAGGTTATCTGTCCTCGTTATTTTTTGTTCCCTATACATCTATCGGGTTACCTAACCTACCGTCTCCCTTTCGAATATCACGTTATCTGTCCTCGTAATTTTTTGTTCCCTATACATCTATCGGGTTATCTAAACTACCGTCTCCCTTTTGAATATCAGGTTATCTGTCCTCGTTATTTTTTGTTCCCTTTACATCTATCGGGTTATCTAAACTACCGTTTGGTTTTGGAATATCGAGTTATCTGAACTACCGTCTGCCTTCAAAATGTCGGGTTATCTGTCCTCGTTACTTTTTTCCCTATACATCTATCGTGTTATCTAAACTACCGTCTTCCTTTCGAATATCAGGTTGTCTGTCGTCGTTATTTTTTGTTCCCTACACATCAATCGGGTTATCTAAACTACCGTTTGCTTTTGAAATATCGGATTATCTGAACTACCGTTTGCCTTTCAAATATCGGGTTATCTGTCCTCGTTACTTTTTCCCCTATACATCCATCGGGTTATCTGAACTACCGCCTGTCTTTAAAATATCGGGTTACCTGTCCTCGTTATTTTTGTTCCCTATACATTCATCGGGTTATCTAAACTACCGTTATCTTTAGAAATATCGGATTATCTGAACTACTGTCTGCTTTTCAACCATTTCGTAATCTCATTCGCGTAATTTTTGGTTCGCCAGCCGTCGATCGGGTCATCGTTTTCCTGTTATATTAGTAGTTAGTTTATTCAGCATTTTTTTCGTCTCCTGAAACTGTCCTGGTTATACGGTCCCTGTCATCTGTGAGACGTTTATTTCGCAGTTTAGATTTCGTCCGTTATCATATATTCTTACATCGTTTTCCAGATTCAAGGTACATTTTCTTGTAATTTTTTCAAATGTTGACTAAAGTACCACTTTGTGCCTCAGGAATTAATTATCGACGCAGCCTCATCAAACGCGGGAGAAAATCTTGGAGGAAGGTAGCTCGCCGCTGTCCTACGGTCGCGTGGAAAGGTCTGCTGATCTTCGCCTTGCATAATCTTATTGTATAGAAATATTTTTTTTTTTTACTAATCATTCTGACGTCGGTTTTCCGACCGTTGATAGATTTTTCTGCTATTTTTCAATTGTAATCGAATTGTCATTTTGTCTGATCGGGATAACACATTAACGGCGCCTCAACGGAACGCGATGGAGGGATTCGCGAAAGGGAGCTGGCACACACCCGTCAAGACGGAAGAGGCCGCAGAACCTTCTCCATCCAGCGATTCATCATATGCTGATAGTCGCCCGTTCTCGAGGACCGCCTCCCCTACCGAGGTTGAGCCATCGACGACAAACATTTTTTCGCAGGTTCGAGAAGAACCTCTAACAGAGGATATGGATAGTGAATCCAGTTCCTCGGCCCCCTCACTGATCGAGGAAGCTACAGAGGCCTGGAACTTCGTGGGTTTGGAAATTCCGAGCGAGTTGGATCCAAACCCTGTGTGGGACCCATTGAGGCCTTACGTACGTGAACTCACTGCTATGGACTACCTGCATCCAGGATTTTTCAGTGCCTTCGCGACCCAAATTCGTGTACTGACCCATCGAAAAGAGCGAGATTGCCCTATTCTCAAGGGTTTAGGCTGTCCGGTTACGGCCATCGCGATCCGCGAAATACCGACAGTCAGCGACGCATCAACGCAAACGACCCCCGAAACTATGGAGAGGTCGGAAACGCAGGTCGCAGAACCTCGAACGCGAGAGGTGAGTACGCAGACCACCGAAAGTTTGTGTGGATCAGACCGTCCTGCATCAAGATCGGAGGCCGGCGGCAGTCAACCGGTCAAACGAGCGCGAGTCTCCCGTGAGGAGTGTCCACCAACGGGAAACGTAACCGAGGCGTTAAGGCCTCGGTTGGGGTCGTGTTTCAATT
Source organism: Ophion obscuratus (assembly GCA_964007375.1). NCBI lineage: Eukaryota > Metazoa > Arthropoda > Insecta > Hymenoptera > Ichneumonidae > Ophion > Ophion obscuratus. Next base: position 24,408,079 of record OZ023318.1, on the reverse strand, counting down.
GCGGAGAAACAGGACATTTCCGTCAAACGTGCAATCGCCCGCGGAAAATGACGTGTTACCGTTGCGGACATCCGAACGTAACGGTGCGGACTTGCCCGACCCATGGACCGGAATACCGTCGACTCGTTGGCAAATCTTTTGGCAATCAATAAGTCAGGTGTGTCACCGATACACTCGACGAATATCGTTGCTGACGAAAAAGACGTGGATGAAGTCTATTCCTTTATAATGAAAGGTAATTACAACGCCCTTTCGAGAGCGATTTACTAGTAATCGGCCACCTCCGAAGGTAAGCATTATCGGAGAGTAAGATGGCGCTCGAACTTCTATCGCTGTGCGTTAAAGTCGGTCTCTAGTGATCTCCATTGCTAGAAAACTCAAACCGCGGCCAACCTACCAAACCATGGTAGAGAGAAATAATACCGAACAAATCCGTTTGAAGAGTAGGCATTGCTTGTCAACTTTTACCACTTTTTTGCAGAGTGAGAATAGGTCGATCTCGTTGGCTCGAAAACTTGGTCGACCGCAGACAACTTGCCGAATATAAACCATGGCAGAGCGAAAAATACTGAACGTATTCATTTGAACAATAGGCGTTGCTTGTGAAATTTTACCACTCTTTTGCAGAGTGAGACTCGGTCGAACTTGATCAACCGCGAATAACCTGCCAAAGATAAACCACGGCAGAGAGAAAAATGCTGGACGCGTTTGTTTAAACAATAAACAAATTTTCGAGCGAGCTTGCTCGCTCGAGATGTTGGCTGAGATCGAATTCGTCGACGATAAGCAGCGTCGAGATTCCAAATAGTCCTCGAGCTTATTTGTTTAAATTAGTTCAAAAAGTGTGGGAAAATGCAAGTACCCTTTCACAACACGAGTCTCTAGCGAACCCCGTTTGCTAGAAAGTTGAACCGTAATAAAATTTCCACCGATGTCCGTCGTCGACAGAAGAAATCGATTCCAAGCCATTGGTTTAAACAATTCGCGATCGTATAATTGCGCCGCTTTTTCGTAGAGCGTGACTAGCGATCTCTATTGATTGAGAATTTGATCCTCGAAGAACCTGCCAAAGATGAACCCTGGCAGAGAGAAAAATTCCGGACGCATTTGTTTAAACAATAAACATTGTAAACTTGTACCTCTCTTTTGCAGAGTGAGTCTCGAGCGATCTCGCTCGCTCGAGATTTTGGCAGAGATCGGATTCGTCGACGATAAGCGGCATCGAGATTACAAAAATTCCTCGAGCTTATTTGTTTAAATTAATTGAAAAAGCATGGGAAGTTGCCAGCCCCGTTCCACAATACGAGTCTCTAGCAAACCCCGTTTGCTAGAAAGTTTAACCGTAATGAAATTTCAACCGATGTCCGTTGTCGGAGGAAGAAATCGATTCCAGGCCATTTGTTTAAACAACTCGCGATCGTACAATTTCACCGCTCTTTCGTAGAGCGAGACTAGCCACCTCCATTGATCGATAATTTGATCCTCGGAGAACCTGCCGAAGATGAACCCTGGCAGAGAGAAAAATTCCGGACGCATTTGTTTAAATAATAAAGATTGAAAAGTTGTACCTCTCTTTTGCAGAGTGAGTCTCGAGCGCTCTCGCTCGCTCGAGATTTACGCAGAGATCGAATTCGTCGACGATAAGCGGCATCGAGATTACAGAAAGTCCTCGAGCTTATTTGTTTAAATTAATTGAATAAGCATGGGAAATTGCCAGCCCCTTTCCACAATACGAGTCTCTAGGAAACCCCGTTTGCTAGAAAGTTTAACCGTAATGAAATTTCAACCGATGTCCGTTGTCGACGGAAGAAATCGCTTCCAGGCCATTTGTTTAAACAACTCGCGACCGCACAATTTCACCGCTCTTTTGTAGAGCGTGACTAACCACCTCCATTGATCGATAATTTGATACTCGGAGAACCTGCCAAAGATAAACCCTGGCAGAGAAAAATGGCAGACACATTATTTGTGTAAACAACAAACAATGTAAAATTATACCTCTGTTTTGCAGAGTGAGCCTCGAGCGATCTAGCTCGCTCGAGATTTTGGTCGAGATCGAATTCGTCGACGATATAGTACTGTCGCTGAAAAAAACCCGGAATCGGAGAAAATTAGAAGAAGGCTAGTTTTTTGACAGGTGATTTTGTGGGTGCCGCGGGTGCTAAATCCAAGTTTGCCTAAAAATCGGGGTGTAGGGTTCTTTTTTAGGGGATGAAAGGAGATGGGGGTGGATTAATGCCAAACGACAACCCCTACGAGGTCGGCGCCGTGAGACAAAATGTTCAGAAAAATCCGGGCTTTAGTTTTGTCCGCAGCGCCGAAGTCGTGGAAGTTCATTTTGAGGGTGAAAAAGTGGGGTGAAATTTTGAAAAATCGGTTTTAATTCAATAACTCTTTAGAAAAAAATCGTACGCTTTTTGTTCGAATGGGAACGTTTTAGCCCTTGAAAAGACGCGTCTATCGAGTATTCGATCATCACTCTCCGATAACATCTTCACCCCCAGAAAATGGTTAAAAAACCAAAAAAAAAAAAATACTTTATTGAATAACTCAAAAACAATCGGTTTTTCGAGTATGGTTCAAATGTATGAAATGTAGAGAATAATTTTCTCCATATTTTCGTTGCTATGGACCACCCTTGAATTTTGATTTTCCAACCCCTCTCGGGGGTTGAACATTCAAAATGAAATTCTGGGTAAACTATTGACGGCACGAATTCGCCGCCGTGGAAGAATTTGTAGCTTGAACCCTCAGCTACATTTTTGTCCACAGCGCCAAACTCGTATCTTTTTCGTTTCGGTCAATAGTTTTCCCAGAATTTCATTTAGCATTTTCAACCCCTGAGAGGGGTTCGAAAAAGCAAAATTCAAAAGTTGTGCATCCTCTAAAAAAAATACCCCCCGATTTTTAGGTAAACTTGGTTTTAGCACACGCGGCACCTACAAAATCACCTGGGGGCCGTCCATAAATTACGTCATTTTGAAATAGGGGGGGGGGGGGTTCGTCTGCGGATGACGGTAAATGATAGATGAGGGGGGGGGGGGCGTTTCGAAATTGACGTCATTCTTGTGATACCAGTTACTTCAAAATGTACAATAGTATATTGTACAACTAGAGTGGTTTCCCCGCTTGAGTTATGAAAAATATTTTGCAAGTACCTAATGGTATTAATTATTAAACTCATTATTTATTTATTTATTACATAAGGTTTGTCTACATTATATTCGAGAACTTCAAATAACAGCGTACCTATGAAAATAGTTCGATCGAGCCAAAATGAATATGGGGAGGATACGGAGATATTACCCGTGATCCAGGATTTGCAAGAATGGGTGAAAACTCCGTGGGAGCTATCCAAAGAAAACTAAAGAATATAGAAGAATAATATTATTATATTAATGAAAATTGCCAAAGTACAAAATAATAAAAGATGATTCTATAACAAAATATGGGAGCTATCCAAAGAAAACTAAAGAATAGGGAAGAATAATATTATTATATTAATAAACATTGCCAAAGTACAAAATAATAAAAGATGATTCTATAACAAAATGTTTTAATGTTACCCAATTTTTCTCAAATCCGCAAATGTTTTAATTTTGCCAAACTGGTAATGACGTCAATTTTGCGAGAGGGGGGGGGGGGGTCATTAGGAAATGACGATAGGATGATTGTAGGGGGGGGGGGTCGAAAATCAGCAAAAATCGATGACGTAATATATGGACGGCCCCCTGTCAAAAAACTAGCCTTCTAATTTTTTCCGATTCCAATATACAGCACGACTGTACTAATAAGCGGCATCGAGATTACAAATAGTGCTCGCGCTTATTTGTTTAAAGCAATTTAAAGGCGATCTGCCACACGGCTTTGACCACTTCAAAACTTTAAAATGGGAATTCTCTCGAACAGTAAAACCAATTGGAATGGAATTTGTTGCATGCATGCTGGTTCCGAGAGCATGGTTCTCGATATTTTCGAAAATTTTGAGGTTTACAGTTTGTGGTCACCATGCGAAAAACTGAATTATTAACCCTTGCATCGCATTTTCGGTAATTTGGCGAGAATCAAGCTCTCGTCCGTCTAAAAACACACATTTTAAGCTTTGTTTCACCAGTTCCCATGAGTAAATGGCGGAGAAAGGTCATTTTGAAATTTTGTACATAAATGTAGCAAAAAATGCCTAACAAAGCTCAAAATATTATTTACCGAAGCGAAACGTTAGTTAATCTGTTTTCGTACTAGCAGCGCGCAGCGCGCATCGTGCGATTTTTAACGACCGCGCCCGCATCCTCGTAGAACATTTTGTTTTTTTGACAGGTCGGAAGCAGCGGCTATAACCTCGCACATTCGTTCGAAATATATTTTATGTGTAATAGCTGTGTGATAGAGTAGATTGTTTTTCATCGCGTTTGTTTCGTGAGATTTTCGCCGAATTTTTCGTACGAAAGGAATCGTATCTTCTCGAATCGAAACGAGCCTGGTGGTCGAGGGCGAGAAGACTCCTTAGGACGCCGGCAAAATACCAACGAAGAATCCCGACAACCAGCAGCCCGACAAAAAGAATAAGAATCAACGAGAAAATCGCCGCGGCCGATGACAAGGAACAGACGATCGAGGAAAACGATGACAGCGAGAAACCGAAGAAGAACCGCGAGGAAAGAAGACCGGAAATCGAGGTACATGCGTTTTATTATACTCAACGGTTTCGGGGGTATCAAGGGTGTAAGGGGTTGAGGAGACCTGAGACTCAACTCGCTGAGGGTGAAGTGCTTATCTGGGTCAAAGCATGTGGCCTCAATGTCCAGGACGACGGGGAGTCATCGATTCTCCACCGAAAACTCTGTTCAACATGGGCTTCGAGTACGCTGGTGATATCGAGGCCGTTGGTGAGGCAGCTGAAAACTTGAAAGGGGCCAACATGGTTCCGGCTTACTCGCCCTTTTTGCCCTACCAGTCAGTATTTGATACTTGAATTCAGCATCTATCACCAAGAATTACACCCGGCATAACTCCTCTGATCCACACCGCCGGCGGTGGTGTGGGCCAGGCAGTCGTTCAAGTGCCAAAGACAAGTGCAGCGACATGATCTTTGGTTTTTGCAGCAAAATCTAAATACGAGGAGCTCAAGTCGACCGGCACGATTGATTATCTCCTCGAGCGTGGAAGCAATTACAGAAATGAACTGAGGCAAATAGCCCCGGAGGGCGTTGACATTATTGTCGATTGAGTGTGACAACGAGTGCAACAGAGGATGTGCCCTCCTAAAGCCCATGGGAAAATATATTCTCTATGGCCCGGGCAACGTCGTGATCAGCGCAACGCAGAGTTTCTTCGCCGTTCCTTGGTGGACTATGGACAAAATACTTCCGATGAAACTTTTCGAGGAGAAGAAGCCACTGTCCGGGCTGAATCTCCGTCGTCTGATGCATCAGCACCGTACCCATGCCTTCGTGAGGCGAGCGGTGGATAAAGAGTTTAAAAATCGTGATCGAGGTATTTGTTTAAATCTATTAAAACGGATGGTAAGAGGTCACCACCTTTCCACAGGGCAAGTCTTTAGCAACTCGAAAACCCTAAATTAGAATTGTTGTAAGAAATTATTGAAAACTTTCAATTTTGGGAAAGTCAGCATTTTATTTCAAATTCGTTCAGGTGAAAATGACGCAGTGTGTCAAGGAAGGAGGACACCACCGTAACTGCCCATTTTCGACCGTTTTCTTTGGATTTTTTTTAAAGAGAGCAATAAAATGCATCATTTGAAGAACTTTTAGGCTTTATTAGGTATATATTGAAGTATGTAAAATTAGTTTAGTTGTCGAAAGAATAGAAAATCGCGGTGCACGAGTTGCTATAGCACTACTGGTTTTCAGTCAACCCTGTCCATGCTGTTTGCATCGTTGGAACGATGCAAATGGAACGATGCATCGTGGAAGTTTGCATCGTTGGATCGCAACGAAAGCTCTTGCTCACATTTTATTTTTTATATTTTTATTGTTATAGAAATTCTTTTTTTTTAAGATTCATATTGTAGATCGCTAAATAAACAAAAAACGGTTAGTAGATTTTTGTAAGCAAAGTTTGCCGAAATAAATTAAAGGAGTACACAAATATTAATTTTCGTTGCGTTCCAACGCGGAACGCAGTAGAAGTATCGTAAGTATCGTAGAAGTCAAGTACGGGGAGAAATTTCAAAATAATTATTAAAAAAATTAGTAACGAGTTTGAAAAAAAGTTCGTGTTTTCGACCATAATTTTTATATACTACTCCAAAACATTAAAGGGATAGAAAATTTCTTCATTTATTTGAGTGTTTTTTTGAAGCGCTGTATCTATGTGAAAAATGGTCGCATCCAGATAAAAAAAGCCTTTGAAACTTCAAAGTTTTAGTTTCGCGAACTCTTGGCAACATTTTTTTGTGAACTGCGGTTATCACGCAATGATAAGAAATAGCGGAGGAAAAAATTTCCAAAATTATTTGTTTTTTTTTGTCAAGGGTTCGCGGGATAGGTCATTTTTTTTCACGTAACTCAATGCATAGGTCAGTTAGCTTGTTGATTCAGCTTTAATTTGGTATTTTGTCTCTACGTTAATTTTTTTGCTGATATATCCGACTTTAAATGAAAAAGATCCTTTTGTCTTTGATCATCGATCTCTCAACAACCAATGATCGTAACGGGAATTATAGGGCAGCTTTGAAAACTTGAATAAATTTCCTACCAACTCCTTTTGTTGATCTTTGAGAAAAATATTTCTTCACCCTTAACATTAATTTGAAAAACGGACAAAAAGTGACTTTTGATCGTTTGTTAGTAAATCTACTACTACTTTACAAATATTGATGGAAAGACTAATGTTGCCGCGTTTTTTTTTTCAGCGTAATGTAGCCCCAATAGCCCTAATAATTTTCAAATGGATCCATCGAACCGCTTTTCGGACTGATTGATTAATGTTTTACAGAACAATGAAAGGCACAAGTGTATTGTTTCTAAACATCGTGTAATCATCATCAAAATGGAAAAACCACTTGTCTTCGACTTTTTTCACAACTTTGCACTAGTTTCTTGTTAAATTTAAGGAAAAAAAAAATATTTAATTTAAAAAAAAATATTTCTTTTAGCTTTGTAAAACATTTCAGGAAACAATACTGACTCATTTTTTACCCGATTCGGCTATTGCGCACTATAATTTCACTCATGTTTAATTGCATTAATTAAACGTTGCTAACCCCAAGCTGTATTCAATAGTCGATCTGAGAACATTTATGCGATTAACTCTTGATATTTTCTACGAAGGTTATTAGGGTTCCAGGAAACAGTTTTTTTTTTTCAAACTAGGCATGAACAAAAATTGAAAAAAGTTAGTTTACAAAAACTTTAAATTCATCTTTTTTCCATATCGCAGAAAAAAATTACCAAATAAAATATTAGTCAAAAATACTGTTAATTGGTTATCTCTTAAAAAAGAGATCAGTTTTGAAAAAAAGTGTTTTATTTGTAACCCTAATAACCTTCGCGGAAAATACCGAGAATTAATCTCATACAAGTTCTCAGATCGACTAGTGAATACAGCTTGGGGGTATCAACTTTTAATTAATGCAATTAAAGATGAGTGAAATTATGGTCGAATCGTGTAAAAAATGAGTCAGTATCGTTTCCTGAAATGTTTTACAAATTTAAAAAGAAAAAAAATTGAACATTTTTCGATTTTTTTTTCTTGAATTTAACAAGCAACTAGTAGTCTAGGAGCCCACGACACTAAACCTGTCATGATAGGTCTCCCAAAGTTTATACATATAATTCGTCATGATATTCATAGGGGAACATAAAATGGCCCTGCTGTCATGTCTGGGACCGGTCATCCCTAAAAAAATTCATAAAAAATAATAATTTTTCCACGTTTCTGACATGTTAAGTCTCCCGTATTCTGATTGTTCCTCGAGACAGGGGAGGGGTAGGACTATAGGAAAAGGCAGTGCTGCCAGCCCCCCTGATGAGCCGTATCAGTTACTGCCGAGGGATAAGCGACACCTCGCACCCAGGTGTCTATCATCATCGACCTTCTTAAAAACCCAGAGCTTATCTGAAAGATCATCAATTTATGTGTAAGAAAAACTACTACTGCCCTTTCCAAACAGTGGAGAAAATGGCGGCAGCAGCGTTTGAAAGTCGCCCTCCGCGCAACCGAATTTGGCGTTTCAATTCGGTTTTATCAGCAATCACCCGGTTCTTTTCTATTTGTATTATTGAAATACGCTTCCCACTATCACGAACAATTAATTTTAGGTGTCGTTGATTGTTTAAATTAATGAAATCGCATATTTTATGTGATATTTTTCGATTTTTCCGGCGTTTTCATTGTGTTTTTAAATACTTTTTTATGTCTTTCGTTACATTTCAAAGTAAGTTAGTGTTCTTCGGTGAAAAAATACTAGGTGTCATTGTTTCAACGAATAAGATTCTATAAATTAGTCCAAAGTCAGCGATTTTTCAGCCGTTTTTTGGTCATTTATCATTTCTCGTGGCCCGTACGAATCTCTTCCGCTTTATATTTTCAAATAAAGGCTACCTGAAACATGAAGATTTTTTGGCTATATATTTTAAGCAGAAATCGTGTCTTCGACCCTACATTGTAAGACTACGGCTGTGCTATTCAAAACGGTCATAATAAAATGGGGCTAGACGTAATACCTGCTCAGTCTCGTTTCAGAAGCCAACAGTAACGGTCGTGTCGCTGTCCGTTTTTTAAATCTTATATCTAAAATGCGTTGTTTTATTTGGAAAAAATGTGGCGATGTTATGAAATTTACCCAGAGTACATTAGACCAATGTCTAACTATAGTCGCATACCGGAGAAAGAAACGTTTCGAATACGGCGACCCATCATAGACTCGTCAGAATAGTGTAAATTTTCGTTATCATCATGGGTGCTACAGAAAATGTTCTGTTTTGAAACAAAAATACCAAGAAGAACCGGAAGCGTTGCTTCCTTCGAATGAAAGTGTGAGTATACTCACATTTTTTATGCTTACGCTTTCATTCGAAGGAAACAGCGCTTCCCGTTCTTCTTGGTGTTTTTGTTTCAAAACAGAACATTTTCTGTAGCACCCATAGTGATAACCAAAATTTAGACTATTCTCACGAGTCAATGATGACTCGCCGTATTCGAAATGATTCTTTTTCCGGTACACGACAATAGTTAGACATTGGTCTAATGTACTCTCGGTAAATTTCGTAACATCGCCAGATTCTTTCCAAATAAAACAACGCATTTTAGATAGATGTAAGATTTTAAAAACGGACAGTGACACGACCGTTACTGATGGCTTCTGAAACGAGACTGAGCAGGTATAACGTCTCTAGACCCTTAGGCCCCCGCCCCCTTTTATTCCGACCGTTTTGAATAGCACAGTCGAAGTCTTACAATGTAGGGTCGAAGACTCGATTTCTGCTAAAAATGTATAGCTGAAAAATCTTCATGTTTCAGGTAGTCTTTATTTACAAATATAAAGCGGAAGAGATTCGTACGGGCCACGAGAAATGATAAATGACCAAAAAGCGGCTGAAAAATCCCCGACTTTGGAATATTTTTTAGAATCTTCTTCGTTGCAACAACGACACCTAATATTTTTTCACCGAAGAAAACTAATTTACTTTGAAATGTAACGAAAGACATAAGAAAGTATAAAAAAAAACACAATGAACACGGCTGCAAAATCGAAAAATATCACATAAAATATGCGATTCCATGTGTTTAAACAATGTACGACACGCAAAGTTCATTGTTCATGATAGTGGTAGGCGTATTTGAATAATACAAATTGAAAAGAACCGGGCGATTGCTGATAAAACCGAATTGAAATGCCAAATTCGGTTGCGCAGAGGGCGACTTTCAAACGCTGCTGCCGCCATTTTGTCCACTGTTTGGAAAAGGCAGCAGTGGCGTTTCTTACATAAAAATTGATGATCTTTCAGATAAGCTTTGGTTTTTTCAGGAGGTCGATGATGATAGACACCTGGGTGCGAGGTGTCGCTTGTGGGCTCCCCTACTATAGAGCAAAGTTGTGAAAAAAGTCGAAGAAAATTGGTTTTTCCATTCTGATGATGATTACACGATGTTTAGGAACAATACACTTCTTCCTTTGTTTTGTAAAACTTTGATAAATCGATCGGAAAAAATGGTTCGATGGATCGAATTGAAAATGTACAGGGCTATTGGGGGTACATTAAGCAGAAGAACAACCGGGCAACATTAGTATTTCCACCAATATTTGCAAAGTAGTAGTACATTTACTGAAAAACTATAAAAAGTAATTTTTTGTCCTTTTTCAAATTAATATTAATGGTGCAAAAAATGTTTTTTTTTTCTAAAAAATCAACGAAAGAGTCGTGCAGGAAATTTATTTAAGTTTTTCAAAGCTGCCCGTGCGATCATTGGATGCTGAGATATTGAAGATCGAAGACAGGATCTTCTTACATTTAAAGTCGGATATCTTAGCAAAACATTGACGTAGAGAGACAAAAGAACCAAATTGAAGCTGAATAAACAAGCTAACTGACCTATACATGGATTTAACAGAAAAAAAAACAAAAAAATTTGGAAACCAATTTTCTCTCACTATTTTTTATTATTCCGCGATAACAGGAGCTCACAAATTTGTTTTGCCCACAGATCTCGAAACTAGAAACTTGAAGCTTCATAATGCTTTTTATCATCTCGATGCGATCATTTTTTACATTGATACGGCGCTTAAAAACACTTAGAAAAATTGAAGAAATTGGATTGGTCGATTGGACGAAAATTGTTCGAGTTGTGCTGCGTCCCGATTACGAAAACGTGATTTGGAGAAAAATGTGTGTCAAGTCAACGTTTAGACGATAGAGCTAAAGAAGTTTTGTTTCCGTAATCTAATGCCACCTTTTGGTCGGAAATAAAACTATTTTTTGTCGGTGAATTTGTCCCCATAGATTACAAGAATAGGCTTACAAGAATTGAGAATTGTGACTACCGCCATGGCATCGCCGAAGACGTTCTTCAGCGCCGGAGACTCCCCTAAAAAAATAGTTCGAAAACCACTTCAAAACTGTTTTTTTTCAGCTTTAAACGAATATTCATAATATTTTTTGAGGTTATAAGGATTTTTTAAGTGTGTCCAAAAAAATGATTTTTCGAAAATTTTCCATCGATGACCTCCTTTAAACAATTCGCGGTCGTAAAATTTCACCGCTCTTCTGTAGAGCGAGACTCCTGCGATCGTTATTGCTAGAAAATTCGATCCTTGGAGGAACCTGCCGAAGATAAATCCCGGCAGAGAGAAAAAATGCTTAACGTATTTATTTTAGCAATAATTATAAAATTTCACCACTTTTTCACGAAGTGAGACTCGGTCGATCTCGTTCGCTCGCGAATTTGGTCGGCCGCAGACAACCTGCCAAAAAAAATCATGGCAGAGAGAAAAATTCCGAACGCATTTGTTTAAACAATGCGCATTGTAAAATTTTACAACTCTTTTATAGAGTAAGTCTCGAGCGATCTCGCTCGCTCGAGATTTCAGCAGAGACCGAACTTGTCGACGATAAGCAGCGTCGAGATTCAAAATAGGCCTTGAGCTCATTTGTTTAAATTAATGAAAAAAGGATGGGGGAATGTCAGCACCCTTCCACAATACGAGTCTCTGGCAAACATCCCGTTTGCTAGAAAGTTCAATTGTAATGGAATTTACACCGATGACCGTCGTCGACAAAAGAAATCGATTTAAGGCCATTTGTTTAAACAATTGGCGATCGAAAAATTTCTATTTTTATATAAATAAAACTATTTATATAACGAAAATAAAACTATTTTTAGTCGGTGAATTTGTCCCCATAGATAATAGGCTTACAAGAATTGAGAATTGCGACTACCGTCATGGCATCGCCGAAGACGCTCTTCAGCGCCGAAGACGCTCTTCAGCGCCGAAGACTCCCCTAAAAAAATAGTTCGAAAACCACTTCAAAACTCTTTTTTTTCGGCTTTAAACGAATATTCTTAATATTTTTGAGGTTATAAGGATTTTTTAAGTGTGTCCAAAAAAATGATTTTTCGAAAATCTTCCATCGATGACCTTCTTTAAACAATTCGCGATCGTAAAATTTCACCGCTTTTCTGTAGAGCGAGACTCCTGCGATCGTTATTGCTAAAAAATTCGATCCTTGGAGGAACCTGCCGAAGGTAAATCCCGGCAGAGAGAAAAAAATGCTTTACGTATTTATTTTAGCAATAATTATAAAATTTCACCACTTTTTCGCAAAGTGAGACTCGGTCGATCTCGTTCGCTCGCGAATTTGGTCGGCCACAGACAACCTGCCAAAAAAAATCATGGCAGAGAGGAAAATTCCGAACGCATTTGTTTAATCAATGCGCATTGTAAAATTTTACAACTCTTTTGTAGAGTAAATCTCGAGCGATCTCGCTCGAACGATCTCGCTCTCTCTACATGCAGCGGGCGTAGCGAACATACACACACACGCGCGCGCGCTTAGGATTGTCGCCTTTTCTCCCCGCACCCGGCCGGCGTAGCGCAGGTACACACTCACACACAAGACACACACGCGCGCGCTTAGCGATCATCGCCTTCTCTTCGCACGCGGCCGGCGCGTCGACTACGCGCCGGCGTATCGGACACACATACACACGCGCGTGCCTAGTGATCGCCGACTACGCGGCCGGCGTATCGAACACACACACGCGCGCGCCTAGCGAACGTCGACTACGCGGCCGGCGTATCGAACACACATGCGCGTGCCTAGCGAACGTCGACTACGCGGCCGGCGTATCGAACACACATACGCGCGCGCCCAGCAAACGTCGACTACGCGGCTGGCGTATCGAAGACACACGCGCGCGCCTAGCAAACGTCGACTACGCGGCCGGCGTATCGACACACACACACACGCGCGCGCGCGCCTAGCGGTCGTCGACTACGCGGCCTCGACTCTTCGTCCCAGTGCGAAGTATCGGGGCCAAATTCGCGAGCGTTGCGCCATCCGTCGGTAGTCAGTCGTAGCTAAAAACTGCGAGATCTGCGCTACCGACGTAACGAGAGGCCGCGTCGAAATTTCCTGGCGTGTGGCACATGGCCTTAAGGCTGGGATACATCTTAGTCTATTGCATAGAACACGAAAGAGCGGGACGGCTATGTTTTTTCTTCGAGGCCTAAGGAAACAAATGATTCCTCAAAATTCTCTACAGTGCAAATACTTAACAATATTAAATTGCACAATATTCCACTACGTATACTAGCAGCATAATGGGATGAATAAAGATCCAAATATCACAGAGAGTGTCAGTTTCAACGTCTTCAATAATTTATTAACCTTTTCATTGACCGTCAATACAATCATGAAGACATTTATTGACAATCATTTTTTTAAAATGTCCTTCAATTGGTTCCTTATACCTATTGTGTTTCCTTATACTTCGTGTGCCACGTAGATGAAGGTTCAACATGAACCTTCATCTATTTGGCACGTGGCACTTCGTAAACACTAGTTATAGGGCTATAGGGGTTAAAATAATGCTTCGATTTAAATTTAAAAAAAACTGAACAAACTGCGATTAGGGTCAGGGATGTCGCGTTAAAAAATTAAGCGCTTTCTCCACTTGGTTTATTAATAATATTCGAACAAAATTCAACTTGAACCTTCAACATCTCCGAAACTGTGTGGTGAAACGGATTCATTTTTGGACAGTTAACGTATCTTAAATTAATCTCTCGGTGATATGAATTTCAATCGTCTACACGCATTTCGATTTAGGTGTCGAAACTCCTTAACAAGCTTGAGCTACTGATGCGATAAACAAATCATTCATCTTATGAAATTCATTTTAAAATTACGTAAAAAAGGTTACCATTTTAAGGGACGGGTAGGGGTTTCAAAGTGAAAAAACCCTTTTTAACGATTTTTTTCATCTTTATGGATAGAGTAAATTTATTGAAACCCTTTGTACTTGTCATTTCAAGCACATTCCGTGAAATTTGTGCGCGAAAATATCCACAAACAAGCCGGTGTCAAAGCTTTTCCAAGAACGACTTTGGGAAAACACGATTTGCGTTGTTCACTGTATCTCAGCTAGAAATTATCTGAAATCAAGTGCCATTAAAATTTAGTCGAAGTATCATCAAATCCTCCCCCCAACGGTCGTTGATATTTTTTTTTTTTTTTTCATTTCTAAATTTTTGGTAGTCATGTAAAGTGAAAAGTGCTATTTTTCACGAAAAATTCCGCCATTTTGGGGGTGGCAAACCCCCTCAATGTAAAAAAAATCTCAAACGAACCGTTTGGGGGAGGTATTTTATATGTTGAAAGTGTGTACCAAGTTTCAAATAAATCGGTCATGTAGTTTTCAAATGGCAGTGAACACGGACTTTGAAAAAGTCGTTTCGAGAAAAACGCGTTTGAAGTTTTAGAAGCTAAAAAGTGATTTTTTTTTCAACTTACACTGAATCATCGATTCCAGCTCCATAGCGTAGACTCCTTTCAGCAGCTTCGATGTCTTGAGCCTCTTTTTTTTAAGCCTTTGCCTTATCCTGGCTTCTGTGCTCTGCTTCTCAACTTGTATCTTGGCCCTGTTGATGCAACAGTTATCCTCCCATCTTGCGTATTCGTGAGCGTTCGGCCCGACGCTGATGTTGATGTCCGACAGAAAGGTGAGAAAAGCACCAGCATCTTCATTGAAAGTGCATGCAGCCACGTAGGATGCAAATTCAACGATTTGTTTGCTGCCTGGTAATTTTTTGGGTGCAATCCTCCAAATTAGCTGGTTCAGACTTTCGTTGGTATTTTAGGTAAAACCTCCAAGAAACCTTTCAAGAAGTTCATCCTTGGCCAGATCTTCGTAAATCGGTTTGATTGGGTGTAAGACATCTTCTCGAAGTGGAGTGTAATTGTGGTTGAAATTTTCCACTCCTGTTGTGGCCAGAGCTTTTTGATAAGGACACCACGAGTCCTCGCCGCTCAGGCACTTATCGTGTTGAGGGTTATCGTCTGTCTCGGCTGCTGGTGATAGTACGTTGCCCAGATGGCATTTTTTCATTTTCTCTACCGAATCTCATGTATATCTTATTGCTGCTCCGTTGTATCGACTCAAATTCGATGACTTTTCCGGTGAGTTTTCCTTTGCCGCCGAGTACTTTATTTCGCCGTTTTTTACCTGATTTTTTTCCTGTTTTCACGACTTTATCTTCAACAGTATTTTTTACCAGATCACGTAGACGTTTTCCCATTCTCTTTTGCACGTGACCTACACATTCTTTTTTTATTTATAGCGAAATTTTAACCGTAAGGTTTCGCTTTCACTAAGTTGCCATAAGTTTTGCTATCGCCGTCTCCGACATAGTTGCTGATCTTTGCTCCATACTTTTCCTCTGAGCGGCAGAACATCTCAAATACTGCGCCTACTTCCATGTTACCTGATGGTCCGGTGTGATTGGCTTGACATTCATTATTATCAACGTGTTCTTCGTGCCACTCTTCAAATTCAGTTGTATTCAATTTTTCTTCCCACAATTTGCAAGACTGACATTACAAACTACTTACGAAAATATTAATAACTTTTCCAGTCCAATAACCAAGCAATGAAGTGACGCCAACCAAGGAGTTAAAGCCTTGCTTCTGCCACGTGCCGTCGCCAGAAACAGTCGAAGTATCAGACTCCGAATTTGCCGTTGTTTTCTCTTTTTCTTCGTCTGCGGCGGAAAGGAGAAATTTTTCAGCAGTCCTGTCGACGTAGGAGCAAATCGATTTCATAATATCCAAATAAGACGATATGGCTAAAAATTACTTGCAATGTTCATTAGACCGCAAAAGTTATTGCAGCGTGCTAAACCCAAACCTAATGTACGCATTATGAAAATAAATCGAGTGTTGATTTCGTAGCGATGACCAGTTTTCTCACTCGACGGTATGTAGCGTAGATCACAATTGGCACATTTTACCTGCATTTGAAAGCCAAGACCTTCTTTTTTTACAACTTTTGAACGCAAACTGAACCATCACACTGAGCACATTTCACCAAACTTGCAATTGTTGAGAAAACAAGCAAAACATCGACGATTCTATAATGATTTTCAACGTCTTCCGGCACGCTCGCACTGGTATTCAACTTCATCTTTTTCGATTATGCCCTCTTCGTATTAGCTTCATCCTTATTTTTTTCACATGGATTAGGCCTTTTTTTCGATTTGCACAAATACGTTCTTGTATTTGTTCCGTCACCTCTTGAAACTTTAGACAATCTCGGCGTTTTTAATCAGAAAATGTCTTGACAAAATTATAAAAGCACTGAGAACAAGCGCTCGACCGAACGTACAGCAACTAACTGACGCTCGTTTCTCTTTTGAAAATATTATACACCTATAATATATGTATACGGCTTTTGTTACCTCTCTTTATTCAATAAAACCTTTTCGAATTAAGGTAGTCCTCGCGCAGATGCCTATTTCGACAGCATTGGTGAACTTTTATAACGAATGGAAAAAACTGTACCATCTACGTTTTTGTGAAATTTTAAGGCACTTTACCGTTTCCAACTCATGATATTTGACATCAAAGTTAGCAACTTTTTACGTATGGCCTATAGCAATTTTCCGATCGGAAGAAGGATATATTTAAAAAAATCATAAACTCGAAAGTATGAAATGAAATATTTGTATTTTTGAACACACGGTAAGAAACGACTTTAAGAATGCCTCAAATAAATTTGAGTTCAAAATATTAAAAGATATGCGGCGCTGCAGAAATTTGCAACATACGTGTGTATGTTGCTGCAGGTGCATCACCGTCATGTTGCATCTGAAAAAAAATTTGTTTATTCCTGGATAGTTTCGCTACAATGTAGCGTAGCGATATTTTTTTTCGATCATTAGGGAAATTATGATGAGCCGAAGAAAAAATGTGTATTTTCCACCGAAATTTCACGAGAGGAAACGTCAATAAAAAAAACCAATCAAGTAATCGCAAAAATCCTACGTCACCTTTTAGATCATGTATCCAAAAGTATTGTGTACACATTTCACAACAATCGAACCGATAGTTAACGAGATGTACTTGACACCATTTCGAAAAATGTAGTATCGAGATAATCACAAAAGAAAGTAAATGTGCGGTTATTCGACTGATGGTGCGGTTTTTGTGAGTCCTACCGTTAATCCGCGATGCCTGGTCCATACGTGTCCCCTTCGGCAGCTGATTGAGCATCCTGGGCCTCTTTTTGAGAAGATCTACGTACTTGGCGTGTTTCTTTCGTGCTTTACGAAACACACTATACGTAAACACTGATTGAAACGCGCAGTCGACCGCTCGCAGCGGTTCGATTTTTCCTACCGAAAAATACCTGTAACGTCCACAATTTAGTGATTTTCAATACCAACAACGGCTTAAGTTGCTCGTAACATTCCATGGTTAATCGAGAAAAAAAATTCAGCGTGGCCTTAGGCACTGACGCTAGCCGGGCTCTTTCGATATTACAACTGAGCCAGACGCCATATTTTGATGAAAACAACAGTAATCAGCAGCGATCTCTTATCCAGGTAAGGTGAAAAAGAAAGTGTTTTGTTTCCAAGATACAATCACGGAAACTTAGGCCGCGCTGAGTTGTAAAATTGGCTTTCAAGGGAATACATTATATTTTGGATTCTAGTGTAGATTAGATCGGAAGTTCTACATTAAGCGATCGTCACAGTGTAAAACTTTCAGAAAATCAATTTGTTGTTGTTGCATTATCCGATAGTATATACGGTTATAAACGTTCTGTCCAATTTTTAGGTCGAAATTCGAATGATTTCGGTCGCTACAGCTTTTCTTAGAAAAAGTGATTGGAGCGTGAGACCTGGCGCGGACGGCGCGCCAGGGACCCCCGCCGGTTTTGAAGCCGATTTACGAAGATTTGACAACAGACGAATTTGTTAGAGAGATGTTCGGGCGGAAAAACGCAAATCAATAATGAGAGTTTTAATCATTGCGTGTGGCTACTCGCTCCCAAACACATATTCTGTGGGAAATAAACTTTGGAAATTGCGCCGTATTGTCCAGCTTGTACCTTCAAAGAATGGTCAATACCTTCAAAATATGATCCAATACTAAAAATCGCCCCTAAGTACAAAGCAGAGCGCATCGCAATTGCAAACCGTCGCAGCTCTTTCGACAGCAAAGATGCCAGGACGGCTCGGCGGAACGGAATTGCTGCCAGAAATGATCAATTTGAGGAAGCAGAAGGAAGATTGTATGGACCTGGCATCACCTATTGATCGTAAGTAGATGATTTGGTAATTTTCGGGATTATGACCCCACCTTTTGAGGGGGTCGGAATGGGGGGATATGTTAAAAATAGGTCCCCCTGACAATATGCCGAAGAGAAATCGTCGCGGCCACCCCCCCGCCCCCCATAAAAAGTTATGGGGTTTTGAAGTTCGAAAAAATGCGTCGCAGAATAGCGGACCCGTAGACCGCCGAGGGTCCAGAGGGAGGTCCAGGGGGGCGAAACCTCCCTGGCGGGGTCAAGGGGCAGAGCCCCGTGTGTACCTATCAAAGCCATAATAATGTACATGTTCTTACCTTGGTTCAAGTACCGGTAATACATTTGTAGAAACTGAAATACCAATCACAACAACAACAACAATACTCACACATACATCCAAACAAACCGACATAGACACTATATTCACCGATTTCCAGTCTCGTCTTTGAAATAATACATTTTGACAAACTATCAACGAGGGCGTGGGGAGACGGAAGAGACCGCGCCGTTTTTTCTTCAGCATCGTGCTCAGGAGAGCTTTTTTGACAAATCCCCCTACCTCCTGCTTGCAAAGTGCATGTGTGTGGGTGGGTGTGTCTTATTTTTATTCATTTAAAATCTATTTTTTTCAGCATTGGTGGGGCTTCGCCCCCTCCGCCCCCACAGCGGCTCCGCCCCTTGACCCCGCCAGGGGGGTTTCACCCCCTCTGGACCCCTCCCCGGTCGTCGGGTCCGCTATTCTGCGACGCATTTTTTCAAACTTCTAAACCCCATTACTATTTATGGGGCGGGAGGGGGGGGGGGGGTGACCGCCGCGATTTCTCTTCGGCATGTTGTTCGGGGGGACCTATTTTTAACATATCCCCCCATCCCGACCCCTGCAAAAAGTGGGGTCGTAATACCGAAAATTACCGACGATTTATGTGAAAATCACGCACTCCGAACTTTAAACGCGTTTTTCTCGGAATGGTGTTTTTCAAAACAGTGGCCACTCTCAAAGGAAGAGTTTTCAAGCTATCCGTTTGAAATTTTAACAAAACATTCTTCACGTCATTCCTTATGTTGTTATGGAAGCTTTTTATTGTTCGAAATCTTCGTATTTTTTTATATGAAAAGCTGTCGAAAAAAGGCTAGATTTTATACTTTTTGTTCGACCCGCCGCTATTTTTTCAAATTTCACTATAAAAAAACATCTAGATGAACATAGTGGCTTTTTTACAGATCAAAAATCATTTTGAAATTTTTGTTTCAGATACAATTTGCAGCCGCAAAGACAACATGCGACACTATTTTTTTCCTAGCAATTTTCCGCAAATAAAAACAATGTCAAACATTAAATAAAGAATTTAAAAAATCATTTTGTATCCTTTATCGCTGCTTCAATTTGTAAAAAACATATATATAGATTAGCTTAACCTATCCACCTAAAAAAAATCGAGAATATCGGCCATTTTTCAGGCGGTCACACTGTGACGATCCGTTAAACGTTCAACTGTCCTTGTATTTTACCTTGTAAGACGAGCATTTTTTAATGCTATTTTAGATCGAGAACATACCTCCATGGTCTGCTTTATAAATAGATGTGTGCGGAAGAAAATAGAGACGTCAGCGTTGAGCACTTTAATAATGGGAGTAGCTACTGTGCATGCACGTACAATTTTATCAGAATACTTTCCGCGCCAAATCAAAAGAATACTTCGACGCTTAGTCAAAGAATTCCGATAGGAATCCTTGAGCGATATGTGCGAACGACGCAAACGTATATGTTTTAACCCGGGAGTTTACGAATAAACTTTTTTTTAAGATTTCCAATGTGCCTTTGTCACGTCGCTAATCTTTTTCCATTGTTCGGTTCTCCGTTTTTCTAGTGAACGTTTGAAATAAGAACTTGTTGCAATGAAAATGCACAAAAATTGCCTTGAGAGGTGAGCAAATTTCAGGATTAGGCGGATATAAGAGGGAATTGTGTCTGAGATGGCCATTTATAATTGCAATTTTCCGCGCTGTTAATTGTTGTGAATAGTACCGTAAAACGAGGCTACTTTGAATAGGTTTTGGAAGTTTCTTGTAGGTCACTTTTGTTTAACATCCTAAATTCCAACTGTTTTGCTCCAATAGAACAATTTGACCTTTGGCTATCAAATGTATAAGAAAGTCAAGCCCCACTACACATCCACAATCGTGTATATATATATTCTTAAAATTGTCAAAGTAAACCCGGGTGTAGGGTTTTTTTGACAGGGCATTGAAATCGCACTTATGTCAAAGATTCAGTGCTAATTTAACATCATTTTGATAAAAAAAATTATTATTTCACGCATTATACATGAAATGAAATGAAAAAGAACGATTTTTTCAATCAAATTGTCATCTTTATTAAGGGAGGACACTATTGTGACGGGCCGAAAAAAGTCGTTTTTACCGTTTCTTTTGTACTGGATTATTTATTCTCGGATTTCGAAAAAGGTACGTTATAAAGCATAGGTTTAACTTTTTCCGTGTAAATTTACAAGAAAAAAAATATTGTTTTCTTAGAACCATGTTTTTTAAATCGGCACGCAGCAGAACTCGAACAATTTTCGTCGAATCGACTTGAAATTTCCACTGTAGCTTTGTAGGTTGCCTTAACAGTCAAGTACGAGCGCTTAATTCGATTAATTAAAAATTGTAAAAAATATATCACTTTTAATATGAAAAGTATGGTCGAAAAAACGAACTTTTGTCCAACTCGCCTCTATTTTTTCTTGAATGATTTTTTAATTTACCCCGTACTTAACTGCTAAAACTATGGTAATTAACGAAAATATTTCACTTTTAGTTCCTGAACTCAATTTACGACAGTTCTACTGCGTGCCGCGAAGAGGGGCTATAGCGACTCGTGCACGGCCAATTTGTATTCTTTTGACAAATTATTTTCTTTTCATACTTCAATACATACCTTCCAAAACCTAAACGTTCTTTTGACCAGGTATTTTATTCCTTTGATTAAAAAATCCAAAGATAACGGTCGAATATGGCCAGTTACAGTGGTGTCCTCCCTTGAGGAAACATTTTACATAAAAATATCAAGTACCTAGGGTACTATCATAATCATCAAATCAGTCTTAGAATTATCATTGAGATCAAAATAAACTTTAGCAATATTATAATAAATTTGAACAACAAATTGTTGTTCAAGTTTATCCCTCACACCCGCCGCCCGCCACAGAAGGGCACGCGGGCTCGCTGCGCACACGTTTGAACCGTATTCTGGCACTCTATCAAAGTAGCCCCAAAAACTGTCAAAGTCACCATGAATGTCAAAGTAACTTAACTACGTTACTTTGTAACTTAGCTTAAGTAAGTAACTTAACTTAATTAAGTTTTACGGTAGTACGGACAGAGTGCAGTTAGAACTTCGCGCGGGAAAGAAAATATTCAATTAAAAATCAATCACATTAATAACGTTTTTAATAGTTTGATGTTTTTGGGATCAGTCACTTTACTGGTACATTTTTTCGGGGCGTTCGTGGCGAGTGAATATTCCTCCGTCGTCGAAACATCCAGTGCATGGTCCTGTTCAAGGCAAAATTCTCAGGACTGTTAATTCGATCGAATACGGGGTATTCAAAGGTATCAGATACACCCAACCTCCGGTCGGAACGCTGCGATTCAAGGTACGCGCTCGGTCATGCTGCCCTCGAGAGGAAATAATTTTATAATTGTGATTTGATCCGAATTTAATTACAAATTCTAGCGTTTTTCTCCATTCATCGGTGATACCGAAATTTTTATTTAAACGATCGATCGTATCTCGTCGATATTTTTGACGGTCCTCAATCGATTGCTGATGTACATGAAGCAATGCAAATTTATTAAGAAGAATGTAAATCAGGTGTCTTATCTGATTCTTTAAGGAACATTTTGATTATTATTTCCATCACGGTTACAAATAAGTATGTTTCGACAGTAGCAAAACATTTTGAGGTAAACGCAATAAATTCGAAGGAAGTGAAGTATAAATACAGATAAGAAGTTGCACGTATGTAAAAAAGATTAATCAATATTATCACACTTGCTCGTCAATATTTTGTATTCGTTATCAATCAATTGGTTTATCGATTTTTTTTTTCAAAATCTTATTCGAGTTCTGCATCAGAATAAGTCGAACTAGACCACCATTTAGATAAATCTTCGAATCATTTACAATTCGAAAAAAATTACAGCAGAAATATAAAAAAAACTGGCCCGAAAAATAATGTTAAATAAGTGGGACAAATAACACTGAGTATATACATATTTGTAATATTTGGATATATATTTGTAATATATATCCATATTTATTATGTATGTATTTCTGTTTGCATGAATAGTCACAATTTCGTCTGACCACAAAAATGTCGATTCTTGTTTTTACTTATCTTAAGGTAGTTCTGTAGATACGCGTATGAGTCAAAAGTTTCGGTTGGAGCGTATAGTAACATCCCATGCCTATACGATGCTGTTGGTTGTACACTTTTGACAGAGCTTATACTCTCTGTAAGTCCCACACATTCGCACCTCATGCATAGATAAGTCTCATGCTCGTATAGAGAGGGGCGCTGTAATCGTGGCAACAGCGCGAACTTCCTGCAGTCATAGCGTTGAGCTTCCTACGATCCGTCTTTCGCGAAATATTTTATATCAATAAAAAAAGCGTGAAAATGTCAACCAAAATGCGATACAAAGGCGAGTTTACAAAAAAAAGGCGCTTGCTAAAAGACTGGAGCTGTGGTAGCCATGTGTCAAGCAAATGCGGCTAAACGCGATGAGAGTAACCATAACTCCAACGATCAGTAACAAAAATTCGCTTTCGAAGGACGTAGGATCGTGGATTTACAACATCTTGTCGACAGTTTAAATTGTATTTTCTGTAACAATCACAAATGCATGCATAAATTGAACAAATTAAATTTGTCTGCAGAATACATTTATTTCACATCCGTCTCAGAATTGCTAGAACTCGGGAAAAAAAACACGCTTCCAGTTCCCAGCCCACCCACCGATCAACTGGGTGCAGCGTACACTGTTGTCATTCCACTACAGATAGTTGGGCTCGAGTTCGGTGTGGAATATGATTACCACTTTTCATAAGTCGATATCTCCGAAACTAAACAGTCAAAGTTTGTCTTTTTTTTTTAATCAATCCCACAATATTACTGCGCACACGTGTATTTTTATTTTGAAATGCTAAGATCCGTTTAGAACCTATATCGAAAAATGCGAGCAAACTCCTATCGGTTTACGTGTTAGGTATAGGGATCGCATACAGAAGTACCCATATTCAATTGCAATTATTTCATGAACAATACGGTGAATCGAATTGAATTTTTGGGCATCAGTCCATAAAGGTCATATTTACACCATACTTAGATTTCAGACAATTCCTAAGATTTGACGAAAACTACAGAACTATCTGAAGTACGTAATAATATGGGCATTTATTATCGATTTATCGATCACGTTGACTGTACGAAAATCTCCAGTGGCCATTGTATCATTGACTGCGACTCAGCAAGCACTTCGGTGCGGCAATGAGTGTCCTCAGCTTGGTGTGCATTCAGAAATAATCGGAGACGAGGATTGCTTGGTTCTCAATGTCTTCACGCCTACCGTAAAAAAAAGGAAATAAAAAACACCATAGGTACAAAACGACATAACAACATAAGTTACAGTAATCCATACGAATGGGTGGACATTCGTTTTTTTATGGTGCATGTCCACTTTACGGTGCAGACAAATCTGATTGGGACTTTGACGAAGAGAAAGCTCGCCATGGTATGTAATCACGAAAGTACCTTCGCTGAAGGATCAGACGACGTCTCCATAAAAAAAAAAATAGATTTTCTGCTCGAGAGAGACGTGCTTTTTGTCTCGCTGAATTATCGGCTCGGAGCTCTTGGTAAATATATATATGAATACATCATTCCCTTTAGACAATCCTACAATAAATAAATCTCATTATTCATAATAGAAGTAATTAAATGCGTAAATAGCTGTAACATGTCGTAAAAGCAACATTTCAAAAGTCAAAAAGAAATATCATTTTCACGAACCCTTCCTCACATTCGAAGCGCTAAAATTCAAACGGGTTGCTGAAAATGAGGGGGTAGGCTACCTCGAGGCCCGAAAGGCAGGGTTATTTAATAAAACTCGTTTTAGAAGAATAAATAAGATGATCAAAAAATCGTTTGGAGATTTTTTGTATGTTCATTAAACAAAGTTGTGTCTCAAATTTCATCAGACAGTTTTGATAATTATACAAGTTATAAACAAGGACCTTTAACCGTGAGGGGTGTAATGGTGTACTTGATTTTAGCTACCGGGTTGATCTAAAAAAACAAAAAAATATATTTTTTATAAAGATAATATTGGCTAAGACTTGACCAACCTTTTTTTGTTATTGTGGTCAAACAACAAAAAAATATTGAAGGTCTTCTTCGATTTTTCAAGGAAAAATGACATCATTATTTTTTAAAACTAATGAAAAACAATGTTAAAAAAAACGTCAGTCGAGACTAAACTACTATTACATTGAATAAGTGTATTCAATTTCAAGTCAATCCGTTTATTAGATGTCGAGAAATCCTGTCCACTGTTTTACAAAAAAAAAAAAAAAAAATTTGAAAAATCGCGTTTAAAGTTTTACTGGCAGTTCGATCGTTGTAATCATAAGTTCACCTTCAGTCTATAATTTTTGTAAATTCTTCTTATTCAATTTAAATAGCCTCACCCCTCATCGACTATGTTAGACCAATTTGAAATGCGTTTTTTTTTTCGTATTCACAAATTTAAATCTTTTGCGAATAAAAAAATATTCGAATCGTTCGTTCATATTAGGTTTCTTGAGCCTGAACGAACTCGGCGCGATTGGCAATCAAGGACTCAAGGACCAAAATTTGGTGCTCAAATGGGTGCAAGACGAAGTTTGCCAAATTCGGTGGAAATGCGAGGAAGGTGACGATATTTGGGAAAAGTGCCGACGCTGTATCAGTTGGCTTTCATGTCCTTTCGAAGGCTTCCGAAGGTATGTCGTGACATTATTTGCTTACTTTATTTCTCTGAAGAAAGAAAAGACACGTCGGAATCATTTTTTATTTTATTTATCAATGGCATTCCCATAGAACTCTTCCATGGTGCCATATCCATGAGTGGAACACCTCTGGCTCCTCATAGTTTCGTATCACGATCGGAAGCCGCTCGACGAGGCAAGGAATTAGCTGCAATGGCAGGAGGGAGAAGTCTGATGTTGTTTTCGAACATGCATAAATCCCATCTGCAGGGCCTTTACAGCGCGACGCCTAAACAGCTCCAGAAAAAAGTTCAGCGCGTCGACCCACTTCGTTATTTTGTAAAGTACTTCGAAAAATTACAATTAAAAATACCAAAAATCGATGTATGAAATATAATTTTGTAAGCAAAAACTAAATTCCGATATTGTTAAAGTTCCTCACGCGTGTGTTATCGGGTCTGATATATTTTTTCTAACAGATCGAACCGTTTGTACCTACCATCAAGGACCCAAGTATAGCCACCGGTGTCTTTCTCTTCGAGAGCTTGATGGAAATATGCAAGTCTGGAAATTTTAACCAAGTGCCGCACATTCTGGGCTCCACGTATGTGGACATTATTGTGTATTTCAACTGTAGGTATCAGCAGTATTTTCTTCACCATTTTTGACTTTCGACGGTTTCCACACCATTTGAGTCTTAAGGACGCAAATGATTTCTCAAGATTTTTCACAGTGCAAATAATTAACAATATTAAATTGTATAATATTCAACAATGTGTACTAGCAGACTAATGAAGTAAATAAAGATCCAAATATCACGGAGAGCGTCAGTTTCAACGTTTTCAACATATTGCTATATCTCTACCTTGATGGGCGCGGGTATCGAGGTGCCACTACAGTTGTACCGACAAGATCAAATCGCAATTTCATTATTGGTTGAGGATACGTTATTGGAAAGGTCGGATGAGAACAAATTGACTGATAATAATAATAATGAAGTAATTATCGCATGCGTGTCCCTCCCCGAGGGTGCCCTTTGCTCGGAATAAGGGTACCAAACGCAAACGTACGTAAACTCGCAACATGCTTATTGCGAATTTATGGATATGTTGGCTGGTAAGAATGATAGGATAGTCATTTTCATATCGCTACATTTACCCGAAAAGTAATTGTAAACTGGTTACAAAAAAGAGTTTCGAAACTTGGAACTTCTATTTTTCGAATCATTAGATGAACATTTTTTTATCTTTTGGAATAGCCGTTTTTAAGGAGGTCGGAGCGTTAGCCGACCTCCGAAGAAAACACATTTAATTCTGATCAGAGTGGATTCAATTTAGAACTACATACAGGCCGCACAATGGCGAAAGAAGGGCAGAAATCCGTTGAGACAGTAGTGCAATCGAAAACATCAACAATACACAGTTATACTATATAGCCTTTGATTTCTGCGAGTGGCAAGCTTTTGGCGCCTATGTTGATCGTTTTAAACGATCCTACTGGCAAATTTGGTACTCGAGTGGAACAAACTATGTTCAGAGCCGAAAACATATTTCTACTGGCTTCGAAATCTGAAAAATTGACGACATCATTTCAAGCGTTGATTCCAAGAAGTATATATTCCCAATACGAGTCCAAAATCGGTAATACGTCTGGATTCTTGGAGCGGTCAATGCCCAACTACATTACAGAAATGGATATGCAAGGGAAAGATATTAAAGTTTTAACCATTCCAGCAGGTAAATATATTGCACCAGTTTCATTAGTTCTGTAGACAATTAGTTTATATGATAATTAGTAATTCCTGCAGGTACAACTGGAATGATACAGCCGCTTGATGTTTATGGCTTCCGTGCATGGAAAAACTTCGTCAAACACTTTTCTGACGCAATAATATTTTACAATTACAACGTCAATCTGCATTTGAGAGACAATATTGTTAAGTTACAATCTCTTACAGATAACCAGTTTTCTTCTCCACAGTTTACAAACCTTTACAAATATGCGTGGTAGATAAGCGGTTACGAAGATGAAGGACCACCGAACTTAAAGAATCCGGTAGAATTTTGCTTCTCACAAAATGTATCGCCATGCGATATATGCGGCGAAGCAGCTATTATCACTTGTACGTGGTGTAAGAAATCTCTTTGTTTCAAAGACTTTTATGATGACGATCATTATTGTAATAAGTATAATCCACAAATAACATAGAGTTGAGACGTTCCCTAAATAAGTAAGCGTGGGAACATTTTTCTGATTATGTTGTAATCTTCAAAGGCAGCACGTGTCGGGGGAGAATTTCTTTGTAAATATACAATTGTAATCCAGTTGCTTCCCGAAGCACGAAGTTAGTCCGCCATTGCGACCCTTGCCTGTGCCCATATTAGTGGAAAACCGAAGAGTGATTTTTCACCAGTAATTCACGAATTATTGCAATAAACAACACGCCAGTAGTTGTCGTACTCATCATTATCATCATGAACGTGTAGTAGTCGAAGAATACATTTTTTTTCCTTTGAACTTTATTTTTATTTCGGCCCGTTCACGAGCTGTAGAAAGAATAAAGTTTTTAAGAGTGCGTTGGTCCTTAAGAGTGTCGTTCTGCCAAAACGAGAAAATGTGTACCGACTATTTTGGTTCATTGTACTTTCTTTGTAACCCATTTTTATTTCTACAAATTTTCGTCCATGCCGTATGGTAAGAACTTTGAACGTTTGCCTTTCGAGAGCGGGCCGTTTGGGGGGGGAGGGCGGGGGGCTGGAATGTTACAAATATGCAATTGCGTCATAACACGAACATATATAAACGTGAATTTAGACCGAAATGCCAAAAGGCTAGCTGATTATACGATGCTCTTGGCAAAAAACAAAGGGTAGTTTCAACCCCTTACTTGTGAGATAACGGAAAAAGAAAAAATCTGTATCCGCACTTTTCCATTCTCTACATGTATGCAAATTTATATCCCAATCGATTAAGAATTCTCGGAGATACGGTTAAAAATTGCATTTTTGCAATAAACAATATGAAATTTGTTGCCATCTGCATCGTTCTCATCTCCAATGTATTGTACACAAACATATCAATATTGGTGCAATTTGAAGTTTTTTCATATCTCTTACCCTTAAAACGTTATGGACGAAAAACGAAAAACACCCCAATTTTTGAGGGCGCGTTTAAACCCTTAAAAATCGGGTCCCGCCTATATAAGAATATACGTCTCGCCTATTTTCACCCATTCTACAAGCATGCCAAATTTCATCGAAATCGGAGACATCGACCTTGCTACGTTTCCTTGCAAATGTAATATTCCAAGAAATACTTACGATTGATGCGGTAGATTTTTATTATTCGCGCCGCGCGGCGGTCCCTTACAATGTACGATGCAACACTGGAGGCGGGGTGTGGGTTATCGCGCTTGCGCCAGCTGGTGGCGACATCTTCGTGCGTTACGCGCCTGCGTGTCTAGCCTTGAACGAAAGCGCTGATTCGAAATACGATTTTCGTTCGGAAGGCCTTATTATGCAACAGGCCTTATTACCCGCAGGTACCTTATTGAAAACGAAAAGATTTGCGTAGTAAGGGCCCTTAAAGTGTATATAAAAAGAACAGAACAGTTAAAAGAACAGGAAAAGTCCCTGTTTATCACACTAAAAAAACCTTACCGTAAAGTATTCGCTCAAACATTGGCGAAATGGATAAAACAGACTCTCGCGGACAGCGGTATTAATACAGAAATTTTCTCGGCACATAGTACCCGTCACGCATTGTCATCAGCTTCAAAGAGAAAATGCGTTGGAATTGATAGTATCAGAAGAGCAGCAGGCTGGATGGATAACTCGAAAACGTTCGCACGTTTTTAAAACTTTCCGATCGTTTCAGAAAATGCCGCACTCGCGAAAGCTATCTTAAACATTTAAAAAAAAATAACTGTCCCGTTTCACTATTAAAAATTGAACGTTCAATTTCTCTTATATAAACGAAAAAAATTGTTGTATTCCTGTAGAAATGACAGAAATATAATTCACAATACAATACGGAGGTTCACTTGGAACTTAATAATTATAGTTTCCGTATGTATCTTTAAATATCGACAACATGATCAATCGGAAGAGACGCGAAATACAATGGTACGATTAAACGATTAAACCTGTAAGTGGAATTCGGTCGTAATTGTACGAAGCGTCTCTTCCGATAGATCACAACACACCCAAATTTTTCAACTAAAAAACAAAACCCATATCGTCGCAACGATATCTCCCATAATTACGGCAACACCTTCAAAGAATGAACATCGAAATGTCCTCCGCGGAAAACAAAAGAGTCTCTAGATGGTTTTAAAGCGTGTGGAAATTTGGACATGATAAGAGGAACTACAACATGATCTATCAGGAAAGAGGCTCCATACAATTACGATCGACCTTCACTTACAGGTAAGTTCTTTTAATCGTACAATATTACTTCTTTGGAACCCAATCGTGCAAAATATACTTCAGCAAAATGAATTTGTTAGCACGATCAAATTGCGACAATCTATGTATTAAATAGAATCACTACTATCTGATTAACTCGCATTTCTAGGATCGAAACATGGGGCAATATAAATTTTTTTAACTTGAGATTTGGGAAGTGGAGAGGACAATATCCTTCGCCGCGATTTTTTTCCTAACCATACACGCCAAGTCGTTGCACCGCATTCCCAGTGTACTTGTGTGGTACATACGATGTACTCTTATATAATGGTGATATTAATTTTATGTTATAATGTGATTTTCAATGTTGTAATATGATGTGAGCCCTTATGTTCTTTTCGTATTTTCGCGCTCTCCGTCAGCGGGAGATAACTTGTCTAAAGACACGTGAATTAGGGAATTCGAAGAGTTTAAACTGATCACGATAGAGGGAGAGGGGGTAGCCGGCACCGTCCTCGCACCGATATCCGTGGGCTCGCTCTCTTTCGCCCCGGGACCATCAGACAGTGGACTTCATCAGGAATTATCGAGATTCGGTTACTCCAGACGTGGAGACGAGAATCATCCTGCGCTCGTCTGGGTTTTTTCGCCCTGGCCGACAACATTATCCGGAGCGTATTGCCAAACTCTGCCAGAGCGATCGTCCCTTCATCCCGGGGCAGAGGAAAGAGCCCACGTGGGAATCATCATTGCGAATCCGCTTTTAAGATGAGTACTCGAGTTATCCGAACATTGTATTACCGTATAAATGCTATGTAACTCCGATTGACGCCCGCCATTCGGCGGAGATTCTAAACCGGCGGATTGTGCCACAAAAGTTATTAAAATAAAGGAATGTAACATATATACGTTACAATTTGGCGCCCAACGTGGGGCCAGTAGTGTTTAAAAAAAAAAAAAAAAAAAAAAACAATGCATATCGAACCACGCATATAATATTTGTTGAAATGTTGAATGGTGAATACCGTCGAAATTATAACATTGCAAAAAGAATAATAATAATATTGCATATAATATTACAAAGGTGAATAATTTTTAAGTGTATGGACGAAGTAGGAAGCCGAGTGTATGTTACTCAATCGGGTCGGATAACGACTAGAAAAGCTAAGAATTACAAACTTACAGAAACCCGAGAGAGAAAAACAAAAATCATGCCGATTATCAGAGAGGAGGAGAGAGTAGTGGGAGGAGAGGAACAGCGACGAAGGGACATACAAACGGAGCAGGAAAGCTTGAAGAGGCAACGTATGGAGATAGAAAAACTCCGAGAAGAGCTCGAAGCCGAACGGAATTGTTTACATCAACAAGAGCGGCCTAGAGAGGTGCTGGGCCGAACAATCAACGGAGATGGATATACGAATAATTTAACGGAGATTACGACGATAGTGAGTAACGCACAGCATTTTAATGATATTAAGATTCCTAAATTCAGCAATGAGGTAGAAAAAAACCCAATGGAATTTCTCGAAGAGGTGGAAAAATTTTATAGAATTAAAAATGTAAAAGAGGAACGGAAATTATTAGTGATCGAACACGCGTTGGAAGGAAAAGCAGCGTTGTGGTTCGAATTGAACTCAGACGTAGTAGATTTTACAGATTTTAAAGAAGAGTTCCTGGAGCGGTTCTATTCAATACCGACGAGAGTCATGTTTAAAACTAATTGGATGGAGCGCCGTTTCAATATGAGCGAGGATGCACTATTGACTTACTATTATCGTCGAGTTAAAGAAGCCCGATACTTTATGCCGAAATTAACATCGTACGAAATCAATTACAATATCATACAACAGTATCCGGTGTGGGTACGAGAGACATTAGCAACAGTAGACTTGAGTGACAACGTTAGAATTGAGCAGACGCTGGCTAATCTAGATGGAATCCGGAGAGAAAAAAATAAATATCGAGAGAATAAATCATATCAGTATAGCGAACAGGCCCGTCCTCCTCCCATAAAAGTCAGGCAACTTAATATACGTCCGTCCAATAATATTCAACCAGATTATAATGATGACCACAGAGAAGGTGCGGGAAAAAGAAAATTTTCTAGGCATTTGCGGGGGGAGTATCAAAACGCCAGACAGCGGAACAGAAATCAGTTTTATCAGTCCAAATTTTGTTTGCCGGACACGCGTTTTCCACCACCAATGACGTCCCCGTATCCAACGAATGTTGTAGCTACAAATAGTAATGGTAAAATGCCTAATGGAGGAAACGGATGTTTAAACTAGTCCGTGACGCGGCGTATAATGGCCCAGTGTCGCGTCATGGGGACTTCGATTTCTTGGACGAAATATCCTATGGAATTGAGGGAAAAGGGGGCCAATGTGTTAACTCGGGAGTCCGATCACTTGAAAGGTCCCCTCATTTGAAGGTCCAATTAGAAGAAAAGAAGATACTAGTTTTATTGGATTCAGGAAGTCAGGTAACGGCTATTTCTGAAGATTTTTTTGTTGAGATTTCGCGGGAAAAGGTGTTCGAAATATTGCCAGTGACTAACATTTCAGTAAGCACGGCGATTGGAAAAAAATCTACGGCAATTAAGAAACAGGTTTCGCTGGAACTTATACTTCAAGGTAGAACTTTTAGATATCCTTTCTTGGTTATTCCATACTTGACATCCACAGTAATACTTGGAAATGATTGGATGTCAAGAAACGAAGTGATTTTGAATTATAGAGAAATGATGATTGAGGTGGCGGGGATGCTCCTTAGGAAACCGACGATAGTTTTTGAAAAGAAAGGGGCAGAAACTCTTGTGTGCTCCGAAAACGAGCATAAAATTTGCGTATATGTCATAAATTTAGAAAATTTAAAAGCCTGTGGTGATCACCAAATGGAGACGGACGAAGAAGTTATTGATACGAATAAAGACGACGATCACCAGCTCAAGGAGAAAAATACAGTAGGAAAAGAGTGTGAATATGACCGGAAGAATAATAATGCAAGGAGCCGAACCCGTAATGAGCCGACAAGGTCGAAAGAAAAAATGAATGAAGGGAATAATCGAGTATTGCCGATAGGGTATGACGACGTCAATAAAGGAATGCCAATCGGGAGTGGGCAAGGCAGTGAAAAAACAATCGGTAATGAACATGAATTTCGCGATATTTTACAAGGTATATGGGGCGAATTAAAAATGCTAAGTGACGCCCAAAGAAACATGTTTAAGGAAGTAATGTGCCAATCGCGAGTGTTGTTTTCTGAGAAACCGGGATGTGCAAAGGGATACGAACATAAATTAACACTGGTGACTCAGAAACCAAACATCCGACACTCATATCCAGTTCCACTGCAATTGCGGGAACCAACAAAAAAAGCCATCGAAAACATGATAGAGAACGGTGTGATAGAAAGAGCAATTAGCTCATATTGTAACCCCCTGCGAATAGTCAAAAAAGAGGACGGTTCGGTGAGGGTGTGCTTAGACGCTCGGTTTTTAAATAAAGCGATAGAGGCTGATCAGGAAACACCACCATTAATCAACGAGTTATTACAAAAATTCCACGGTTCTCGATGGTTCTCTAAATTAGATCTAACGCATGGATACTGGCAAGTCCAACTTCATAGGGAGTCAAGGCCATATACAGCCTTTTTATTTGATTCAAAGCTATATCAGTTCTGCAGAATACCTTTCGGACTTAAAACTGCAGGGAGCGGATTTATGAGAGCATTGAGCTACGCTCTGGGGAATGAATTTGAAGCACAAGTCGCTTGTTATATAGATGATATTCTTATTGGGACGCCCACGTTTGAAGAACACATTAACGTAATTAGCCGTATCTTTGAGCGTTTGATAACCTTTAATTTTACAATAAGAATAGCCAAGTGCACATTCTTTCAAGAGAAATTGCCCTTTTTGGGATTTATCATATCTTCCGAGGGAATAATGCCCGAACCTAGGAAATTGGAACCAATTACCAATTTTGAAACGCCGAGCGACAAGAGACAGCTACAACAATTTTTAGGTTTATGGAATTACTATAGGCAATTTAACATTCAGCATAGTCAGTCGGTTGACCAGTTGCGAGATTTATTAACGAAAGACGGGGAATGGCATTGGACACCGAAACATTCTAAAACGTTTGAAAGGATGAAAAGGGATCTAGCAAATTGTATCATGCTGAGACACATCATACCGAACGAAGAATTTAAATTACAAACGGATGCGAGTGATCGAGGTATCAGTGGCATTTTGTACCAAATTAATAAAGATGGTTTTCACAGTGTTGTAAATATCGTTAGTCGGTGTTTGAAAGCTTGTGAAGTTAATTACACGACAACAGAGAAAGAACTCTTAGCCATCGTGTACTCGGTAGTAAAGTTCCGGATCTATTTGATTGGAGTACATTTTTCAATAATCACCGACCATCAGGCCTTGACCTTTTTACAATCGGCAGCATTTCAAAACTCTCGAATAACTCGATGGAATCTACTCTTACAACAATATGACTTTAGTGTTCACCATTGTCGGGGAGTTGATAACGTAGTTGCGGACTTTTTCAGTCGCAACCCGAATGGAAAATTCATGGAAGAGAACGGGGATCGAATAGTCATTGCATCGTTGCATAAGTGTTTTCTTCCGATCACTCAGTGTGCATCGGATACCGCATTATTGACAGTTGCCCTGAAAAGGATGAACCTTGAGGTTGCTGAGGATTTGAAAAAGCTCAGTCAATTGCAAAATGCGGATCCAAAGATCGGAAGGGACGTGGAGAGATGTAATACTAATTCCGGTGACTCGACTCTTCAATTATATGAAAATATTCTATTTCGCCGAGATAAGGGTAGCGACGTTTGGAGAATAGCTATTCCAGCCAAGTTACAACGAGAATTAATTAGAGAGGTGCACGAAAAGCTGGCTCATCCGGGAGTGTATAAAACTGTTAGTTATTTAAAGAAGTTTTATCACTGGAGGGGGATGGCGAGTCAGGTAAAGAATTTTGTTCGCTGCTGTGATCTCTGTCAACGGGTGAAATATTTGACCATCGCTATGGAGGGGGAATTTAACTTTGTATCTTCAGAAAAACCTAATGATTTGGTTACCGTGGATTTTTACGGGCCTCTGCCAAGAGCTCGAGGTGGAGCTCAATATATTTTCGTAATGCTCGATGTGTTCTCGAAATATGTTAGCTTGTATCCAATGAAGTGCGCTACGGTAAAGATGACGCTAAAGAAAATTCTAACCCAGTTTATTCCAAAATTTGGAACGCCAAACTCTATTCTTTCAGATCATGGAACACAATTTACTTCGCGAATATGGAGATCCGAGCTTGAAAAGAATGGTATTAAGGTTTTATATAGCTCAATTAGGCATCCTCAGTCAAATCCAACAGAGCGGGTCATGAGAGAGCTCGGTCGGTTATTTAGAACATTGTGTGCGGATAAGCACACGAAATGGGTTGAGTTTGTCCCAGACATCGAGCGGATTTTGAATATTACTGTCCACCAGAGTACGCGTTTATCCCCAGTGGAACTTCATTTTGGGAAACCGGTACAGGAAGACATTCACGAATTGATAAAATTTCCGGAAGAGCATGTTCGATCACAGGAATATTTAATTACATTAGCTCGCAAGAATATGAAAAAAGAATTTGAAGTGCGAAGGAAAGCACAAAAGGGAATATCGAAAGTCTCCTTGACACTCGGGGATTTAGTCCTCTTGCGAGTAAAACATTTGTCCAAGGCAATCGATCGTACAATTCAAAAGTTTTTCCACTTATTCGAGGGGCCCTATAGAATCGTCCGCGTAGTGGGGGAAAATGCCTTCGGCTTAGCTGATCCAAGGAATGAGAAAAAAGAAATCGGCGTTTACAATCGTCTTAATCTTCGTAAGTATTATAGTCCCGCCGTTGTGCCACCAGACAAAAAGATATAAAAAAAAATAATAATAAAAATAATAATAAAAAATGTATATATACATGGAGATAGAAAATTAATGAGCAGGCGATCCAACGTGCCATATCAAGCTTCCCTGCTCTAGGAGAAGTTCGTCGGACAGGTTGAATCTAGTGGGATTTATAAAAATACTGACTGTATGACTCGTACATTAACGATCTCGAAATGGGGGAGAAATATGTCACATATGTAAATATAGTATATAAGGGTGTAAATATTGTATAGGAAAATGTAAATTTTGTATATATCTTGTATATAATAGTGTGTATAATAGGTAGGTAGTAGAAATAAGAAAAACCGTCAGTGTAATGACGATGCGACTTTGTCGACAAGCGAGCGAGCAGCGATTAATGTAATTTTTATTGGAATTTTGTATGCGGTCTCATACGGTTGTTCACCAATGTATATTGTTTATTTACCTTGGCGAACAGGGGGAGAATGTGAGCCCTTATGTTCTTTTCGTATTTTCGCGCTCTCCGTCAGCGGGAGATAACTTGTCTAAAGACACGTGAATTAGGGAGTTCGAAGAGTTTAAACTGATCACGATAGAGGGAGAGGGGGTAGCCGGCACCGTCCTCGCACCGATATCCGTGGGCTCGCTCTCTTTCGCCCCGGGACCATCAGACAGTGGACTTCATCAGGAATGATCGAGATTCGGTTACTCCAGACGTGGAGACGAGAATCATCCTGCGCTCGTCTGGGTTTTTTCGCCCTGGCCGACAACATTATCCGGAGCGTATTGCCAAACTCTGCCAGAGCGATCGTCCCTTCATCCCGGGGCAGAGGAAAGAGCCCACGTGGGAATCATCATTGCGAATCCGCTTTTAAGATGAGTACTCGAGTTATCCGAACATTGTATTACCGTATAAATGCTATGTAACTCCGATTGACGCCCGCCATTCGGCGGAGATTCTAAACCGGCGGATTGTGCCACAAAAGTTATTAAAATAAAGGAATGTAACATGTATACGTTACAATGATAACAACATTAGTGTAATCGTATCTGGTGTAATCTTTTATGGTGTAACATGATTTTTTTTCAATGAAAATGAAATATTATTCACCTGTTCCAAATATACAATATTTGGAACAATTTTATGTAGAGCATTTCTGGTAAACTGGCTTGGCTAGTTTAAAAAACATTAGCTCACTTTTTTCAGTTTGATTAATTAAAAAAACATTAAAATAATTTCTTGAATTAAAGTAAAAAATAATTATAAGGTAGATCAGAAGATTTTTACAAGGTAAAACAAGCGATAATGTTTTTGAGGGGATTTTTTTTATTACTCGGCGTTCATTTTTTACTTGTTATAATTTTTTTAAACGGATATTATATCTTTTTGGAAGGGAAAACCTTTTTTCCTCTAGCTTCAGTGCAAGGGGAAGTGAATTTCAAATTGACTGTTGATTGTTTTCAAGCACTGTACGTTTAAGTTTGAATTGGACAACAATTGAATTAAACAGTTACTGTAGAATTCAACGTTGATTGGTTTTAGTTACTGTAGAACAAATACATATTATTGATTTTTGACTAAAAACAATGAACATTTTACATCTTTAAAGACTGAGAAGCCAAAAACATGGATTTCTTCACAGCAATAGGAGAAATTTATGTATTTATATTCCTCGGTATAGAGAAACAAATTCTTAATTTTTTCTCACATCAGTTGAAGGCAATTAAAAATGTATACCCATGGAAAGATAATTTTTCATTACCTTTGTTTGATGTGAGAAATATTCGCATAATCGTAAACTGGCTTCTCTATATCTAGAAGTTTGAGGTGTTTGATGTCTCCGAGAGCTGCAAGAAATCCATGATTTTCGGTTCGCGGTCTTCAAAGATTAAAATGTTGATTGTTGTTAGTTAATGTAGGACAAATACATATTTTTGGCTTTCCAGTGCATAATAATATGAACATTTGATTGTTTGTCATACATTAACTAAAAGCAATCAACATTTTATATCTTTAGAGACCGCGATGCGAAAATTTTATATTTCTTGATATACAGGAGCCAATTCATGCACTTTTCCACACTAACTCGTGAAAATGTAAAATGGATATCCGTAGAGATATATATTTTTAATTGTCTTTGGTTCATGTGAGAAAAATGCAGACACTGGCTCCTCAATATGTAAAAATTTGAGGTTTGCAGGTGTCTGAGGCGCGCGCGCGCGTGTGTGTGTGTGTGTGAATGTGAGTGTGTTTAAAAGTGCAGGATTGTAAAAGTCGCACTCTCAGTTGACACACACACACACAAGCCAACCAACGGTTCCTGTTTTGATCTCTATTTCGAAACAAAGGTACAATACCACGTAAACACAGTCATTATTGTGTTCATGCGTTCAAGTGTGCATCTATTCAGGTGATCTCATAAGAATATCTGTATGAAAACTTCTTTTCATTTGAACTCCAAAACCCCCTAATTTATGGAAATAATTAAAAATGTCAGCCTCCGCGGGCTGAATATCGATAGTGCTGACTAATTAAAGCAATTAATGGCAAGAAAAAAAAATTCCCGCTAAAATTGTGGTGGAGCCCTACTTCTGCTTAATCACCGAACATCGTTATCAAATTAGCATTAAGTAATTATTATTAATTAGGAGAACAGGTACCAATAATATTCGTAGTTAACTACCTTGATCGAGGTGTTTGAGGTTCCCGGGCATAATTACCGAATACCGATAAGATAGGTAGCATTTGTGCCATCTACGACGTGGCCATGATTGCACAGTCTAATATTTTGTGTGCTTGATTTTCGCACGAATTCGCTGTCAAAAACGTTAATAATTTTATAACCGTTCTGTGAATCCTCATTTTCACGCTACCTAACCTTTGGTCCGATAATTAGTCGAACCGTACCAATTTGTTCAGCTGCGTGGTAACATTCACTTAGCAGATATTCATAATGTATTAAAAAGCGATCGGGAGTTTTCCATAAGCGTAATGTATCTAGCCCACGCAATCGTCGAGATGCCGATTTTTTTTCTGAAAAGCGGTCCTGTGGATCGTATTCAAACTGCACAGGCCAATCAGCAAAGAGGTTATAAAGGTTCAGAAAAAAATTTCACCCCGGTGGTAACATGTTGACGTAACCCCATAACAACCTTAATGTGCTTGCCGTTTCATTCTTTCCAGTATAAAGCATGAGCTCAATGTACTGCTTGCAGTCCTATTCCCCATTGCGAAGAATTTTTTGAAAATGGAAAATGAGACACGACGAACCTTTGTCAAATTTGGTTTCGGCCCTAAAAGAGGGCCGTTTGTTCTTCGTACTCGATTAATTCATTCAATAGTCAATTTGCGATACGGGGAACCTTTGTTAAATGTTTTATTCGCCCTAAACAGGGCTGGTGTTTCACGCTTCGAAACGCTCTAACCATGATTAGAGATTAGAGCTGTCAAAACGCCTCACGCTGTAACATATTATATTATATATGTATACAGGTTGGACCATTTAACGTGACCACCCTCAATATCTCCGGTGCCTTTAGAGTGACGAAAAAAATGTCAGGAGATGATTTGACTGATTTCGAAGGGCCGATACAGTGGTGAAAAATTCATTTTTGTCAAGATCATAGTTTTTGCGTCCTCAAGGTCATCAATGATTTTTTCAAATGGTTACATGTTTTTTTAATTCTTATTAAGACGTTGTAGCTGATATTCAGCCGAATCCAACGACCTGTGATATCATGACCTTGAAATGATTTTCACCAAAATAAACGTGTAAGAACGGAAAATCATGATGGTATTGACAATAAGAATATCCGAATAATGTAATTGAATTGGAGAA
This sequence comes from Ophion obscuratus, assembly GCA_964007375.1. Classification (NCBI taxonomy): domain Eukaryota; kingdom Metazoa; phylum Arthropoda; class Insecta; order Hymenoptera; family Ichneumonidae; genus Ophion; species Ophion obscuratus. The sequence goes on along the minus strand of OZ023318.1, from coordinate 24,368,623 downwards.
ACGGTAGAAAAAGTTCATGGACGAAATTCGAAAAGATAAGGAACTGACCCGGTGGTCGATTAAAAAGGAATTCCTATACAACGCGCATTGATTCCATCATTCTCTACTTTTCATCTCATTTCTGCTATCACATTTTTACCCCTTGTGAAATGTCTCGCTACTTATCTCGCTTATTATACATCACACGTTTTCTCCCGTTCCTCTCTAAAAGACTTAATTATACAGGAAGTTAGATGCCTTGTTTTTCTATAGACGTTTCACCTCTTCTATAGACGTTATCGCTCACTTGGCTTCTCAGCCTTGCCACATGAGAACGCGGACAATACTCAGCCTTTGTTATCTGGAAATTCTTTCACCGCAAATTCAAGTATTTACATATGGGCAAGGCCGCGGTTTCTACCTATGCGTGTATAGAAATTTCATATTTCTGCTGCTACACGATATGTATGTTGCTTTGAAGTATTTGAAACTCCCCAGTCAAATTTTCATCGTGCATATGCATAATTTAACATCGTACATGACTTGGTTGAGAATGGCTCTAATTAAGATAACAATTTGTTGGACATACTGCGTCATTTATTTACTGAAGATTGAAATTTTACTTTAGGTTTATGTCCACTCGTTCATTTTTCTTATCAGTCTACGATTTTATTCATATTTGATTACGCTCGATTATTTCGTATATTGATGCCCTTAGACTTCACCAATATCTTTATTAATTCATAAATTTTTCTACTGCCCCACTTACACAAACGTAGCTTAAAAGACTTTATCTTGTTACCCAAATATTTTCAGCTCAGACTTACGCGGAGCTTCTCTTGTCAGGGCTGACAAAAACGTTCCTACATAGATTGATCGAATGACTCAAACGTCCAATGGTCGTCCGAACCGTGTAACGTGCGCGCGAATGCATTCACGGCTTGGCGTAAAGTCTCGTTCTTCGACGATACTCTTCAACTCCTGGTGCTTTTCTCTGCACGTGTATGCAAAGTTACCCGGAGATTAGTTAATTATTGTGTATACGTCCGGGAGATTATTATGATGAAGAGATGCGGCAGCGCCTTGATGCGAAGTAATGAAAAAGAAAACGTTTACTCCATTGATGTCGCCACGCCAACCGCGTCGCCAAGTCGAAAATTTAATGATATTGCACAAGTGTAATGAGATTTTTCCCTGTCGTTTGGTTGGGGTTACTTTCAATCCGTCCACCCAATCTCGAGATCTCATGATTTTCGGCCGAAATTCCGAGCGATTTTTTTCCCTAAAAAAGTGGGTCCACAATCGCGGTTTAGTTGAATTGAATAAAGTAAATCTGCCATGTCGTAAACATAGTACATACGCCCTGTTGAGAGTTGATTAAAAAGTCGTTTAACAGCGCGAAGAGCGACGCGTTTAGGACTCATCTCGCGCAGCTCGACAGCTGACTGCTATCTTCCCTGGCATATATACGCATATAATGTAATATGTTACAGAGTGAGGCGTTTTGGCAGCTCTAATCTGTAGTTATGGTTAGAGCGTTTCGAAGCGTGAAACAATCGGCGTTTTTTAGGACAAATGAAAAATGTAATGAAGGTTCCCCGTATAGCAAATTAACGATTTGAAGAATTAACCGAGTACGAAAAACGAACGGCCCCCTTTTAGGGGTGATATGACGACAAACAGTACATTGAGCTCATACTTTGGACTGGAAAGGATAAAACGTCAAAAACGTGGAATCGTCGTGCATTGAACGTAGGTAAGAACAAGAATCAATATTTTCACGTATGAAAAGTCTCTTTCATGTACTGTTTCAGCTACGGAAACTAATTTTTAGGCAAGAAAAAGTGAGAGTAATAAAAAAAAAACTTTTTACTGTTTAAACACAATAAAAAACGTAAACCCATAGTTATCGAGGGGCTAAAAATATCGACTAGCCTTGCATCCAGCGCAACGACTGAAACAAGTCTGCAGACTGTGCGACGTCAAATACGGATTTGTTTGGTGGATCACGGAAAAAAACCTATAACTTTAGATATCGGGAGGTCCAAATATCAATTTGTATTGCGTCGAACATGCTATAACGGGTCGAAAACTCTTTACAATATATTTGTTTGTTCGAGACTCGATCGGTGAATAAATTAATTTAGACTCAGGTATTTTGGGTGGTAATTTACAATAAAAATAATTTATTCAACTTTATAGATAAGATATAATATAATTTAACGCCGTGTACGAGTGCAATGTATTGTTTGTATTGTTTTTCGTGTAATGCGTTACGCGCTGATCAGTCGGTCGGTAATGGTTTGATTCACGGGGTTACCCGAGTGGTAAAAGTTGCCGAACGCCACCGGTATCGGTTACCATGCGTCGGTAGCCGTCACCCCTTTCTTACTCGCGCGAGTCGAAATTTTCAGCCTATTTTGCCCCTCCAGATCCTCACAGTGGTAGCAGATAAAGGCAGTAAAGTAGCTTCGTATTCAATATAAAATGAGCTCCTACCCGAGTCGAAATGTTCAGTCTATTTTAAAGGCCTTTGATCCTATGTCAGCCTCACTTGAGTCTGTTTACTGCTAGAAGTCCTACTATGGGCTCCTAACATGCTCTTTCTTTGCTGCTTACCTCCTGCATAGGCCCTCATTCTCCTACCTCACCTAGCTAAAGTCGTTGCAGCTCCTCTTTTGCTGCTAGAAGTTCTAATATGCTCTTCCTTTGCTGCTTACCTCCTGCACAGGCCCTTATACTCCTACCTAACCTAGCTGAAGTCGTTGCAGCTCCTCTTTTGATTGCGTTTGGACTTATTGCGCATTTGGCTGGTTCGACGAAACGAGGGTGGGGATGGTCGCATTCGAAAGAGGGGGTCTGATAGTTTTCAGTAACCATCACTAGGTAGGACCGCGCGTTTGACGTGGAGGCGTACTTTTCCAATGGCCTTTCCATTATTACCACCCAGCGAACCTTTCACGATCGCTTCAAACATGCCCCTGCAGCTCCAGCAACTCTCCAAGGTGTAAGAAATGGATCTTGGGCAAACAGTTACAATATTTTTGATAGGAATTGGCCTCACGTATGCATGTATACGCGGAACCCTATAGCCAGCACGCATGCATACGTATAGGTACTAGTATACGTGTGTCGGTGTATGCTTAGGCGTCTATGTGTGCGGGTATATACGTGTGTCTACGCATGCGCGTATTCAGGCATATGTATCTATATGCGTAATAGAGTGTATGCGTGTGCGTGTTGTGACGTGACATTTTCGTCCCGTCACTTCGAGCGGAGTGATTTCGAGCAGTGGGTCGGATTTACGACCCTTTTGGAGGCGCGTCGGGCAGCCAGATTCCCGACTCACACTTCGGGACCAGGAAGAGGCGGAGAGCAGCGAATTTTAATTTTATTTATTGTTATTATAATATCGAAGGGATCCCCCTTAAGGGAATCCCAATCATATTTGCGACGTAACACGGGCCTTCGGCCGGGGATACCGTGCTCGAGGTGGCAGTACCTGTTTGGCGTGCTAGCAGCACCAAAAGATTAAATATCTTTTTCTTTTCTTTCTTTTCTTTAAATAAATTAGGACCTTTAGGAGGACCATGAGAGCCCGAGGTGACTGCGTCCCGTGCCCTCTTAAGGAAAGGCGGTGCGCCCATAAGGAGGTCCTCTTCCAAATATCGGCGTCAGGGAAGGTCGGAGGCATGGGCGCCATTGTCCGCTCCGCGCGTTGACCCAGGCGGGTACACGCGGGTTTTCCCTCCTCGAAGCAGGCGAGCACAGAACAGCGGTGCTCGCGGTCAAGGGATGCCCGAGGGGACGCTGGCTTACGACCGACGTAACGTGTCTCCCGCCCCTCGGACTACGCGGCCTGGGAGCCGCACCTTCCTGCCGGCATCAAGGACGTCGCGGTCCGTGAAAATCGGCGCCTCCGTGATGGGACCGCGGTGAGCGGTGGCGGACGGCGGGTGTAGTTTTTTTGGCGTTTAGCGTCAGCTGTGGGCCCACCGCGGGGTTTGAGGGACGCCCTGCCCTTGCGAGGGAGGCCTCCCCCGCGTTCGTCGTCGCTCACCGGGTCCTGGAGGAAGGCGTTCGCGGTGCCGGCTACAAATACTGCGAGGGGAAATCCGCACGCGGGTATCGGCGGGGTGGCGCCGGGTCTCGGCCAACCTCGAAGCCATACGCGTCAATCGCACGGTTGCCGAAGTTCGAAATTCGGCACCGTCGCGATAAGAGACGGCGAATTCTAAGAATTCCATTACAATGGAGAGAGAGAGAGACAACGACATTGTCGCGCTAGGGCAAGCCTTGCTCCGGCGGGGCAGGGGGGCTGCGGAACGCCGAGTCTCGGGATGTGAGGTGAGGAATCGGCAGTCGGGAATTTGGCGAGCTCGCGTCCAGTCGAGTTTTCGTATATCATAGTTAGAGTCAGTGAGTGCCGGCTGAGACTTCAGAGCGGTGAGCCCGATTCTCCATCCTCTATCTCTGGGTAAGCCTGGAATTTTCTCTCCCGAGTCGTTTTGCGAGTTTTGGGGAACAGTCCCCGTTATAGTTTCTTTTTTTGTTGTTCGCCTGGAGGCGCGCTTAAAGGATCACGTACTCGGGAGGTAAAAATCCTGCGCTTGTTTCGGTCAAATTTTGCCTTGTCCAAGCCCTGGACGTTATCGTATTATTATCCCGGTATTATCTAATACGTATTTTTCTCTATGCAACTCAGTTAAATATTAATTTCCCGATGCCACTCGAATTAATAGTCGAGTGGTTCGATTTCCAAATGTGTTCGGTTAGCGTAATGATGTACGCTAGCGCGCCGAGGCTAGCGATGTTTATATATCTCCGTCTCTCTCTAACGCGTGGTCTCCCGCGTCGATCGTACCATTATCGATTTTTCGAGCGATCATAGGTCCACCGACGTAGCGAGGATTTTCAGGGCCCTGGGGCAGATTCTCACGCTCGAATAATACCCGTTCATCTCTCGTAATTATTATTATTGGTCGGTTATCTCTCGCAATTATTATTATTTCCCGGTTATCTCTCGCAATTCCTATTATTTTTCGGTTATCTCTCGCAATTATTATGATTTTTCGGTTACCTTCGTAATTATTATCATATTCTGGTCATCTCTCGTAATTATTATTATTTCCCGGTTATCTCTCCCAATTCCTATTATTTTTCGGTTATCTCTCGCAATTATTATGATTTTTCGGTTACCTTCGTAATTATTATCATATTCTGGTCATCTCTCGTAATTATTATTATTTCCCGGTTATCTCTCGCAATTCCTATTATTTTTCGGTTATCTCTCGCAATTATTATGATTTTTCGGTTACCTTCGTAATTATTATCATATTCTGGTCATCTCTCGTAATTATTATTATTTCCCGGTTATCTCTCGCAATTCCTAGTATTTTCCGGTTATCTCTCGCAATTATTAGTATTTTCCGGTTATCTTCGTAATTATTATTATATTCTGTTCATCTCTCGTAATTATTATTATTTTTCGGTTATCTCTCGCAATTATCATTATTTTTCGGTTATCTCTCTCAATTATTATTATGTTTCGGTTATCTCTCGCAATTATTATTATTTTCCGGTTACCTTCGTAATTATTATTATATTCCGTTCTTCTTTCGTAATTAGTATTATTTTTCGGTTATCTCTCGCAATTATTATCATATTTCGGCTATCTCTCGCAATTATTATTATATTCCGTTATCTCTCGCAATTCTTAGTATTCCCCGATTATCTGTCGTAATTATTATTATTTCTCGGTTGCCTCTCGCACTTATAATTATTTTTCCGGTTACCTTCGTAATTATTCTTACATTCCATTCATCTCTCGTAATCATTATTATTGGTCGGTTATCTCTCGCAATTATACTTAGTTCTCCGGTTACCTTCGTAATTATTATTACATTCCGTCCATCTCTCGTAGTTATTATTATTGGTCAGTTATCTCTCGCAATTCTCAGTATTTCCCGGTTACCCCTCGTACGGATTATTATCTTTCGGTTACCGACCGTAACCTTCAGCATCCCTCGGTCATCTGTCTTAGTCTCTGTCCTACGACCTATCTCTTTCGGAGTCATCCGACGACCACGCGTTGGAGGAGGCTATTGGCCACCTTCGGGGTTGTCCCCGGCTAAGGGACCCCATGAACTGTTTCGGTTGATTTGGGCGATGTCGCGCCCTGCGAACTGTCGCGTAATTTATAGCGTTGCGTCTCAACTAATTTTCTGGTCCTACGTCGTTTTGCGTTTTGCGTTCACAATTGTCACGCGCGAGCCTGTTAGGCTATGTAAAGTTTGGGCTACTACAATAAACGCCTGTTATTATTGACGTTCCGAAATTTTCTTCATTCCACACGTCTGCGCCCCTCTACCATATCCTCTCACTCCGGTGAGCTGAGTTAGCCGTTTCTCCCTCAGTCCTCACCACCCCTCTTACTGCGTTTGCATGGTGCTGGTACTCGCGGCGTCGCGAAAAATCAAGTCGGTGGTAGACCGGCGGTATTTTATACCTGGCGCCCAACGCGATGACGTGAGGCCAGTTTTCGGGATCGGGCCTTCGCCCGTTACCTCCTTTTGGCCGACGCAGTAGGTAAGGGGAGGAATCGACATCGATTGAGAAGTGTGGTAAAAAGTTCGTCACAGTGTATACGTGTGCTAATCGACGTCCTCCGTAGCGCCTGCAAGTGGAGAAAAGGGAAATTTGTTCCTGTTCTAGGCCCTAAGTAGGAGCTCATTTTATATTGAATACGAAGCTACTTTACTGCCTTTATCTCCTACCACTGTGAGGATCTGGAGGGGCAAAATAGGCTGAAAATTTCGACTCGGGCAGCTAGGTTAGGTACGAGTATAAGGGCCTATGCAGGAGGTAAGCAGCAAAGGAAGAGCATGTTAGAACTTCTAGCAGCAAAAGAGGAGCTGCAACGACTTCAGCTAGGTTAGGTAGGAGCATAAGGGCCTATGCAGGAGGTAAGCAGCAAAGAAAGGGCATATTAGGAGCCCATAGTCGGACTTCTAGCAGTATACAGACTCAAGTGGGCGGACTCGGGCGCACCGGCGCTCGGGGCGCGATAGATCGCAACGCGGTGGATCGCGGCGTGCTGGCTCGTCACGGTCGATGCCCGCTCTCTATTTATGTTTTCGGTGTACGCGTGTTGTAACGTCGCGAGAAAAAGCGCTATCTATTTCTTTTTCCTCTCCTATTTTATTTCACTCCGGCCAAAACGCGGGCTTACCCGATTCCACATGGAAATCGTGGAAAACTACGAACACCAATACACACGATAACGGCATTCTCATTTTTCGACGGGTTCTTATATTTTCTTTAGAATTAGGCGTACCATAGCCGAAACGAAATATATCGATAAGAAGCGAGCGTCGCGCATAAGTTCCCACGCGAGAGCACAGTCGGTCTTGAACATATCTACACGCAACCGTCAAACGCAGTTGATGATAAAATCCTTAGCCATAAGAACGTACAACACACGAAGACACACGAAAATATCCAAATCCTTACTCTACAAAATTATACATTCTCCAAAAGAAAATCCGGCAATAAAACTACGCTGGTATTTCCCATGCGCCTCACACCTGGGTCAACAATGCCTATCTTGAGGCAAGCACGGCGACGCGACCAAGGCCCTTTTTCCTCCCTATATTTTTCCAACGCTCCAGATAACGAGACGCGGACTAGTTTCCGAGAATCGAGATGGAGATCACGAATCATAGTCTACACCCAATCATAGTCTCCAAAAATATTTCCCCTTCCTACTCGACCAATCATATGCACTCGGAAGTTTCCTACATCCTTTCCACCAATCATAAAATTAACGCATGACGAAAATGCACTTTTCGAGAAACTTCTTCTCTCACCATCCCAGCATCCAAAATATCCTACAAGCTAGGATGGAAAAATCTTGAAGTCAGTGTTCCATCACCACTCGTTCAGATCTAGTCTCCCAACAGAGTGTTCCATCACCACTCGTTCAGATCTAGTCTCCCAACGGAGTGTTCCATCACCACTCGTTCAGATCTAGTCTCCCAACAGAGTGTTCCATCACCACTCGTTCAGATCTAGTCTCCCAACAGAGTGTTCCATCACCACTCGTTCAGATCTAGTCTCCCAACAGAGCCATCATCCCTCGCTGAGTAAAAGTCTCCCAACAACTTTCATCGGAATAAATAGAACATCTGTCTCCTGACAGCAAACGCGAAACTTGAACTTCGAAATTGTTCCTCATAAAAACGCGAACTGTAAGAAATCATTTAACTGTCTACGTTGAATGTGTACGTGTGAAACTCGCATGTGTTAAAATTTGTATCAACGTGTAATTTCAACATTGTCACGGAGCGTGCGCAACCGAGGGGTCCGACCTGTCTGCGGAGGCCCGAACTCAACCGCTGTAAACCGATTATCGTATCCACGGCGCATCATAAATGTAAGCGAACCTCTATGTATTTTCATGTTGACGGAATTAACTAAATTGGTTAATTTCAATAAATCCCAAATTGTTAATTATTTGTATAGATCAATTTATTTCTTAATTGAGTCACTGCGTCACTCCCATCTTTGCATGCACCTTTCCCTTTTTCACCCTCATCCCGAGCTATTGCGCTAGGCGTAGGCTAAAAAAAGGGAACCGCGATAAAACATATGCCCACGTCCCCTCAGGACGTGACATATAAATTTTTGGGGGCTCGTCCGGGATAGTAAAAAGGGAATGTGCTAAATAATCCAACATCCATAAGTGATTCGGAAATTGATATATCGGATTTGTTGTCTGGTTTGGAAACTCCTAAGCGATCGAACAATTAATTACAAAAATTCTGAAAAATCGAAAACATACCCACAAAAACAATGACGACGTTAGAAACAAACCAGTCAATATCCCTAAAAGACGCCATCAGCTGCGTCCCGGAATTCGACAAAAAAAATAACGCTTTATCAGAATTCATACCGGTGTGCGAAGACGCAATAGAATATGCGATAAAAATCGAACGCGAAGTTAAAGCGCGCAAAGAATTGCCGTCCACTCCCACCAACCACAAATGGTTCGTCCCATCCAAATCACAAAAATTTTGTAATGTATGCAAAAGGGACAATCACACTGCAGAAAATTGTCGATTCGCGACCCTCACCTGTCAAAATCATAAAAATCAAAAACACAATGCCAACGAGTACCAAATGGTTCTAAATGAACAACACTCAATTGTTTATCAAATGTGCAAAAAAATTGGTCATTCAGCAGATAGATGTTGTCAGTTAAAGAACAAAATGCCTAAATCCAAGCGACCCATTCGTCGGTATTGTAAAAGGATAGGACACACTATCGAAAACTGCCGTACCCGCCAATATAATAACTCGCGACATGGTCCGAATACCCCTCGGGCAGCCGCGCTGCGAGAACCTACGATCTCAACGCGTCCAGTCTCGATAGTCATTCCGCCCGAACCTATCTTACCTACACTATAAACGCGGAAGATTTCATTAACCTACCCTCGGTGTGTATCGGAGCGCACCGACAAAAAGAAATATCGATGCTGTTAGACAGTGGCGCTATCACAAACCTAAATTACCAATAAAAAAAACAATACAATTTTGAACTTTATTGTATATCATACCTGACGAGGTAATGGAAATCCCCGCGCATTCAAAAACTTCTTTCCACATGAGAGTCGAAAACCGCATGTTAAAGGAAGGGTATATCCCCCCTTTAAAAATCCGTCGACTGTCAACAAATATCGAAGGAAAGGCCCATTTGAAGGTTTTCAATCCCACAAATGACGCCGTACGACTGATCGTGCCGGTCATAAAACTACAGGAATTCGACATCGTGGGAAACCAAATCAAACAAAAACAGAAAATCAGATTGCACGACAATCTGCGATTCCAAACAAAAACAAAATCAGATTGCATGACAATCTCCAATCCTAATCCAATTTCTCGCGATGCTAATCCCATTTTCTCGCGATGCTAATCCCATTTTCTTGCGATGCTAATCCAATTTCTCGCGATGCTAATCCAATTTCTCGCGATGCTAATCCGATTTTCTCGCGATGCTAATCCCAATTTCTCGCTATGCTAATCCCAATTTCTCGCGATGCTAAATCCAATTTCTCGCGATGCTAATCCCATTTTCTCGCGATGCTAATCCAATTTCTCGCGATGCTAATCCCATTTTCTCGCGATGCTAATCCAATTTCTCGCGATGCTAATCCCATTTTCTCGCGATGCTAATCCAATTTCTCGCGATGCTAATCCAATTTCTTGCGATGCTAATCCCAATTTCTCGCGACGCTAAACCCAATTTCTCGCGATCATTCTAATCCAAAATCATATTGCATGTCAATTTCAAATTCCATGCAAATTCCTCATGATCTTTCTATTTCAGTCGTAGATTGCAAGACAACTACGCTATTCCAGGGCCCAAAAGTGGCCAATCCAAGAAATTCGACAGAAAAAGTCGAATCAAAACCCCGGTGCAGCCCCAAAGATAGCGATGATCAAGGAAAATTTAGAAAAATTTACGGTAGCGAGGAAAGAACTGGAACTGAGATCAATCAATCAAATAAAAATAATAATAAAATATCGGGCCGAGAATCAAAATCGAATAAAATTGGAAAATCAAGAGTAAAAATAAAAGAAAAGCCAATGAACGAAGAAAACTCGAAATAAAAAATGAATAAAAATTTAAATCTGAGAGAAATTCAAACGGTAAATTGTGTTTCTATGTCTGACCCAAGATCGCGTAATATAAAAAATCTGTCGGAGCGCACGGAGACAATAAGAGGGCTCCTGCGACTCGATCATCTAGCCAAAGATGAGCTAGACCATGTAGAAAAAATGATCGAAAAATACCCAGATAGGTTTCACATAAAAGGCGAACCTCTGGAGTCTACATCCGTGCTGCGACATAAGATCCCCACGGTTGATGACCTCCCGATCAATACAAAACAATATAGGTTTCCTCAGGCTCTTAAGGGCTAAGTCCAGCGTCAGGTAGACGAGCTACTGGACTCGAGGATTATCAACCATTCTCAATCCCCAAACAACAGTCCTGTTTGGATCGTACCAAAGAAACCCGACTCCAATGGCAAAAAGCGTTGGAGAATGGTAATTGATTTTCGGGCCCTTAACGAAAAGACAATCGGTGATTCTTATCCGTTGCCTAACATCACAGACATTCTGGATCAATTAGGCAGCGCGAATTATTTCTCCGTATTCGATCTAGCGTCCGGATTCCATCAGATAGAAATGAATCCCGAAGATAAGCCGAAAACTGCTTTCTCTACTCCGTATGGGCACTATGAATTTTCGAGAATGCCTTTTGGGCTGAAAAATGCCCCGGCGACTTTCCAGCGCTTGATGGACGTCATGTTGAGTGGACTCCAGGGAGTGTCCCTCTTCGTTTATCTCGACGACATCGTCATTTATGCCAAGGATTTAGAGGAGCACGGCAAAAGAATCGAGGAACTGATGGAAAGGTTGCATAAAGGCAATCTACAGTTGCAACCGGACAAATGTGAATTTCTCAGGCCAGAAGTTAATTACTTAGGGCATATAATCGGGAAGGACGGGTTAAGACCGGATCCCAATAAATTGTCAGCGGTAAGGGAATCCCCAGTTCCCAAAACTGTTAAAAATATTCGGCAATTTTTAGGCCTAACAGGTTACTACCGTAGGTTCATTAAAGATTTTTCGAAGATCGCGAAACCATTGACGCGACTTTTAGAATATAAGGTCGATTTCGAATGGACCGAAGAAACACAAAAGGCTTTCGAAATACTCAAGGATAAGCTGTGTGAAGCTCCCATCTTGCAGTATCCAGACTTTGAAAAACCGTTCATAATAACAACGGATGCTTCCGGCTACGCCTTAGGCGGAGTATTATCACAAGGTGAAATAGGGAAAGATAAACCTTATACTTATACATCGTGCGTACTACGCGGGGCAGCCCTTCGGTACGACACATATGAAAAAGAGGCAATGGCAATTATTCATAGCGTTAAAGCGTTTAGGCCTTATATTTACGGTAGGAAATTCACGCTTGTGACCGATCATAAACCCCTGGTCTGGTTTAAAACAGCCAAAGACGCGAACGCACACGTCCTGAAATGGCGACTTAAACTTTCGGAATACGAATACGACGTCATGTACAAGCCAGGGAAATTAAATTCAAACGCCGACGCCTTATCGCGTAACTCAATTGAAAAATTTGAGGATGTCAAAGCCATCCCTCATTGCGAACAGGAGAACGATGAAAATCTAGATAAAATAGTACAAGATGTACTCCGAGAATTAGGAGAGAATAGTGTTAGCGAAAACGAAGGACCCATAAGCTTTACAACCCAGGCAGAAATCCACGAAATTCCAAAAATGGAAGAAATACATGTCGTCACCCGCTTGCAAGCGAAAAACGATGCAGCTCAGGTGTTAAAGAAAACAAAACAACAGGTCAAGGAAAACCTCGTTAACGACGCATCGGGAAAGGTTGACGTACCTGCCTCTAAGGGGATAGACGTGCGCTCCAAGTCCCGGCGCCGTGCGCTCCGAAATCGTAGGGCCATAAACTACGAGGAGAGTAGCAGCGAGGAAACAGAAGCCGAGATAACAAGACCCGCGCGTGTTAGGCCACCCCGAAAGGGCACTGACCCCGAATCAGCTGAAAGGCCTAACCTGCGCAAAGCACCTCAAATTCCCAACTCCAAAAGCTCCACTGACTAGATTCCGATTCCACCAATGCCTCAATATCCTCTGAAGACAAAGAAATCCCACTCCAGGAAGACAAAACCTCGGAATTTAAAATCTTGAATTGCATAACAAGCAAAGAATTATTCCATTTTCGCAACGATAACCTAGTATATTTTGTCGATTCATCTGGAAAACTTTGCGACTCTGGATCGCAAAAATTACTCGAAGCAAACAAACTTCCCTTCTGGAGGGATTTAACAGAAGGCCAGGCCTACAGTAAAAAGGTTGGAAAAAAATATCACATTGCCCTAGTCGTCAAAGGCGAATATTCTGGATCATTATCCTTTGTATCAGAAAATGTAAAAGAAAGCGTAAGGGAATTAAAAGATCTTTGCGAAAATCTCAAGCTCCAATCGCCAATGGTATTTGCCACAGTAACCACGTCGAACATCTAATATGGGCCGACGTCCTCAACATAATTAAAGAAACGTTCAAATCCAGTCAAACCAAAGTGATAATCTGCTTAAGAACGTCACGCTACGTGCCAATCGAAGAACGAGATTCAATTTTTTATGAGATGCACAAGTCCCCAATAGGAGGACACAAGGGCGTCTCCAAGACACATAACAGAATTAAAAGAGAGTATTTTTGGAAAGATTTGAAATCGGATATTCAGAGAAGAATTCGGCAATGACTATATTGTCAATTAAAGAAACTGGTTAGAGTAAAGACAAAACAGCCAATGATTATAACGGATACGCCAGGCACGGTTTTCGAAAAAATATCAATGCGACGTACGTCCAATCAGAACGAATACATTCTGACTATTCAAGACAGCCTTTCAAAATTTTGTGTCGCGATCCCATTGCCAAATGCTCAGGCAACAACTGTCGCCGATGCATTCATTAAAAGATTTATTTGTGTCTTTGGAGCACCCAAAGCACTCCTTACAGATCAAGGCAGTAATTTTTTAAGTGGCCTCATGAAACGAATCGCTAAACGATTTCGAATCAAGCGATGTCGAACAACAGCATTTCATCCCCAGTCTAACGGATCCCTCAAGAGATCTCATCACGTACTGGCTGAATTTTTGAAACAATACACAGATAAGGATAACGAGTGGGATCAATGGCTAGAATTAGCGACCCTTTCATATAATACCAGCGTTCATGAGAGTACAAAGTATACTCCATATGAAGTAGTTTTTGGCAAATTAGCGAGAGTTCCATCAAGCGAACCACTTAGAGAATCCGATCAGTTACCCACTTATCGCGGGTATTTAATCGAATTAATTACAAGGATAAATGGAATCAGGAATCTCGCCTATGAAAATCAACTTTCTTCAAAACATCGCTCAAAAAAATACTATGATAAAAATGCCAATCCTAAAAGTTTTAAAGTAGAAGACTTTGTATACCCCCAAAAGCGTCCCAAACCAGGTAAATTGGGAGACCATTATTCCGGTCCACACAAGATCCTAGAGAAATTGGATAAGGGTAATGTAAAAATCCAATATTACTACAAAACACGCATTGTTCACGAGAATAGATTACAGTATTCGAACATTAACGTCGAAATAAAGCGAAAAGAAAAACCAAGTCGACCAGAGTCGACGAATCCGATTTTAACCCTAATTAAACAAATAATAATAACAAGTACCTTGTTTTTCAGGTGGCCGTTATCAACCTATTCAGTATCAACAATATCACCTTTGTACTCCCAACCAGAGAAAAAGATTACATTTTTAGTTACAGTATCGTTAGTACAGAACATCGGCAACTACTTATATTCAAACTACACCGAAATAACTGTTTCACAATTTGAGAGAGATTTTCTGTCGCGAACCTAAATATAATCGCTTATGTCAATTCAAATTCACATACGTAGTCATTCTATTATATTATAAAATCATTACATTAATATATGCATACGCAACATTGTATTAAAGAGCGCCAATATACCAAAATAGCTATTATTAGTGGTATAAGCCTCGGACGAATTGTATACAATTCAATGAAGAAGTCGATTTAAATAGTGGTGCTTGGTGGCGAAATAGTACACGTTATTCATTAGATAATAATAGAAGTAAATCTGATCAAGTTAAAAGAATATTACGATCAACCTGTCACTCGTGGGAACGAAAAATATCTCCTTACTCCTCGAACTCTTATATTACCAAAAGAAGAACTCAAACAACCTGTAATTCCTTACTTCCTCCATATTACCTTTACGGAGACATCTGGTACAAGTTCATGGCTGCTCCTGTCGAAGCCATGCTACCTGCAAGCATGAAGCCGACGACAAAGTCTACTTGGTGATACACCAATCCAGAATCACCCCGTGGGATCTATTCCGCAGAACATCGACAACGTACGAAAACATATCATGTTTCCTGTGGAGCAACCCGCTGCCTTAAACAATATGGCACGGGGCATCAGTGGTCAAAACATTGTCAATCAAGAGGAGAAGTTGTTGTATCTCCTGGATAACAACGATATATAACACCAAGCGGACTCCATCTGGAATCGCACCTGGGAAAAATTCATTCAATTCGGTACAGCAAGCGCTGGTCTCACCCGAATGTTACCCATCATGCGACCAATCAAGCTCCTCGTAGATACGGTGATCCATGCATACAGCCAACACACTGTGTGTGGCTAACCGATCTACCTCGTCGATGCAGGTGCAAGAAGAAAACTTCAACAGATGCAGAGATTGGTCAAGAACTTTATAAACTCGTGACGGCCCCTTCAGCCGAACCAAGAGGTCATACCAAGACCAACGCTGCAACACATGATGTCCACCTTAACATCTCCAGTAGTCCAAAATACGACGAATTCTCCAAATCGCGCTCCTTCCGTTGAGTGCACGCGAGAAGACATATTCAGGTACAAAAAGATCATTATGATTAATCATTTTTGTTTAAATTACTTTTATTGTCATTATTGTTCTTTTAACCTTGTCAAGTAAGATAAGTTAAAATGAGTAAATAAGTATCTATCCGCAATGAAAAAGAAAGAAGATACCGCGTAAATATACATCTTACAGTGAAATAAAAAAAATTATATACATAATTAAAAAAAAAAAGAAACAATAATCTCGTACGAAAATCTTTAAAAAAAACACACATGCTTTCTCATAAAATGATAATGAAATTCATGCGTACCTCCTAAGCGCAAGATAACTATAAGTCACACCGTCATATTAGATACCAATCTTCCAATGTATTTAAGTCACATTGTAAGTCGATCAATGACAATGCCAATTCATGTGATCGTGCCATTATACTTTTGATCACCACTCCCAACGACTACGATCGAGCGAGACGCTCAATCCTAAAGGGGGGAGGTGTAACGTCGCGAGAAAAAGCGCTATCTATTTCTTTTTCCTCTCCTATGTTATTTCACTCCGGCGAAAATGCGGGCTTACCCAATTCCACATGGAAATCGTGGAAAACTACGAAAACCAATACACACGATAACAGCATTCTCATTTTTCGACGGGTTCTTATATTTTCTTTACAATTAGGCGTACCATAGCCGAAACGAAATATATCGATAAGAAGCGAGCGTCGCGCATAAGTTCCCACGCGAGAGCACAGTCGGTCTTGAACATATCTACACGCAACCGTCAAACGCAGTTGATGATAAAATCCTTAGCCATAAGAACGTACAACACACGAAGACACACGAAAATATCCAAATCCTTACTCTACAAAATTATAGATTCTCCAAAAGAAAATCCGGCAATAAAACTACGCTGGTATTTCCCATGCGCCTCACACCTGGGTCAACAATGCCTATCTTGAGGCAAGCACGGCGACGCGACCAAGGCCCTTTTTCCTCCCTATATTTTTCCAACGCTCCAGATAACGAGACGCGGACTAGTTTCCGAGAATTGAGATGGAGATCACGAATCATAGTCTACACCCAATCATAGTCTCCAAAAATATTTCCCCTTCCTACTCGACCAATCATATGCACTCGGAAGTTTCCTACATCCTTTCCACCAATCAAAAAATTAACGCATGACGAAAATGCACTTTTCGAGAAACTTCTTCTCTCACCATCCCAGCATCCAAAATATCCTACAAGCTAGGATGGAAAAATCTTGAAGTCAGTGTTCCATCACCACTCGTTCAGATCTAGTCTCCCAACAGAGTGTTCCATCATCACTCGCTGAGTAAAAGTCTCCCAACAACTTTCATCGGAATAAGTAGAACATCTGTCTCCTGACAGAAAACGCGAAACTTGAACTTCGAAGTTGTTCCTCATATAAACGCGAACTGTAAGAAATCATTGAACTGTCTACGTTGAATGTGTACGTGTGAAACTCGCATGTGTTAAAATTTGTATCAACGTGCAATTTCAACATTGTCACGGAGCGTGCGCAACCGAGGGGTCCGACATGTCTGCGGAGGCCCGAACCCAACCGCTGTAAACCGATTATCGTATCCACGGCGCATTATAAATGTAAACGAACCTCTATGTATTTTCATGTTGACGGAATTAACTAAATTGGTTAATTTCAATAAATCCCAAATTGTTAATTATTTGTATAGATCAATTTATTTCTTAATCGAGTCACTGCGTCACTCCCATCTTTGCATGCACCTTTCCCTTTTTCACCCTCATCCCGAGCTATTGCGCTAGGCGTAGGCTAAAAAGAGGGAACCGCGATAAAACATATGCCCACGTCCCCTCAGGACGTGACAGTGTCTTATAATTTCACTCGCGGATATCCCTTTTTTTGTTTCTTGTCTTTTATAATTCCTTAACTAAATTTGGATATCGGTTTGTTTGCGTATGTGTATGTGTGTGTATGGTTTCGCACCTCCTGTTACCTCCAGTCCCTTTATTTTCTCCTGATATAATTTTTATATTTAACTTACAATAAATCGCTCCCTTTCGCTATTAACTAATTATTCCATAATCCTTTTTATTTAACTCGTTGTTTTCTTGATCCGCGGGTCGGTATTCGCGAGAGGTTACCTAATTTTACTCCACTAATTATTCTTTCTTATGCTTTTATGTAATACTTTTCTCGTGCTCCCTCTCCCTTGGACCAGTGATCATGCCAAGTTTAATGAATGAATTATCTTTTGCGTTTCTTGATTGACTTATTTTTCAATATTCTTGCTCCTTTCAGATTACGTTTCTTTCTCTTTCCCTCGGCAACGCTTTCCTCTACCCCTTTTCGGGAGTTAGTATTCACGTCTCAAAATACTCGTCCATTCTTCGGAATCTAAGAGTGCTCTGGTGAGCGGATGCCTCAACTCTTTCCATTCTTTCGGGTTCCACGATCACTTTCCTTTACCCGTTTTCGGGAGTAAGAATTCGTGTCCAGTACTTCTCGATTTGCCAGAAAAAGCAGAAGTGCCTTTCCTCCAAATTTCCCGTCCTTATGTACACATATTTTACCGTCTTTTCTTACTCATTACCCATAATGCCTTTTATTGTTAATATTTCTAAATAAATTTTACCTCTGAGAAGAGTATGTGGCTTCCGGATGGAGGCCGTGTTGAGGATCAGCGTTGTGCCGACGTTTCGCAAACGTTACAGTCTGCATCATCAGGGCTGAGAGCTTCATCATCAGAAAAGATATGAACAATTCATTGTTTGTCTTACATTAACTAAAAGCAACCCATGTGCGAGTGGCCGACGTTCCGAGTACGGCCGACGCTTGGCTGTATTGCGGCAGCTCGTCGGCTGCCAACGATCGACGGTCTATGAGACGGCCTAGCGTTGGCGAAACGTGCGAGCGATGCTTGGCTATTAGGCGGCGACGAATCGGCAGCCAACGATCGGAACGCGACTACGGCCCAGAGTTGTCGAAACTCTCGTTCGATCATCGCGTCGACGTTGGGCCCGGTAGTTCGCGCAACGCTGGCTACCACGTTTCATCCGACTCTGGTTAATCGTCGCCCGGGTGTGGTTGGCCAACGCTTGCAGACCCAGAGTGCAGCCAACGCTTGGCGGTAAGGCGGCGACGCATCGGCAGCCAACCATCGAAATGTGACTATGGCCCAGAGTTGTCACTCATTCGATCGTCGCGGCGTCGTTAGGCACTACAGTTCACCCGACGCTGGCTATCATGATTCAAACAACACTGGCTAATCGTCGCCCGGGTGTAGTTGGCTATCCTTGTAGCTCCAGAGTTCGGTTGATGCTTGACCGTAAAACAGCAGTTTGTTTGTATTTCCGGTTGAGCTTCGCCTCAACAGCACAATGTAGCGCGCAACGTTGGTAGCATCGACATTTTACAGTAAGTTTGAGTTTCGATGTTTGTAGTATCTCGGGGTGAAAACAATTTTGATAATTGCTGGGATTAATTGACAATCGATGAGAGCAATGATACTGAATATTCAAATTGAGAAAACGAGTGGACAGTTCGGTAGAACGTTCCGGGTCTGACTTTGACAAAACGTGTATCTTTGTTAATTCTTAAAAAAAATATGCCGTCACCCATGCGGAAAACTGATAGGGCACCCCTAATAAAAATAAGGGCCTTTCAGGGCTTCTCTAGTGCTTTCCCTAGTAAGGATTTCCACAATGGGCCCAGACTCGGCCATTATCGGGATAAACTTGTAGGGATTTCCACAATAGACCGCGACTTGGCCATTATGGAGATAAACCTGTAGAGATTTCCACAATAGGCCCAGACTTGGCAAGTATAGGGATAAACAAGTAGGGATTTCCACAATAGGCCCAGATCTGACTATTATAGCGATAAACCAGTATAAATAGCTTACGCTACATGGTTGATGGTATATCAATCATTCAAATCGATTATATACATCGATCGAATAATATTATCGAACGCAAATTGGGAAAAAGCGTAAGGGCATTAGCAAATAACAAATCAACGATGAACACAAATATTCAGACAAACATCAGACACTATTTATTTATCAAATTAAAGAAACCTTTTACATAGATACAAACAATTACTCATGGTTTCACTCATCCATGGAGTAATGCTAGCGCATAAGTGTGAACAGTCCCAACCGGTTTTTTCGACATTTTTATAGCGACTTCCGCTGAATACTCATCATAGGGAAAATTATTTCTTCTGAAGACTTCGCTGATATTTCCCATTCATAAACTTTATCTGACTGTGTAGGATAAGTAAATAAATTGGTCCTTGTTTTCCAGGTCTTTTCCTCAATGGAAATAGATTCCAGTGCTTCAGTAGACCCATATATTTTTTTATTTCTACTACACATCCATTCCTTAGAATGGATGTGTAGTAGAATATATTTGTTTAAATAATGCAAAAGACTGGCATAACTATCTAACTATAATCAATGTTATAATCTTATAATTTCAAACTTATGTGTTACAAGCTACCACAATTCTAAAAAATGTCCTCATAGTGGATAGTTCCTCAAAAATAAATGTTTGCAGTGAAGAGAGTTCGTCTCACATTATTTTTTGTATTAATTTTGTCATGGCAGTTTATCATAAAGGCTCACATGCAAATACGCAATCACATTTCGACGCGCGCACACATACATACACATGTACTCACGCCCACACCTATGCACATGAACAATTACATAAAAACAAATACCGATATACCCTGACGCATTTAACATACACGTATATCCACTGATACGGATATTTTATGGCGCTGAAATGGTTTTGATGAGGCGCCGTTGAGGCATTTTCAGGGCGCTAAAATGATTTTGATGAGGCGCCGTTGAGGCATTTTCAGGGCGCTAAAATGGTTTTGATGAGGCGCCATTGAAGCAACTTATAAGGCCCCGATCGTTGCGCCTTTAATGGCCCTTGTTAACAAAGTGTGACCGGCCGCTAACGGCCCTCATGTGGCTTCCAGATTAGGGCTTCCTTTATTAGATTCCCGAATAAAGTTAGGGGAATATTATTGGGGCCCGATCACAGCCCCAACTCAATTTCCGCACAGGACACCCTTCTTCATAAAAGCTAGACAACAAAGAAAAAAATTTTAAAAAAAGAAATAATCATCAATGAATTTGAAAAATGCTCTTTAAATCGTATATGAATCGGTTAAAGTGTGCTTCTAATGCTTGAGAATTACAACGTTTTACTTCGCGCCAATTTAAATTTTCGCGCGTTCAAGTCACTGACAGAAAAATTCTATTGACATTAATTAACCGAGTTTATTTGATTTTTGTTCATTTGAATTAACTAGATTTTTCGTGGAATCAAATTTTTCCTAGTGTGTTTCATTATTGGAATGATTTATTTTCAATATATTCATTTATTCAAATCAAAATACATTTAATATCGTCCAATAACTAAATATTTTATTTAATCTTAATAAATCTGTTTAGCTTAATATAATTTTTGCAGAGTCAACCATTTTTCTATTTGATTGAGCTAATGGCCTGTCAAAGGGGTGTGTGGGTAGAGAGGATGGAGAGAGAGAAATTATATATATATATATATATATAGGTTATGTTTGAAAAACATATAGCGCGTTATTCGATAGAACTCTCTAATTGTCACAATGATATTAACTAATTGATATTGTTTATGTGATACAAAAAATAATTATGGGAATCATTTAGTCTCTTATGCCATATCTGCGACTTAGATGTTACAAACACTCATGATGATTTATTTTTTATTTTTTTTATTGGGTTTGTTCCAGCCGTACAGGGTCTTCCCTTTTAACGAGCCCCAATCCGCCTCAACTCCTTTCAACCTCCCATTCCACCACTATACCCCCTCCTTATCCTCATCTCCCCCGTCTACTGCCAATTCCACCCCCCCCCCCCCCCCCCCACCTGCGGCCGCAGCCGACTTCCCCCTCTGTATCGTATTCTCCATGACATGTATGTTATGGGTATAGGGAAACTGCGGAAAACCTATACCAATACAGCCGGTCATCAAGTTCGCCCCCCAGTCGTGGAACTAGTCTTATTTCGCTGCGAAATGCCGAAGAAAAACATTTCACGACAAAATGTACGCGACTGGGTTTCGAACCCGGGACCTCTCGGTTCGCAGGTTTAGTGACAAGCACGCTAACCACTAGACCATCGCACCGGTCCACTCCTGATGATGATTAAAACCATCTCAAAAGGCTAGGGAATGACGAATTACGATCCAAAATCGTTGTGGTAAAACTCTCAATTAAGTGCTGCATTTCATTTTGAATTTATGAAATATTTTAAGCCTATAGTATTTGATTTGAAGATTTTTCTGTCAGTGTAGGGCCGACGCTGCAATCGACGTAAGGTCGATGTCGCAATCAACGTAGGCCCGACGCTGTGATCGACGTAGGGTCGATGCCGCAATCAACGTAAGGCCGATGCTGCAATCGATGAAGGGCTAATATTGATTATCTGTTGCGGCCCAACGCTTGGGTGCCACGTTGGGCCGATGTTTTCATCCCGGCGTTCATTGGACGCCGGGATGACTAAAATCGTACATGGGAATCAACATTTTATGCCTTTAGAGACTGCGGAGCGAAAAACATGGATTTCTTTGCAGTGGTCGAAAACATTGAAAAATGTATATTTCTCGATATACAAGAGCCAATTCATGAACTTTTTGCACATCAGCTGGAGGTCATGAAAAATGAATACCCGTAGCCATATACATTTTTTATTTATTTGGTTCATGTGAGGAAAATTTCTATATATTGAGAGTGGCTCCTCAATATATAGAAATTTGAGGTTTTCAGCATCTCCTATCGTTGCGAAGAAATCCGTAATTGTTGTGTCGCAATCTCTAAAGATATAAAAAGTTGATTGTTTTAGTGACTGTAAGACAAATACATATTTTTGCCTTTTAAATAAAAACAATCAACATTTTATATCTTTAAAGACTGAAGTTAAAACCGAGGCTCCGATTGCATTTCTTCGCAGCGATCGGAGACATTGGACATTTTTTATTTCTCGGTATACTTCCCGTATACCGAGAAATATATCGACATACATAATCGATAAGAGAAATTATGTATATCGACATAGATGTACAATGTTGATCGTTTTTAGTGACTACGGGACAAAAAATCCAAACATGGATTTTTTTCGCAGCGATCGGAGACATTGAAAAATGTATATATTTCCTGTATACCGAGAAATGTAAGTTTTTCAATTTCTCCGATCGCTACAAAGAAATCCATCTTTTTAGCAAAAAAGCGAAAGATTTTTTTTCTTACCTCCAAACGATCAGTCATCTAATAAAATATTGGTAATCTTAAAATCAGATTTCTCTTTGCACCATGAGAAATCCTCATATTTTTTTCTTCTCCACGCCTGAAGTGTTTAGAATTTTATGTATTGAGACGTACAGACGTCAAAATAACCGACTTCGCGATAGGAATAATAGAGGGGAGAATAACCGACCGAAACAAAAACTCAAAGGCAATTAGAAGATCCAAAGAAGAACAAAACTATAAGCGAACAGAGAGACAGTGAAGAGAAAAACACTGAAAAGAAAACAGAGGAAACCGCATAGATAGAGGTAAAATTTGATTTTAGTTTTAAGGCTTTCACGGCTCTTTATGTAATGAGAAGAGTATGTGGCTTCCGGATGGAGGCCGTGTTGAGGATCAGCGTTGTGCCGACGTTTCGCAAACGTTACAGTCTGCATCATCAGGGCTGAGAGCTCCGATACTGAAGCTCTCGTGTCTCAGGTATTCCTTATATAGTTGCAGTCATCGTTCTGGATCGCTGCACCAGCCAATCAGATGTTTTAATTGATCAGCTGGTCAATTAAAAAACCGGGAGGACGGTGTGCCAAATAGGATTGACGAGATATCCTCCATCTCTGTTTAGATTGTCCGGATGTTTTCGGATCTCCAAGCCTTCTCGGTGTTTCCTGGAAAAATAGCTGTTTGATGGGGCCAGGCTTTGGGCTTTGTCGAACTGGATGGCATGACCAGTCTCCATCCAATGTTCGGCCAGCGCTGATTGTGTAATATGGCCATATTTGATACACCGTTGATGTTCTTTGATCCGTGTACTGATCTTCCTCCCGGTTTCTCCTATGTACACTTTACCGCATGAGCAGGGTATCTTGTATACTCCTGGTGCACTTAATGGTGGTCTTTGGTCTTTTGCACTCGGAATCACTTGTGCTAGTTTCTTCTGAGGTTTGAAGATGACTCGCACGTTATGTTTTCCAAGGACCCTCCCTATGCGATCGGTTATGCCCTGAAGGTATGGAAGGGAAGTTGTTGCGGTTATTTGTCCTTCATTCTCCCTATCAGGTGCTGTAACCGTTTTCGGATCAGCTATTTTTCTTTTTAGATTTTTGATCGTTCTTTCGATGTTGCCTGGCTTGTAGCCATTGTCTCCTAAGGCTTTTCGTAGGTGTTTTAGTTCAACCTCCAAGGAGTCTGGTTCGGAGATCGCTAGAGCTCTGTAGACCAGAGAGCTTATGACCGACTGTTTTTGGGAAGGGTGGTGATGGGACGTAGCATGGAGGTATCTATCCGTATGCGTTGGCTTCCGGTAAACTTTATGGCCCAAAGTGCCATCGTTTTTCCGTTGAACCAGTACATCCAGAAAAGGGATTTGATTTTCCTGTTCTATCTCCATGGTGAATTGAATATTGGGGTGCTGGGAGTTGAGGAAGGTTAAGAAATGATTGAGGTTTTCTTTGCCGTGACTCCAAATGACGAAGGTGTCATCGACATATCGGAACCAGGTGGTGGGCTTGAGGGAAGCTTCTTGCAGAATTCTGTTCTCGAAGTTCTCCATAAAGATGTTGGCGATGATAGGAGAAATAGGGGAACCCATGGCTGCGCCTGAAGTTTGTTCATAAAATTGGGATTGAAATTGGAAATATGTAGAGTTTAGGCAATGTTCTATGAGGGGCAGTAGGTTAGGGGCAATTTTTTTGGAATTTTTAACTATGCTTAGGGTTTTATTGGTTGGGACGTTTGTAAACAGGGATACAACATCGAAACTCACTAAAATGTCTTCTGGTTGTACCTTGATAGTCTGGATCTTGTTCACAAAATCCCGAGAGTTTTGGATATGGGAGTTGTTGAGGCCTACGAGTTCCTGCAAAGGTTTGCAGAGAAAACGTGCCAAATGATATGTAGGACTGCCTATGTTGCTAACAATGGGCCTAAGTGGGATGTTGTTTTTGTGTATTTTTGGCAGACCGTAAAGCCTGGGTGGTAGGGATTCCTTGGGTGCTAGGGCTTTGGTTAGGTTTTCTGATAGACCAGCCTTCTTTAGAAGTGTTGTTGTTTTCTTTTCTACACTCGATGTGGGGTCACGTGATAATTTCTTGTACGTGTTGGTGTCCTCGAGCAGGTTCAAAATTTTACTGCAGTAGTCCGTTTTATCCATGATGACAGTTGCATTCCCTTTGTCAGCTGGTAGTATTAAGATGTCCTTGTTTTTCTTCAAATTGTGAAGAGCAAGGTGTTCTTCCTTCGTGATATTCTGCTGCGGAGGTTTTGCCTTGTGTAGAATATTGCTTATCCGTTTCCTGATGTCGTTGCCAGTATCCAGTGGGAGACGATAGATGGCCGTTTCCACCTGGCTGATGATTTCTCTGGTTGGAATTTCTGTTGGTGTAATGGCGAAATTGTGCCCTTTTGCGAGGACTGATGTTTCAGCTGCGGAGAGTGTGTGGTTACTTAGGTTTTTAACTGTGTGGGTTAGGATGGGCTGCTTTGATTGCGGACATAGTTTCCTGAATTTTTCTATCTGATTCTTTGATCTTAGGTCTGCACAGTGGAGGGCTTGTTCGTGAGTGACACGGTCAAGATCTTCCCACAGCTGTGGTTCCAAAGAGTCAGATAGACGTAGGTGAAGTTTAAGGAGTTTTTGGGAATTTTGGTCCAAAAGCTTTTTGGTGACAGATATTCTCTCTTTCACCAGTCTCAGCGAGGCCTGGTGGAGGATAGTTTTGGCTTGTTTTGATGGAAAGGGGTTTTTCAATTGAAAACATTTTGGTACCACTTGATGGTCGCGGCACCTTTTTAGGAATGTTAACGAGCACAGTTGGATGTGCAGAGTTTTCCTGAGTTTGGAAAAGGTGTTAACAGAACCCAAAATAGCCTCTCCGTGTAGGCGTCTGATTTTAGTTTTAAGGCTTTCACGGCTCTTTATGTAATGAGAAGAGTATGTGGCTTCCGGATGGAGGCCGTGTTGAGGATCAGCGTTGTGCCGACGTTTCGCAAACGTTACAGTCTGCATCATCAGGGCTGAGAGCTCCGATACTGAAGCTCTCGTGTCTCAGGTATTCCTTATATAGTTGCAGTCATCGTTCTGGATCGCTGCACCAGCCAATCAGATGTTTTAATTGACCAGCTGATCAATTAAAACATCTGATTGGCTGGTGCAGCGATCCAGAACGATGACTGCAACTATATAAGGAATACCTGAGACACGAGAGCTTCAGTATCGGAGCTCTCAGCCCTGATGATGCAGACTGTAACGTTTGCGAAACGTCGGCACAACGCTGATCCTCAACACGGCCTCCATCCGGAAGCCACATACTCTTCTCATTACATAAAGAGCCGTGAAAGCCTTAAAACTAAAATCAGACGCCTACACGGAGAGGCTATTTTGGGTTCTGTTAACACCTTTTCCAAACTCAGGAAAACTCTGCACATCCAACTGTGCTCGTTAACATTCCTAAAAAGGTGCCGCGACCATCAAGTGGTACCAAAATGTTTTCAATTGAAAAACCCCTTTCCATCAAAACAAGCCAAAACTATCCTCCACCAGGCCTCGCTGAGACTGGTGAAAGAGAGAATATCTGTCACCAAAAAGCTTTTGGACCAAAATTCCCAAAAACTCCTTAAACTTCACCTACGTCTATCTGACTCTTTGGAACCACAGCTGTGGGAAGATCTTGACCGTGTCACTCACGAACAAGCCCTCCACTGTGCAGACCTAAGATCAAAGAATCAGATAGAAAAATTCAGGAAACTATGTCCGCAATCAAAGCAGCCCATCCTAACCCACACAGTTAAAAACCTAAGTAACCACACACTCTCCGCAGCTGAAACATCAGTCCTCGCAAAAGGGCACAATTTCGCCATTACACCAACAGAAATTCCAACCAGAGAAATCATCAGCCAGGTGGAAACGGCCATCTATCGTCTCCCACTGGATACTGGCAACGACATCAGGAAACGGATAAGCAATATTCTACACAAGGCAAAACCTCCGCAGCAGAATATCACGAAGGAAGAACACCTTGCTCTTCACAATTTGAAGAAAAACAAGGACATCTTAATACTACCAGCTGACAAAGGGAATGCAACTGTCATCATGGATAAAACGGACTACTGCAGTAAAATTTTGAACCTGCTCGAGGACACCAACACGTACAAGAAATTATCACGTGACCCCACATCGAGTGTAGAAAAGAAAACAACAACACTTCTAAAGAAGGCTGGTCTATCAGAAAACCTAACCAAAGCCCTAGCACCCAAGGAATCCCTACCACCCAGGCTTTACGGTCTGCCAAAAATACACAAAAACAACATCCCACTTAGGCCCATTGTTAGCAACATAGGCAGTCCTACATATCATTTGGCACGTTTTCTCTGCAAACCTTTGCAGGAACTCGTAGGCCTCAACAACTCCCATATCCAAAACTCTCGGGATTTTGTGAACAAGATCCAGACTATCAAGGTACAACCAGAAGACATTTTAGTGAGTTTCGATGTTGTATCCCTGTTTACAAACGTCCCAACCAATAAAACCCTAAGCATAGTTAAAAATTCCAAAAAAATTGCCCCTAACCTACTGCCCCTCATAGAACATTGCCTAAACTCTACATATTTCCAATTTCAATCCCAATTTTATGAACAAACTTCAGGCGCAGCCATGGGTTCCCCTATTTCTCCTATCATCGCCAACATCTTTATGGAGAACTTCGAGAACAGAATTCTGCAAGAAGCTTCCCTCAAGCCCACCACCTGGTTCCGATATGTCGATGACACCTTCGTCATTTGGAGTCACGGCAAAGAAAACCTCAATCATTTCTTAACCTTCCTCAACTCCCAGCACCCCAATATTCAATTCACCATGGAGATAGAACAGGAAAATCAAATCCCTTTTCTGGATGTACTGGTTCAACGGAAAAACGATGGCACTTTGGGCCATAAAGTTTACCGGAAGCCAACGCATACGGATAGATACCTCCATGCTACGTCCCATCACCACCCTTCCCAAAAACAGTCGGTCATAAGCTCTCTGGTCTACAGAGCTCTAGCGATCTCCGAACCAGACTCCTTGGAGGTTGAACTAAAACACCTACGAAAAGCCTTAGGAGACAATGGCTACAAGCCAGGCAACATCGAAAGAACGATCAAAAATCTAAAAAGAAAAATAGCTGATCCGAAAACGGTTACAGCACCTGATAGGGAGAATGAAGGACAAATAACCGCAACAACTTCCCTTCCATACCTTCAGGGCATAACCGATCGCATAGGGAGGGTCCTTGGAAAACATAACGTGCGAGTCATCTTCAAACCTCAGAAGAAACTAGCACAAGTGATTCCGAGTGCAAAAGACCAAAGACCACCATTAAGTGCACCAGGAGTATACAAGATACCCTGCTCATGCGGTAAAGTGTACATAGGAGAAACCGGGAGGAAGATCAGTACACGGATCAAAGAACATCAACGGTGTATCAAATATGGCCATATTACACAATCAGCGCTGGCCGAACATTGGATGGAGACTGGTCATGCCATCCAGTTCGACAAAGCCCAAAGCCTGGCCCCATCAAACAGCTATTTTTCCAGGAAACACCGAGAAGGCTTGGAGATCCGAAAACATCCGGACAATCTAAACAGAGATGGAGGATATCTCGTCAATCCTATTTGGCACACCGTCCTCCCGGTTTTTTAATTGACCAGCTGATCAATTAAAACATCTGATTGGCTGGTGCAGCGATCCAGAACGATGACTGCAACTATATAAGGAATACCTGAGACACGAGAGCTTCAGTATCGGAGCTCTCAGCCCTGATGATGCAGACTGTAACGTTTGCGAAACGTCGGCACAACGCTGATCCTCAACACGGCCTCCATCCGGAAGCCACATACTCTTCTCATTACATAAAGAGCCGTGAAAGCCTTAAAACTAAAATCAAATTTTACCTCTATCTATGCGGTTTCCTCTGTTTTCTTTTCAGTGTTTTTCTCTTCACTGTCTCTCTGTTCGCTTATAGTTTTGTTCTTCTTTGGATCTTCTAATTGCCTTTGAGTTTTTGTTTCGGTCGGTTATTCTCCCCTCTATTATTCCTATCGCGAAGTCGGTTATTTTGACGTCTGTACGTCTCAATACATAAAATTCTAAACACTTCAGGCGTGGAGAAGAAAAAAATATGAGGATTTCTCATGGTGCAAAGAGAAATCTGATTTTAAGATTACCAATATTTTATTAGATGACTGATCGTTTGGAGGTAAGAAAAAAAATCTTTCGCTTTTTTGCTAAAAAGATGGATTTCTTTGTAGCGATCGGAGAAATTGAAAAACTTACATTTCTCGGTATACAGGAAATATATACATTTTTCAATGTCTCCGATCGCTGCGAAAAAAATCCATGTTTGGATTTTTTGTCCCGTAGTCACTAAAAACGATCAACATTGTACATCTATGTCGATATACATAATTTCTCTTATCGATTATGTATGTCGATATATTTCTCGGTATACGGGAAGTATACCGAGAAATAAAAAATGTCCAATGTCTCCGATCGCTGCGAAGAAATGCAATCGGAGCCTCGGTTTTAACTTCAGTCTTTAAAGATATAAAATGTTGATTGTTTTTATTTAAAAGGCAAAAATATGTATTTGTCTTACAGTCACTAAAACAATCAACTTTTTATATCTTTAGAGATTGCGACACAACAATTACGGATTTCTTCGCAACGATAGGAGATGCTGAAAACCTCAAATTTCTATATATTGAGGAGCCACTCTCAATATATAGAAATTTTCCTCACATGAACCAAATAAATAAAAAATGTATATGGCTACGGGTATTCATTTTTCATGACCTCCAGCTGATGTGCAAAAAGTTCATGAATTGGCTCTTGTATATCGAGAAATATACATTTTTCAATGTTTTCGACCACTGCAAAGAAATCCATGTTTTTCGCTCCGCAGTCTCTAAAGGCATAAAATGTTGATTCCCATGTACGATTTTAGTCATCCCGGCGTCCAATGAACGCCGGGATGAAAACATCGGCCCAACGTGGCACCCAAGCGTTGGGCCGCAACAGATAATCAATATTAGCCCTTCATCGATTGCAGCATCGGCCTTACGTTGATTGCGGCATCGACCCTACGTCGATCACAGCGTCGGGCCTACGTTGATTGCGACATCGACCTTACGTCGATTGCAGCGTCGGCCCTACACTGACAGAAAAATCTTCAAATCAAATACTATAGGCTTAAAATATTTCATAAATTCAAAATGAAATGCAGCACTTAATTGAGAGTTTTACCACAACGATTTTGGATCGTAATTCGTCATTCCCTAGCCTTTTGAGATGGTTTTAATCATCATCAGGAGTGGACCGGTGCGATGGTCTAGTGGTTAGCGTGCTTGTCACTAAACCTGCGAACCGAGAGGTCCCGGGTTCGAAACCCAGTCGCGTACATTTTGTCGTGAAATGTTTTTCTTCGGCATTTCGCAGCGAAATAAGACTAGTTCCACGACTGGGGGGCGAACTTGATGACCGGCTGTATTGGTATAGGTTTTCCGCAGTTTCCCTATACCCATAACATACATGTCATGGAGAATACGATACAGAGGGGGAAGTCGGCTGCGGCCGCAGGTGGGGGGGGGGGGGGGGGTGGAATTGGCAGTAGACGGGGGAGATGAGGATAAGGAGGGGGTATAGTGGTGGAATGGGAGGTTGAAAGGAGTTGAGGCGGATTGGGGCTCGTTAAAAGGGAAGACCCTGTACGGCTGGAACAAACCCAATAAAAAAAATAAAAAATAAATCATCATGAGTGTTTGTAACATCTAAGTCGCAGATATGGCATAAGAGACTAAATGATTCCCATAATTATTTTTTGTATCACATAAACAATATCAATTAGTTAATATCATTGTGACAATTAGAGAGTTCTATCGAATAACGCGCTATATGTTTTTCAAACATAACCTATATATATATATATATATATATATATATATATATATATATAATTTCTCTCTCTCCATCCTCTCTACCCACACACCCCTTTGACAGGCCATTAGCTCAATCAAATAGAAAAATGGTTGACTCTGCAAAAATTATATTAAGCTAAACAGATTTATTAAGATTAAATAAAATATTTAGTTATTGGACGATATTAAATGTATTTTGATTTGAATAAATGAATATATTGAAAATAAATCATTCCAATAATGAAACACACTAGGAAAAATTTGATTCCACGAAAAATCTAGTTAATTCAAATGAACAAAAATCAAATAAACTCGGTTAATTAATGTCAATAGAATTTTTCTGTCAGTGACTTGAACGCGCGAAAATTTAAATTGGCGCGAAGTAAAACGTTGTAATTCTCAAGCATTAGAAGCACACTTTAACCGATTCATATACGATTTAAAGAGCATTTTTCAAATTCATTGATGATTATTTCTTTTTTTTAAATTTTTTTCTTTGTTGTCTAGCTTTTATGAAGAAGGGTGTCCTGTGCGGAAATTGAGTTGGGGCTGTGATCGGGCCCCAATAATATTCCCCTAACTTTATTCGGGAATCTAATAAAGGAAGCCCTAATCTGGAAGCCACATGAGGGCCGTTAGCGGCCGGTCACACTTTGTTAACAAGGGCCATTAAAGGCGCAACGATCGGGGCCTTATAAGTTGCTTCAATGGCGCCTCATCAAAACCATTTTAGCGCCCTGAAAATGCCTCAACGGCGCCTCATCAAAATCATTTTAGCGCCCTGAAAATGCCTCAACGGCGCCTCATCAAAACCATTTCAGCGCCATAAAATATCCGTATCAGTGGATATACGTGTATGTTAAATGCGTCAGGGTATATCGGTATTTGTTTTTATGTAATTGTTCATGTGCATAGGTGTGGGCGTGAGTACATGTGTATGTATGTGTGCGCGCGTCGAAATGTGATTGCGTATTTGCATGTGAGCCTTTATGATAAACTGCCATGACAAAATTAATACAAAAAATAATGTGAGACGAACTCTCTTCACTGCAAACATTTATTTTTGAGGAACTATCCACTATGAGGACATTTTTTAGAATTGTGGTAGCTTGTAACACATAAGTTTGAAATTATAAGATTATAACATTGATTATAGTTAGATAGTTATGCCAGTCTTTTGCATTAT
The DNA here is from genome assembly GCA_964007375.1 of Ophion obscuratus. Lineage (NCBI taxonomy): Eukaryota > Metazoa > Arthropoda > Insecta > Hymenoptera > Ichneumonidae > Ophion > Ophion obscuratus. Next base: position 24,336,672 of record OZ023318.1, on the reverse strand, counting down.
TTAAACAAATATATTCTACTACACATCCATTCTAAGGAATGGATGTGTAGTAGAAATAAAAAAATATATGGGTCTACTGAAGCACTGGAATCTATTTCCATTGAGGAAAAGACCTGGAAAACAAGGACCAATTTATTTACTTATCCTACACAGTCAGATAAAGTTTATGAATGGGAAATATCAGCGAAGTCTTCAGAAGAAATAATTTTCCCTATGATGAGTATTCAGCGGAAGTCGCTATAAAAATGTCGAAAAAACCGGTTGGGACTGTTCACACTTATGCGCTAGCATTACTCCATGGATGAGTGAAACCATGAGTAATTGTTTGTATCTATGTAAAAGGTTTCTTTAATTTGATAAATAAATAGTGTCTGATGTTTGTCTGAATATTTGTGTTCATCGTTGATTTGTTATTTGCTAATGCCCTTACGCTTTTTCCCAATTTGCGTTCGATAATATTATTCGATCGATGTATATAATCGATTTGAATGATTGATATACCATCAACCATGTAGCGTAAGCTATTTATACTGGTTTATCGCTATAATAGTCAGATCTGGGCCTATTGTGGAAATCCCTACTTGTTTATCCCTATACTTGCCAAGTCTGGGCCTATTGTGGAAATCCCTACAGGTTTATCTCCATAATGGCCAAGTCGCGGTCTATTGTGGAAATCCCTACAAGTTTATCCCGATAATGGCCGAGTCTGGGCCCATTGTGGAAATCCTTACTAGGGAAAGCACTAGAGAAGCCCTGAAAGGCCCTTATTTTTATTAGGGGTGCCCTATCAGTTTTCCGCATGGGTGACGGCATATTTTTTTTAAGAATTAACAAAGATACACGTTTTGTCAAAGTCAGACCCGGAACGTTCTACCGAACTGTCCACTCGTTTTCTCAATTTGAATATTCAGTATCATTGCTCTCATCGATTGTCAATTAATCCCAGCAATTATCAAAATTGTTTTCACCCCGAGATACTACAAACATCGAAACTCAAACTTACTGTAAAATGTCGATGCTACCAACGTTGCGCGCTACATTGTGCTGTTGAGGCGAAGCTCAACCGGAAATACAAACAAACTGCTGTTTTACGGTCAAGCATCAACCGAACTCTGGAGCTACAAGGATAGCCAACTACACCCGGGCGACGATTAGCCAGTGTTGTTTGAATCATGATAGCCAGCGTCGGGTGAACTGTAGTGCCTAACGACGCCGCGACGATCGAATGAGTGACAACTCTGGGCCATAGTCACATTTCGATGGTTGGCTGCCGATGCGTCGCCGCCTTACCGCCAAGCGTTGGCTGCACTCTGGGTCTGCAAGCGTTGGCCAACCACACCCGGGCGACGATTAACCAGAGTCGGATGAAACGTGGTAGCCAGCGTTGCGCGAACTACCGGGCCCAACGTCGACGCGATGATCGAACGAGAGTTTCGACAACTCTGGGCCGTAGTCGCGTTCCGATCGTTGGCTGCCGATTCGTCGCCGCCTAATAGCCAAGCATCGCTCGCACGTTTCGCCAACGCTAGGCCGTCTCATAGACCGTCGATCGTTGGCAGCCGACGAGCTGCCGCAATACAGCCAAGCGTCGGCCGTACTCGGAACGTCGGCCACTCGCACATGGGTTGCTTTTAGTTAATGTAAGACAAACAATGAATTGTTCATATCTTTAGGCACTGGAAAGTAAAACATATATATCTGTCGTATATAAACTAAAAAACTCAACATTTTATATCTTTGAAGACTGCGAAGCCAAAATCATGGACTTCTTGCAGCGATCGGAGACATCGAAAATCTCGAACTTTTAGATATGGAGAAGCCAGTCTGTGAACATTTCTCACATCAAACGAAGGCAATGAAACAATTATATGTCGATGGATATACATTTTGAAGTGCCTTCAGATTATGTGAGAAAAATTGACGAATTTGTTTCTGTATACTGAGGAATTTAAATTCGTCTTTTTCTCCGACAGCTACGAAGAAATCCATGATTTCCGAAAAATACACGTGTAAAACAATCTCCCGATAACTTCGCATACACGTGCAGACAAAAGCACCGGGAGTTGAAGAGTATCGTCGAAGAGCGATACGTTACGCCAAGTCGTAAATGCATTCGCGCGCACGTTACATGGTCCGGAAGACCATTGGACGGTTGAGTCGTTCGATCAGTCTATATATGGAAGTTGGATATAAAAAACTTTTAAACAGTAAAACTTGAACGCCATCCTGTTTAAAAAATGTTGTCCTAACTTTTTTTTCCATTTCATTAACTTGGAAATCAGATTCAAACCATTACTTAAATTGAAGTAAAAAATAATTACAAGGTAAATCCAAATGTTTTTACTAGGTAAAACAAGCGATAATGTTGTTGAGGAAATCTTTTAAATTACTGGGCGTTATTTTTTTACGTTTGAAAAATCTTTAACAGAGATTCCATATCTGTTTGGAAGGGCAAAAATCCTTATTTCCTTTAGCTTCAGTCCAAAGAGGAGTGAATTTCAAATTCACTTGATGATTCAAATTCATAAGACAACTACATGTTTTTTCTTTTCGACTAAAAACAATCAATATTTTACATCTTTAGAGACTCAAAATACATGGATTCCTTAGCAGCGATCGGAGAAATTAACGAATTTATATTCCTCGCCAGACAGAATTAAAATCTTATTTTTTCGCACATCAACGTAAGGTATTTATAATTGTATATCCATGGGAATATAATTTTTGTATTATCCTCGTTTGACGTGAGAAGTATTCATCGACTGGCTTCTCTATATCTAGAAGTTTGAGGTTTTCGATATCTCCGATCGCTACAAGAAGCCCATGATTTTGGCTTCGCAGTCTCTACAGATGTGAAATGTTGATTGATTTTAGTCGAAAAGCAAATATATGTATTTTTCTTTCAGTAAGTAAATACCATCAACATTGAATTCAACAGCAATTGTTTAATCCAATTGTTGTTCAATTTAATTGTTCATTTACAGTCATTGAAAATCATCAACAGTGAATTTGAAATTCACTTCTCTTTGGACCGATGCTAAGGGAAATAAGGATTGTTTCCCTTCCAAAAGAATATCAAATCCCTTTTAAAACCTTTCAAAAAGTAAAAAAATGAACGCCAAATAATTTAAAAAATCCGCTCAAAACATTATCGAGTGTTCTACCTTATAAAAACATTCTGACATACCTTATAATATGTTTTTCAGTTTAATTCAAGCAATGGTATTAATCTATTTGTTTGAATTAATGAAATGTAAAAAAGTGAGATAACATTTTTTAAACTACCCAAGCCAGTTCACTAGAAATGTTGTACACAATATTTTTACACCTTCAAAATAATATTTTAATTTCAGAGAAATAAATAATGGCGCTTATAACATAAAATTCATATCACCGTTATATATCAGTACAACGTATGTACTACACATATACACTGGAAATGCTGTGCAACGACTTGGTGTGCATGCTTAAGAGCAAACGCTCGGCGAAGGATCTTTCCCTCACCACTACTTAACTCTGAAGTTAAAAAAAAATTAAATTGCCCCATGGCTTGATCTAAGGACTACGAGTTAATTAGATTGTAGTAATTCTATTTAGTATGGGGACGTACTCAAATAACGTAACGCAATTTGTTGGAGGGGGAGGGGTCCGGCCAGGCGTTACGATCTACGTACGAAGCAGGAGGGGGGGGGGGTCAAGGTTTACGTTCCGTCATGATTTTAGAACTGTCAGAAATAGCAACCTCTCTGCATGTTCAAGTTTTTTAAATTTTAAACTCGCGCGCAATTTTACCGCCGAAAGTTGACAGTTTTCCATACGAAATGTCAGTTAAGGGAGTCACTGTGCAATTTAAAAGATTTAAGGAAGTCACTGTGCAATTTAAAAGATTTTTTCATAAAAATTGGTATAAAACTAGATGACTAAATACATCATAAAATAAGTATAAAGCCTACCCTTTCATAATTAATCATGTCTTTTGCAGAAGTGTATTTGGCACGATTAGTTCCAAAGAAGTAATATTATCTACAATTTTCTCGGACATCCCTTTATTACCCTCAATTTATTGTCGAAGTTGATATCAAATTCATGATTTTGCAAATGAGGGTTCAAATCAGTGCTGTACTTCTAGACCATATGATACTTGTAATATTATTTCACTTACATCATTTAAACGAAACGAATGTTTATTGGCATCGGAAATAACGTAGCTCCGGCACTGTGACGCGAATTGAGTGGTTCGCTAGTTTAACAAATGTTATCTGACTTTTTTACATTTGATTGATTTTAAAAATATATTAAAACCATTGCATGCATTAAAGTAAAAAATAATTACAAGGTAAATTATAATGTTTTTATAAGGTAAAACATGCGATAATATTTTCGAGGCAATTTTTTATTACTTGGCGTACGATTTCACTTTTGCGTTTTTAAAAGGTTTATTATAAATATATGTGAACTATGGTATACTTATCGAAACGTGCTTGTGACCAAGCTCATTTCCCTGCTGACCTCATCGTTGAGCTTTGAAACAGCTTCATGAAGAGGCAAGTGATGTAAACACAACTTACAGAAGTTTAGGCTTTAGGATAACCAAATATATTTATCATGCATATGTACTACTACAGAATAAGATTCGTGTAACGAATATTGCGTTGAATATTACGTTTTCACCGCTGTTTCATTTATTCATAACTGTGTGAAGTCCGATTCGGTACTGCATACAAAAAGATATTTAACAATTTTGTGGCGCTTGAGTAAACTCGTGATGCTTTTTTCCCTAGTTGTGTGGTGAACTTTTTTACGATTATTCTTTCATCAAATTGAGAATGTATTTTAAACAACGCAACACAATAAAAATCAAGAATAAACCCTAACCAACTTTTTTAGAATTCGAATTGATGAAATCATAAAATAACTCTCAACTACTCGAATATAGAAGCCAAATTACATATTATCATGACCCGGAGAATAAACTATAGATTTGTGTTTAGAGATAGAGATTGTACCGTGAGCACCGCGAATCTTGACTGATTCTTTCGGAGTCGTAAATTCCGAACCGCATGCATACGACGATGCTTGCCGGGTACATCACACTTTAACTAATGAAGTGCAACCGTTTTCGTTGTAAATGAAATGGACACTGATATTGGAAAATATTGATTTTAATCTGAACAAATAAATAATAAAGATCGGGTTTAACAATTTTGACGCGGGTAGTTAAACACAAACTTGAGTTAAATATTAAGTGAGATTTTCTGTTATATCGGTTGACGATTGGTTCGATTAGAGTTTGATACTTGATCGCTTAGATGGTTAGCGCCGACTTCTCTGTTTGTATGTTGAGCGACAACTGACTCTTCTTCTCGATGATCGACGTGTCGCGTCCACTGCTAGGAGTAGCTCATTAGGAAAATTGAAACCCCCTTAATTTCTATTGGGTGGAAACATTTGCAACTTCCTTGTGGGCGAGTCCTTTTGCGACCAATCACAAGAGAAGACTTACAAAACCGGAGGTAAGATGATGATCTCACAAACCCCGAAAAAAGGGGGAAAATACCAGGCGGCAACATCTGCATGCAGTCTTTTGAAAATTCTTCTATATTCCGAAATGTCACGAAACTGCAATTGACGGAAATTCTTTAATGGTGATGACGAAATGCGTACAAAAAATACTCGAGACATTTGGTTGCCAAATGCGCCTTTCCCGGGATCTTTCCGCCGTTGTGCTGGGCGAAAGCCCTTAGACCCTTTTTTATGGTAGTCAGGTCGAAGGAAAATCTGTCGACCGGATAGTGTGCGGAAGGGTTACGCTGATAACGTCGCATCTTAATAATATTATTTAATATATAAATATTTCTCGGATCGTTAATTAGACGTTGCCTGATGCGATACGCAACATACTCCCCCCGTTGAGAGGACACGATCAACTTGAATTTGTTTAGCTCCCGGTTGCCTTTTTTATTTTCTTATTTCCTGCTTATCGATGGGTAGAGGCGCCAATTGTCTGACATTTCGGAGGAGCTCTGAGGTGGCCGTTTGGACGGTGACGGTTCGCACGATGCCATCGGAACCAGGGTGTGTTTTGATCACTCGACCGAGCTTCCACTGCATAGGAGGAAGATTGTCCTCGCGAAGGACCACGATAGTTCCCTCTGTGATCTGATGTGCTCCGTTGGTCCATTTGTGGCGAATGTTTAACTCATTGAGATATTCCTTGTACCATCGGGCCCAGAAGTGTCGACGAACTTTTTGAATGTGCTGCCACGTGGACAGCCGATTGGTAAGGGTGGAACTTTGGTCCACTTCTGGCAAGCTCGTTAACGTATCACCGATAAGATAATGACCAGGAGTAAGAACGAGGATATCGTTTGGGTCGGTGGAAATTGGAGTGAGAGGTCAAGAGTTGAGGATCGCTTCAATTTCAACGACTAAAGTATACAACTTAACGAATGTAAAAAGCCCGACCCCCATTACGCGTTTTAAATGGTGTTTGAAAGATTTTACCGCTGCTTCCCAGATACCGCCAAAGTGTGGTAATAATAGAGGAATGAATCTCCACTCGATACCCGTGTCGATGAGAAATTCGGCAACCGTATCTTGTTGTTGTTGAGATTGAAGAAATTTGTGAATTTCCTTCAATTCATTGTTTGCACCGACGAAATTTGTTCCGTTGTCAGAATATATGATGCGAGGTTTTCCGCGTCTGGCTATGAAGCGGCGCAGAGCACCAATGAATGCGTCACTCGACATATCTTCCACAAATTTCAAATGTACAGCGTTGATGACCAAGCATACGAACACAGCGACGTACACTTTGATGTGGTTGCGATTCCGATGCTTTTTCTCTTTTATGAAAAATGGTCCACAGTAATCGACTCCCACGTTGTAAAATGGCCGCGCTTTCGTGGTTCGCATACTCGGCAAATCATCCATTACGTAATCGACTGATGGTGGATTCATTCGAGCGCATTTGACACATCCTCGAATTACCTTTCGAACTTAACTACGTCCGTCTATTGTCCAGAATCGCAACCTTGAAGCGTAAAGGGTTGTTTGTATCCTGGCGTGATGATTTCGTCTATGCTGATCTTCCAAAATGAGATGGGTGACATGATGTGATCTAGGCAGGACAATCGGGTGCCGTTGATCATAAGGAAGATTGGAGTGTTTGAGTCGACCTCCCACTCTGAGCAATCCTTCCTTGTCGATGAATGGGCTGAGCGAATTGAGTTTGCCTTTCTTGTTTATTCCGCTCCCCCCGCTGAGATCACGTATCTCCTCGGCGAATACAGCCGATTGCGTCATTTTAATCACGCGCTTTTCCGCATTGGCGAGTTCCTCGACTTGTAACGGACCCTTGTTCACATTGTCCCTTCTGAATCGAAGGCAATATGCGATGACTCTTTTCAATCGTGTAAATGATGAAAAACGCTGTAATATGCCTTGATCGATTATTGCCACCGTTAGACAAAGTGTCTTCTTTGTCTCAGGCAAATATTGTTATGGGTGAATGATGATTCCCGGCCACGATGTTTCGTCGTCAATTAACCAATTCGGTCTAACCTTCCACAGTTGGTTCTCGATGAATTCTACGGGCAATTGACCTCTGGACAAGGCATCCGCTGGATTATCCTTCGATCGAACATGTCGCCACTCGTCGGAAGTTGTTCTTTCTTGAACGTCTGGGACTCGATTTGCTACGAAGGTCTTTAGAGTATGCGGATGCTTGTTAAGCCAGCCTAAGACCACAGTGAGATTGGTCCAGAATGTTGCGCGGTGGGTTGTGATTTTTATCACCTCTCTCACTGATGCCTTGCGAGCAACTGGGCGCCGCATAGTTCGCGCCGTGGGAGAGAAATTGTTTTTAACGGTGACACACGTGATTTGGCGCATAGCAATCGACACCGTGTTTCGCCTTGATCGTTTGTCGATCTGAGGTATATGCATGCTCCACAGCCGGTCTCACTTGCATCACAGAATCCATGGATCTGTATATTTGTTGCATCGGCAATGAGGACGTGTCTATGGAATGACATAGCATTTACAAGGTCCAATTGTGTACAGAATTGGATCCAAGGAGTATGAATATGACTGGGCACTGATTCGTCCCAGTTTAATTGCAGTTGCCATAATGTTTGCATAATACTCTTTGCGTAGAGTGTGATTGGTCCAAGCAAACCAAGGGGATCGAAGATCTTCGCGATTTCTGACAATATTGTTGGTTTAGATACGGTCCCTGTCATGATGAGAGGTTTTGCTGTGTATCCGATGAAGTCGTCCTTCGAATTCCAGAACACTCTGAGTGTCTTTATTGTTTGATCGTCACTCAGTGAGTGTCAGGTTCCTGTTGCTCTCTGGAACGCCTCCCACGAGTCGTGTATCGTTGGACGCCCATTGTCGAATATTGAGTCCTCCGAGCTGCAATAATTCAATGATTTCGTCTCGGATGGCAATGGCTTCGTTGATTGTTTCTGCCCCAGTTAATAGATCGTCGACGTATAAATCTGTCTTGAGGATTTTTGACGCCTTCGGAAGTGTGATTTCTTCATCATCTGTCAACTGGTGAAGCGCTCGGATGGCGAGGAATGGAGCTGGACCCAAACCAAACGTGACCGTGTTCAGTTCGTATGACTTCACGCCACTCTCGTCCTTCCATAAAATGCGTTGATACCGTCTATCCTCTTCACGTATTAGGAATTGTCGATACATCTTCTCGATATCTCCGGTTAGTACGTATCTGTGTAATCTGAACCGAATGATATGAGACAATATATCTCCTTGGATAGTCGGTCCTACCATCAATGTGTCATTGAGTTATATTCCGGTGCTTGATTTAGCTGATCCGTCGAAAACCACTCTTACCTTTGTTGTAAGGCTTGAATTTTTGATGACTGCGTGGTGTGGTAGGAAGAATGCAGTTTCCTTATCGTCATGTACTGGTGACATGTGTCCGAGGGACAAATATTCTGAAATAACTGCGGTGTATTGTTCTCGCAAGTCGGGGTTACTGTTGAATATCCTTTCGAGGGCGTGTAATCGCTTTAATGCCCTCGCTCGCGATTCACCGAGTGTTTCAGAATTCTCGCGAAACGGCAACGCTGTATCGTTCGGTCGGATCACGAGATACGTGTTGTCGGAAGTGCTCTTCGCACGCGAGCTCTTCCTTAGTGTAATGAGCTTGTGATGGCCCTTCGTCTACTTGTCAAAATTTAGCTATTTCAGCTTGTAGGTTTGAAAAACAGCATTTGACGACTGTTTGCCTTGTGGGAGACTTGATGCTGCCCCCTAGTACCCATCCGAGGCGTGTTTTCTGCAGGAAAAGGTCACGTCCTTGACAAGATAGGTTGAGTTGACCCAAGCAAAACAGCGAGAGCGTTGATCCCGCTGTCAGTAGCAGATCTACTGGACCCGGCTTGTGAAAGTCTGGATCTGCTAATCGTATGTTCGTTGGGATTGAAATTGACTCACGTAGTATGAGTCTGCTCGGTACCATGTCTGATATCCGAGGAATGGTGAGAAAATCGAGGGTTTTCTCAAAATTACCCCGAGTTGCACAAAATTTCAGGGTTACGACGTTCTTGGATGACGTCGTAAGATTACTGAGAGCACCCACGGCCACTGAGCATCGTTTCGTTGGCAATCGCAGGGATGCTGCTAATTTGTCGGTTATGAAATTCGCTATTGAACCTGTATCGAGGACAGCTCTACACGACGTTCGTTGATGCTCTGCATTCAGTGCGTGAACCTTTGCTGTGAGCATCAAATCATCCCTTTCTGTGTCGATTACCAATGATGTGGAACGACGGTGTGACTCCGTAGAAGTTGATAGTCAATTTTGGCTTGGCGCTGAGCTTGGCGCATTGGCTACATGCAATAGTGTGTTGTGAGCTTGGTTGCAGATAGGGCAACTTCCGAACCTGCAACTCTCTTGCTCGTGTTTTGGGCACAAGCACGTATGGCACAGTGCTGCGTCCTTGACGACCTGGATGCGTTGGGGCACCGGCAGTGACCGAAATTGCTTGCATCGGTACAGCGGATGCCGTGTATCCTTGCAGACAGGACACGATTGCGTGGTTGTTGTCATGAAAGCGTGTTTCTTTTCGTTATCGCCGCGTTAGTCTTGGTGTTGACGCGGATTTGGTCTGCTATATTTATCCGTGTGTTTGGAGTCATCGCGTTTGAAAAACCTCGCGGCGGTTCGATACAGAAAGTCGATCATTTTTGACAATTTTGGAAATGTGTCGCCCTGTATCGATTCGTCCCATTTCGCGACAGTCGATTTATGAAGCTTTTCTTCCAAGATCTGAACGAGTATTTCTTCGCATATGTCTATGCCGAGTGACGAGAGCAAAAGAACGTGTTGTTGCACTTCGTCTGCTAATCTTATCAAGCCGTCAGCCGTTTCCCGCTCTTGGTCTGGCAGGGTTAGGATTAAGTGCAAGTGTCGAGAAATTAAAATCCGTTTGTTTTCGTACGATTTTTGAAGCAAATCCCACGCGCGCACGTAATTACCATCGGTGATTGAAAACACTTGAATTTTCCTTGCTGCGTCGCCCTTGAGTGTTGACTTCAGATATTGCAATTTCTCGACATTGCTGAGGTCGGTTTGGCTGTCGATCATGGTTTTGAATGCGTCCTTAAACGACATCCAATCCTCAAAACGTCCATTGAATGTTGGGAGGGAGGCTTCCAGAAGTTTTATTCTTCGGTTTGTCAACGTCGATGAATTTGTCGCTCGACTACCGTGGAATGACTCGACAGGTAAATTGGCTGCTTGATCTTGGCTTGAACTAGCAGTTCCGAGAAGACATTCGGCTTTTGCTACCACATCGAAATATTTTTCTTCGACGCGATACCTTTCGTCATTCGGCTCCTCTTCGAGTGATTCGATTTCACCCTGAATATCGTGGAATGATTCGAATACGACCTTTATCCTATCTGTGCGAAGTCTGAGTTTCAGAGGGTCAGGGTCTTCATTGACGTATTTCGCGAGAAATGTTTCGAAGTTTTTGAGTTGCGCTTTTATCGAAACTCGTTTTTGGTGTAGTGCCTTTACTGGCATGGCTACACTTTCGTTTGCCATTATTGAAACGCTTGACTGGGTTGTGGGGAATACGGAAAGGAAATATCGGCGATATCCTTGAGGAAAACGAGCGTACCTTGTAGCTGTGGCGTTGATCGATGATGAAAACTGCGTTGTTTGATAGGTCGATCCACGCTGATGAATTGGCTCTTTGTTGGCTGATTGGTTGATTTGTCACTTCACAAAGTCCAAGTCCTTTCCACCACACTGTCTTTAACGTTTATTGAACTGCACTTCCACTCAGTACCCGGCTCGAAGGACCATAAAAATGTACCGTGAGCACCGCGAATCTTGACTGATTCTTTCGGAGTCGTAAATTCCGAGCCGCATGCATAGGACGACGCTTGCCGGGTACGTCACACTTAACTTAATGAAGTGCAACCGTTTTCGTTGTAAATGAAATAGACACTGATATTAGAAAATATTGATTTTAATCTGAACAAATAAATAATACAGATCGGGTTTAACAATTTTGACGCGGGTAGTTAAACACAAACTTGAGTTAAAGATTAAGTGAGATTTTCTGTTATATCGGTTGACGATTGGTTCGATTAGAGTTTGATACTTGATCGCTTAGATGGTTAGCGACGACTTGTCTGTTTGTATGTTGAGCGACAACTGACTCTTCTTCTCGATGATCGACGTGTCGCATCCACTGCTAGGAGTAGCTCATTAGGAAAATTGAAACCCCCTTAATTTCTATTGGGTGGAAACATTTGCAACTTCCTTGTGGGCGAGTCCTTTTGCGACCAATCACGAGAGAAGACTCACAAAACCGGAGGTAACATGAAGATCTCAAAAACCCCGAAAAAAGAGGGAAAATACCAGGCGGCAACATCTGCATGCAGTCTTTTGAAAATCCTTCTATATTCCGAAATGTCACGAAACTGCAATTGACGGAAATTCTTTAATGGTGATGACGAAATGCGTACAAAAAATACTCGAGACATTTGGTTGCCAAATGCGCCTTTCCCGGGATCTTTCCGCCGTTGTGGTGGGCGAAAGCCCATAGACCCTTTTTTATGGTAGTCAGGTCGAACGAAAATCCGTCGACCGGATAGTGTGCGGAAGGGTTACGCTGGTAACGTAGTATCTTAATAATATTATTTAATATATAAATATTTCTCGGATCGTTAATTAGACGTTGCGTGATGCGATACGCAACAGAGATTGTGTATGGAAAATATAGATTTTTAAAAACTTATCATAGGAAAAATTCCGTAATCAAGTAATCTCACACATGTCATATTTTCGTACTTTGTGCTAAAGATTTTTCATAAGATTTCTTTAGATTATCAAGTTGTTACACATTAGAGAAAGAGCCAATCTGCTTTTTCTCCGTTCTTTTTGCCTCTTTCGTCGAAGGAGGAAGATAAAGGATGGGAGCAATGGTTGAAGAGCGAGACCAAGGGATAAAGGAAGTAAAAGAGGTCGTTCTCGAGGAGCAGTGGTTCATTGTATGTACGTGATGAAAATGTCTCAAGAAATATTATAGTTTTTGCGGACTAGCACGCGTTGAGCATTTCAATGGCGAATGTTTAGTACAGTCATATTATAGCCGGTAGGTGGTAATATTATGTATACAAATTTATGACTTGTGTTCGCAGTTTCGCTTAGTTCGAACAATGTGAAATTAGTTACATAAGAGAGTAAAACTTTTTTTCAAAATTTGGTTTTTGTCCTTTTCATTTTAATAATCTATTATATATCATACAGGGGGAAAGGCAAATACAGCTAAACAAGAGGCGTGGCCGTGCCGTAACGCCAAATAATTAAAAAGTTATATTTAGGACCAAAGAATGCGCCGCACTATCCAATATATGGTAAAATAGGCTATTAGTGAGTGTATTTAAGCTTTGACTCGACTTCATGCTAAAACGCACCGACCAATCAACAATGTCTGGCAGGACATCACTGTGACGGGCAAAAATATCGATTGTTCTCGTTTTCTCGAAGTACACATATGTAAGAAAATGTGTAAAGAAATTCCCGTTAAAAAATTGGAAATTGGCCAAGATATAAACGATTTAGTATAAGCATGTAGCATAACGATTTACGTATACTAAAATTTCCAATCCCGTTTTCCTTGACCTGACCGGAATCATAACTCTAGCTATAACTATCCGATTTTCAACTTAAAAACACTAAATTACCATAATTACAGCAGTTATCGGTGTACGTAGCTGTTTTTTTATTTAGTATTTTTAAAGCCCCCGAATGTAAGCAAAAATATCACCAAAATTACACTTTTTTAACACGTGCCATTTTCTAAACGATTTTTTTTTTCGCAAAACGGCTTCCTACAAGGAAAACTACATATATTTAGATTATAAAACGTGTTTATTTTTATTTCCCAGACTAACCATTGTCAACTTTTCGATCCGGCCGTTGGACCGCATTTTCTATACAGTGACTCTATTATACTTCAATAACGTCTATACTTTTAACGCTTTTTAGATAATAATTTACACGAAACGATTTCAATGTAGGTTTCAAAACATACCTTTTTCCAAATCCCAAAGAAATAATGTAGTAAACAAAAAAATGGCAAAGCGAGCTTTTTTTGGCCCGGCACCGTGATGTCCTCCCGCAATTGTAGTCTCACTAAAGGTATGCGTGTGTGTGTGTGTGTGTGTGTGTGTGTGTGTGTGTCGGTTTAGATTTGTATGTTTTCTCAAACGGTCAATCAACTTTCGAGGCGTTCGAAAAACCCACGCTAATTTTGAATAAATAAGAATTCATTTAAATATGACGCAAAAATATCTCCCAGGGACCAGAGCTGTAGTCAATAAATCATCGAATACAAATTTTCACGAAAATAACTTATGGTTATTACTCTGACAACTTAGGGTTATTATTCTGTCAAAATCCTACCCCGTGGCATCCTAAAAAATGCACGATGGGAAATTATTTTCCAACGCGAACTAAAAAAGACTGTATTATAATACAAAAAATAATAAATATTGGGAGTAGCTACATGTACGTGCAAATACAATTGCATGCACATGTAGCTTTCGTGCCTTCCCGCGCCAAATCAAAAGAATAATTCGACGCTGAGTTGAAGAATTCCGATAGGAATCCTTGAGCGATATGTACGAAAGAGGCAAACGTATGTGTTTTATCTCGGGGCTTATGAATCAACTTGGAAAAATATTGTTTTCAATGTGCCTTTGTCACGTCGCTAATCTTTTTCGATTGTTCGTTTCTCCGTTTTTCTAGCGAACGGTTGCAATGAGAACTTGTTGCAATCAATATCCACAGAAATTGCGTTGAGAGGTGAGCAAATTTCAGGAACAATAGGCGAATACACGAGGGTTTTCTGTGTGCCTATGAGATGGCCATAAATGGCCATCTCATAGGCACACAGAAAATCCTAATGAGACAAGTGATTTGTACATTTCTCCATTCCGAATATAACGTAAAGATGTTTGCATGCGAGTCCACCCACCACGAATGTCGCCAACACTTTGACAGGTCTCGACAAGTCAGGATTTCTTGGAAAAACTATAAACTTTAGGGATCAAAGGCGGTGACCGCCGATGGACCACTTGAGTTACAGGACCCATAAAATCATTTGACCCTATGCATCCTGACTTCCCGTTCTTTGTCTCATGTTCCTCGAGCAATCTACGCGTTATCGGAAGATATTCCCGCGTTATTCCCGAGAGAGGGCCGATTTTATTCCCCCGACGAGCCTTTTTAATGATCCGCTCCGCTCAAATCTGGCCGCATTTTGCATGAAGCAGTCAGTCTGCTAACATCGTGGAAGTTTTTTCGTACTCATCAACATGGAGCAAATCTTGCATGACCAAGCCGTGCTTTTACGTTCGTTCGAAGATTTTGCCGCGTGGGAGCGTGGGAGCAACAATGTGTCGAGTTCATCGAAGGGCTGGAAACGCAAAGCCGGATTAAGCGCCCGCGATTATTAATCGGGCATCAACAGTCACTCATAGCCCAAATAGGGCGTCTGGAAGGATTGAGGAATTCGGTACGGAGTCGTTTCATACACACGGGCGCAGGACATGGTGATCATGAGTTAATCTGGCGGGAGATTGAAACATCCTTCGAGAGTCAGATACCAACCGGTTCCATCATCAATCGCAGCCGCATCGAGCCGAGACACTTCCTAAATCGTGCTCGCGTCCTAGCGTGTCATCATGTGCAAAATATCATCGACAAGCACAGCAGCATTAAAATCAATACAGTGTTTAATGGTGAATTCGCGAGTGGTGACAAACATGCGAATAAAAGTATCAACACGCGAAACTGTGAATTATTTAGCATGAGCGATTTGAACGAGTAGTATAAACAGCGTGTTATTGAGCCCACTTTAACCTTACTCGATGAATTTCAAGAACGTGATAGTGGCTGGGCTCTGCAGAAAATACTTAACCTCACGATAAATGTGAATAAGTATAATCCGATGTGTGCCGGGTGCTCTATATCATTGCCGCGGGAAATAATGTTGAAGAAGGTTGTGGTTAATGTCAACACCGAAGATAACGCATGTTTCGCATGGGCAGTTGTCGCTGCTCTATACCCGGCTGAACAACACAATGCTCGTCCATCTTTTTATCCTCATTATTCGACAGTACTGTACCTGAAGGATATCGAATTCCCAGTGACGATACATAAAATAAAAAAAATTCAATTTCATAACAATGTATGGATCAACTTGTATACCACCACCACCAAAAAGGACATTGTTCCAATACGCATAACTCAAGACAAGAAGGAAAAGCACATCAATTTGCTGTACATGCAAGACAACGAGGACAGCAATGTGGGGCAATTCGTAAGAACCTGTCGAGACTCGTGACGGTGCAACTGACCAAAAAGGGGCATAAAAAATATATCTGTGATCGGTATGTAGTTACCATAATATATATACAGGTAATTATATATATGCTAGACGAATTAAACTTTTACTTCGGTTCTGAGAAAAAATTGCAATCACACGAGGTCGATTGCGGAGTGATAAACGACTGTGCGATCCGACTACCAAACGACACCAATAAGTGGCTCCAGTTCAGCAAATTTAGCCGGAAAGAGCGACATCCATTCATTCTGTATGCTGATTTTGAGTGCGTGCTGCCAAAGACCGATGGGGAGAAACTAGCGAAAGATATGTATCAACATCATGAAGTGTTTAGTATCGGATATTACGTGTGCTGTTCGTATGACGATTCATTATGTTCATATCAATCGCGTCGCAGTGCTGATTGTGTATTGTGGTTTGTTGAAGAACTAAAAAATCTAGCACTGCGTACAAAAGAAATTTTCTGTGATAATGTACCAATGGTGCATTTAACACCGAGTGAGTGGTCTAGTTTTCGAGCACCGACTCAATGTCACATATGTGAGAAACCATTTGCGCAAGAAGTTGTACGCGTTCGAGATCATTGCCATCTGACTGGGCGCTATAGACGTCCTGCCCATTTCAACTGCAACTTAAATTACAAACAGTCATTTTTCATTCCCGTAGTATTCCACAATTTATCCGGTTATGATGCACATTTTATAATCAAGGAAGTAGCCACAGCGTTCGAAGGCAGAACCGATGTGCTTCCAATCACAAAGAAGAAATACATCTCCTTCATGAAGCATGTTGAAATTACAGACGATTCAAAACACAAGATCCGATTGCGCTTTATCGACTCATACAAGTTCCTCAACACCAGTCTCGACAAATTAGCATCATTCTTGATCGAGGACAAACTCAAAATTTTACGCACTCAATTTCTAACGCTTTCCACAGACGATTTTAACTTGCTGACACGAAAAGGGGTCTTCCCTTATGAATATATTGATGACGTGACGAAGCTAGACGACACTTACCTACCACCACGTGAGACATTTTACAGTTCCCTGACAGATGCCACAGTATGTGAGAGCGAGTACGCACATGCTGAGAACGTTTGGGAGCGGTTCTCCATTCGAACGCTGGGTAACTATAGCGATTTGTACCTGAAGATAGATGTCCTGTTATTAGCCGATATTTTCGAAAACTTTCGAAATACATGCGTTGAGAGCTATGGCCTAGATCCCGCGTAATACTACACATTGCCCGGATATACCTGGGATGCAATGTTAAAACACTCGAATGTCAAATTTGAATTACTAACTGACATCGACATGGTTTTATTCGTTGAGCGGGGTATACGCGGTCGTCTGAGTTAATACTCGAACCGATATGCACACGCTAATAACAAATACATGGAGTCGTTTGATCCATCAAAAGCGTCATCATACTTGATGTATTTTGATGTCAACAATTTGTATAGATGGGCAATGTGCCAACCCTTGCCATATGCAGATTTTCGATGGGTCAACGACGTGTCCAATTTTGATCCATCATGTATCGCGCTAGACTCACCTATAGGCTACATCCTTGAAGTCGACTTGGAATACCCCCAATCTCTACATGATGCGCACAAAGACCTAGCGTTTTGTCCAATACATGAAAAACCGCCCGGTAAGCGGGAAGAAAAGCTGTTAGCAACCGCCTGCGATAAAAAGCGCTACATCATACACTACCGGAATTTGCAACAGTGCTTACGCATGGACTTTGCCTCACGAAAATCCATAGAGTCGTACAGTTTACACAATCCCCATGGCTGCGTTCGTATATCGAGTTAAATACCTAGTTTCGAACGCTTGCCAAAACGATTTCGAAAAGAATTTATTCAAATTAATGAATAATGCCGTCTTTGGCAAAACGATGGAGAATGTACGCAATCATGTAGATGTAAAACTTTTAACAAAATGGGAGGGCAGATGTGGCGCAGAGGCAATGATTGCCAAGCCAAACTTCCACAGCCGAAGTGTTTCTTCGGAAAACCTCGATGCCGTGGAATTGCGCAATCTTGAGGTGAAATTCAACAAGCCGATATATGTGGGTATGTGCATACTCGACATATCCAAAACGTGCTTGCATGGATTTCATCATGAGTAAATGGTACCTCTGTATCGAGATAAATGTAAAGTCATGTATACCGATACGGATAGTCTCATATATGACATTGAGAGCTATGATATATATGCCGACATGAAGCGCGACATTTCAAAATTCGATACAAGCGATTATTCGGCGGACAATAGGTATGGTATATCGCTCGTTAACAAGAAGGTGCCCGGCCTCATGAAGGACGAATGTAATGGAGCAATTATGACCGAATTCATTGGACTTCGATAAAAAATGTACGCGACACGTGTCGAGGGTAAGAAGGACACGAAACAAGTTGAAGGTTTCAAGAGTAGCGTTGTGGCTAGGACAATCACGTTTGGCGGGTATGCCCGATGCTTGAGGGAAGAAGTTGAAATGGAGCGTAGTCAAACGTGCATTCGTTCAAAGTTGCATAAGGTCTACAGCATTCGCGAGACGAAAATTGCTCTGAGTCCTCATGACGATAAGTGGTATATCATACCTGGGACCTCTGATGCCCTACCATGGAGGCATTATAGAATACCGTCGTGAAAAGTTTTGAAATTTTTTTCCCCAACCTTGATGTAAAATTGTGTACATTTTTTATGAATATCGATGTATGAAACTCGTGAAAATTATGTATAAATTTTGTTCACTCGATGTTAAAATTATGTTTGTTGTTGTATATATCGTGCAAGAATGGATTTATTATTTTCTGTAAATAAAGAAACGGACTTTTTATAATCCCATGGTTTATTCACCCTATCCATCTCCTCACGTTCCACGAAAAAGGGCGACGGCGAGAAGGGGGGAAGCAAGCCTGCTGTGGAGTCGGTCGGAGGCCTTGGAGGGATGCGAGGACGACCAGCAGGTCAAGAGTCATAAAACATACATATTTTTCTACATTCTTTATTATCGACTAGAAATCGGATTTACTTATCCAACTATTGTGGCTATTGTCGAAACCTAACCACTTTACAGACATTCGAATACCTCGCTTCTTCAATACCGCTTCAATGAGATAGATATCGGGGTGCTTGACCCTGAGAAGCTCTTGTTCGTAGAAACCACCGGCGATCGGTTCATCTTTATGGTCCTTCAAGTGGTACGTGACGGGATGAGTTTTTTTCACACGATAGATTGTAAATATTTCCGTTGTCCAGTTTGGGGTGTAACCCTTTCGAAAACAGTCTTAAATTTGCTGATTCTCACATTATCACCAACGGCAAATTTCGGCGATCTTTTCATTGGAGGTTTATTGAAAATCTGCTGCAGTTGCTTCTCATTTTCCGCGTTGACATTTCTTGGCTTCATCTTAATGGTGCGGTGTACAGAATCGTTGTACTCGGCAATTCGATTATCAAGAATATCGATCCACTTATAATTACTACGAAGACTAAATTGCATCCACATCTTGTTCTTCAATGTACGATTGAAACGCTCGCAAATGGATGCCTTCAAGTTGCTATATGTTGAATACATGTGAATATTGTACTTCTTCATGATGGCCTTGAAGTCACAATTGTAGAATTCTTTTCCCCGATCAACGTGTAAGTTCTGCGGTATGCGTCCCTTAACGAGGATCGACTTCATTGCTGCTGCTGCATCTTTACCACTCTTGGCGTTGGCACGGCCCAGGCGAATTTTGAGAAGTTATCGATGACGGTGAGGAGAAATTTGTGTTTGGAGTTGTGACGCGCGTATGATGACATATAGACGAGATCAGCTTGCCAGGTCTCGTCCAAGTCACGGATGTCCACATGTCGACGCGGATAGTTTCGTCGAGCAGGCTTATGTAGCTCCAGCACGAGAGCGCCCCTTTTTTCGCTTATTTTCCAGTCCACTCAGTCGTGCGTCCAATTCAGCAATGACGTTTGAATTACGAATCGCCAAATCTTGTCGAGTTTTGACATCGGCCTCGAGTATCCTCGCAATGTCTCGTACCGTAGCTTCAAGTCCATTAACCCACAACTGACTACTCTCATTCATTTCTCTTCGTACGTTCTTAATGATAGTTCGAGATTTCTTTTGTAATGTACTTAGAGTGATGGCGTCATCTTCTCCATCCGGATTTGCAATGTTACACAATCGTTTCTGCCCCAAGTCATAATGACCATCTGCGCTAATTCTAAAGACAATACCGGGTCGAACGGAAGGACCTTGCTTACTGTGGAGTACACTCCTACTTGAATGACGTCCAAACACATCGACATTCATGATGAGAATGCGTAAATTCTCCGCTGTCGAGTTAATAAATGATTTCAGCTTCGCGCAATTCCTCAATAATCTATATAATTTCATTCGCATGTGATGAATTTCCGGCTGCTTGGGATGCCAGAAACAAGTGAAGACGACCCACTAGCTCGTTTGGATTGTCCCAATAAATATAGTCCATTTGGATGTTTTGTCTACCTAGCTTATACTTTGTCATGCCCTGCCCCACATGATGATCGACTATATTTGCGATATATGTGTTATATTTGTGGCTGGTGTTACGTCGTATAGCCTTACTAGGCTTATACAATTTTTTGTGTGCATTCGTCGAGATTACAATTGTTTCGTAGTTTTTCAAGTCATCCAGTGTGAGAGTTTCGACATTAGGCACTTTTTTAAACAAAAGCTCCGTTAATCCAACCGTTTTTCGCATAACTCGCATCTCCCACACGAATGTGTTGAGAGTCGAAAATTATCAGAGAATTTAAAATTATTAATTTGTTGTTAGAGAGATTTCGTACACCATATAATACATCCAAGCTTGCCTTTCTATTTGTTTGTAATAGCAGGAGATATTCGCTGAACAGCTCATCGACATTTTGCGAGTCATCATCCTCATACATCAATTTAAACGAATCTTGTGTTTCACTCTTTAAGGAATCATGCGTCTCATTTTGATGGATCACAATATTTAATGCATCTCCTTCTTCAACATTATCATCCACTTTTTCATCCTTAATTTCCTCCTTCACCACCACGTCACCGTTTTTATACGACACCAATTTTTCCAATGGCCCCACTATAGGCTTAAAGACATCCTGCATTCTCTGCTGATCACTATCTTTCCCAAGTTTCATCATTCGATGCATTCGTCTGATTGCATCGCTCGCCTTGGCAATTTCACACAATACATCCTTTTTACGCAACAATTGTTCGCTATTCATGTTGTCACTACCACGGCATGCGCAATACTGTCTGTTCAACTACCAGCGATGAGTCATTTATCAATGGTAAGAAAATTATCAAAACCTTGTCTATATCGACCATCATTAATATCGCTATCCTTGTCAATCGTGATAAATGCATACTTGTCAAAATTCCAGCATTTCACGCATATGTTTTTCAAGCACATAAGTCATATCCGTATTAACATGGTCATTGTAGACGTGTTTGAGATTTATATCATCCTGCTTGAAAAGCACCACGAAATTTGCATGATCTCTCACGAGATGTTTGGGGATACGAGTGTACTTCTGATAAAGATAAAAACTGTCAACAATCTCGTGTCGTCCCATGGAAAAAAGGCCCGAACATTATCCTGCTTTTCGCATGCTATGTCATCAAAGATGAATATAGAGTTGGATCGTGCATCACTTGGTGCTGTCACTTGTTTATGCGCCTCGAATGGATGATATTCAACTCCACTCACAGGTTCGAGTAGGTGTTCGAGCAATTTATACATTGGCTGCTTGAGCAATTTGGAATACAAGTAAATGTTCACAAATCTCAAACTATTCGGATGGATGATGAGAGTGAGCAAAGCGTTGGTTTTCCCACAATTTGATGGACCACAAAACAGTGCGCGTATACTATCCGGCAATAAATTTCCATGACGTTTCTTTTTCCCTCCACGGTCTTCGACAAACTCGTCGAAATTTATCACGGGAAGTCCGCCTCCGATAGTTTGCTTCCTGGACGTCATCTCACACACGACTAACGGCCAAATCATATAAATAGGCTTCTTATAGGGATTATCCGTCAGTCGCGTATTGTCTCTAGACAGGAATTAATCCATTGGATACGGCTTGCAAACAACACGATATTGCGTATTCGAAAAATCCGTATAATCTTGAGGCGAGACATTTGGCGGATAAAGTGTTGGCTAAACAGGCTAGGCAATGTGTTACCGCGAGAGACGCTAGTATCGGTGAAAAAGCCAGTGCTTGGGGTGTGGCAAATATTATGAAGACAAAGAGAAAATTTGGCATGGGAATGATGGGGCCGCAAAGGTGGCGTTTGCTTGAAAAAGATAATTGGCGCTGCAAAGAAGACAATGACTCAGAGTAATGATCCGCATAAGATTATCAAATCAGCTCTACAGGGTGCTCGTGCAGCGGTAAAGTTGCAAGGTGGTAAAGTGCGCACACCTCGGGTTCTACCTGTACCACATAAAATTGGTGGTTTATTGCCCTTCCTAGTATAGTTAAAGCTGTAAATGCTGCTCAAGCAGCTAAGCGTGAATTGGATGAAAGTAAGCGTCATAATCGGACAATTGAAGCAATTGCATTAGGTTGGGGTCTACATCTGATACCGCATAAGCAGAGATTGGGCCTTCATATCAAGCCAAAAAACTAGAAGTAACGCTACCACACCGACCCCTCACCGACCGCGACCTACTCAAATATGCAAAAATCCTAAAGATTCCACATTTTCGTGGAGTTTACATGCGCGATACATTGCCAGCGAGTGGACCCCTCAAATGTAAAGCAGCAATTGTAAATTCGGATGAAAATGTCGGCCCTGGCACGCATTGGGTCGCTTACAAAAAGACCGGATCGAAAGTCATGTACTTTGATAGTTTCGGAAATCTTCCATCGAACTCTGGCCAAACAAAAATTATACTCTCGGCCTCGTGGAGTTGTTAACCTTCAATTCTATTCCCAACATCGACGTTGACCACGATAAACTTTATGTGGGAGATGTGGTGTTGACGATACCTACGGGCAGTTATGAAATAGAGGATATTGAGACGTTTGTACAAGCAGAGCTCTCGCGTAAAAACATCAGCATCAGCATTAAACCCAACAATAACACGCTACGCAGTGAGATCGAGTGTGATCATGATGTAAATTTTGAGCCAAAAGATTCTATTGGGGATCTACTAGGCTTCACCGCACGCAAATTGGAAGCCAATAAAAGACACGAATCCGATCATCCAGTCGCCATTCTCAAAGTGAACGCCCTACGTGTTGAGTGCAACATTGCCGCTGGTGCCTATATTAACGGACAAAAAGTACACACAATTCACGATTTTTTTCCATCTGTGCCACCGGGCTATAAGATCATTGAAGTTCCCTCCCACGTAATTTATCTGCCAATCACGAGCCGAACAATTGACACGGTACAGCTTCGCATAGTGGATCAAGACGGTGATTTGGCAAATTTCCGCGGTGAAGTAATGCCTGCATATAAAATCGTGATAGGCATTGTTTTCAACAGATCTTCCAATAACAATAAACGGCCGTTGATAAAAACAATCAGTCGTCGACCAACGCCCAAAGTGCTAACACCTCAAAACGTGCTACTCTTAACCCATTAACGCCCAAGAATCGTGATGTTTTCCTTCATTTTCAAGCCTGATTTTTATTATACAAAAAAAATCATAAAAAATGCAGAGATACGTTCCCTAGTATTTTCGAGGGTGCTCTTTCAGAATCTGGGGTCAAAATCGGGTTCTGTCCATTAGGAAGAAAAATATGGCGGCTTTTAAACAACAAAAAAACAGGAAAAATCGATGACACTTTTTTTTCAACATTTTTTTTCACCTCGAAGCCGTTGAAAAGTCCGGTTTTTTTTTCAACCATGGGTGCATAGAATAGTGACGATTGAACAATCATTTTTTTTAATTCGTCGTTGTCAATATTTTCACCCCCAAGTGACCCGAAAAATTTCACGCTCGGTGTCCCAAATGAAAAGTAGTTGGATTTGGACGAAAATTGGTACTCGGAGGTTTTTGAGGTCGCTGATTACGATTCTGTTCTCAAAATTCCGAAATTCAAAATGGCCGATCCAATATGGCGGACACAAATGCAAAAGTTCATTTGAATTGGATAAAACGTGGCACTCGGAGGTTTTCGAGGTCGCTGATTATGATTCTGCTCTCAAAATTCCGAATTTCGAAATGGCGGGTTCAATATGGCGGACACAACTGCAAAAGTTCATTTGGATTGGATAAAACGTGGCACTCGGGGGTTTTCTAGGTCGCTTGTCATATTTCTGCTCTCCAAATTCGAAAGTCTTTGGGTATTTAAATACTTGGTATTTTCAGGTATTTAAATACCCAAAGGCTTTCGAATTTTGAGAGCAGAATCATAATCAGCGGCCTCGAAAACCCCCGAGTGCCACGTTTTATCCAATTCAAATGAAATTTTGCATTTGTGTCCGCCATATTGGATCCGCCATTTTTAATTTCGGAATTTTGAGAGCAGAATCATAATCAGCGACTTCGAAAACCCCTGAGTGCTACTTTTTATCCAATTCCAATGAACTTTTGCATTTGTGTCCGCCATATTGGATCCGCCATTTTTTATTTCGGAATTTTGAGAGCAGAATCATAATCAGCGACCTCGAAAATCCCCGAGTGCCACATTCCATCCGATACAAATGAACTTTTGCATTTTTGTCCGCCATATTGGAGCCGCCATTTTTAATTTCGGAATTTTGAGAGCAGATTCATAATCAGCGACCTCGAAAACCCCCGAGTGTCACGTTTTATCCCATTCAAATGAACTTTTGCATTTGTGTCCGACACATTGGATCCACCATTTTGAATTTCGGAATTTTGAGAGCAGAATCATAATCAGCGACCTCGAAATCCCCGAGTGCCACGTTTTATCCAATTCAAATGAACTTTTGCATTTGCGTCCGCCATATTGGATCGGCCATTTTGAATTTCGGAATTTTGAGGACAGAATCGTAATCAGCGACCTCAAAAACCTCTGAGTACCAATTTTCGTCCAAATCCAACTATTTTTTATTTGGTACACCGAGCGTAAAATTTTTCGTGTCACTCAGGGGGTGAAAAGCGCCATTTTGGGGGTGAAAATGTTGACAACGACGAATTAAAAAAATTGATTGTTCAATCGTCACTATTCTATGCACCCATGGTTGAAAAAAAACCGGACTTTTCAACGGCTTCGAGGTGAAAAAACATTTTGAAAAAAAAAGTGTCATCGATTTTTCCTGTTTTTTTTTGCTTAAAAGCCGCCATATTTTTTTTCCTAATACACAAAACCCGATTTTGACCCCAGATTCTGAAAGAGCATCCTCGAAAATACTAGGGATCGTATCTCTTCATTTTTTATGATTTTTTTTATATAATAAAAATCTGGCTTGAAAATGAAGGAAAAAATCGCGAATCTTGGGCGTTAATGGGTTAAAGAGTTTGGACCTCAAAGTGCATGGCGAAAGCGTGTCAAAAATTATTTAGTCTGTGCTCTGTGCATCTGTTGTATGAAATGGAAGAAGAAAGTGTAAACATTCAGGCGCCCGTGGTCTTTGATGAGTTCATCGTCCATTGTGAAATTCCATTATACAAATGCCACCAGAAATGCCATTGTACAAACAGCGCCCGAAGACTACAAACTCGTATTGCATAAAATAGAATGGCTCGTGCCATATGTGACAGTCTCGGATCAACGAAAAATTCAACTGTTAAAGTTTCTCGCCAAAGACGCATCCATCTCCATGAGTTTCCGAACATGGGAACTGTATGAATATCCATTGCTGCCTGCCACCTCCAAGCACGTGTGGTGTGTGAAAACTTCGAATCAGCTGGAGAAGCCACGATATGTCCTACTCGCGCTGCAGACGGAACGGAAAAATAAGAAACAACACAATGCGAGCCACTTTCATCATTGTAACCTGAGCGACGTCAAGCTATACCTCAACTCGCAATGTTATCCATATGGAAATTTGAATTTGCACATTGATCAAAATCAATGTACTCTTCTCGACGAGATGTATGCGAATTTTCAACCGACCTATTACAACAAAGAGGCTGAAGCTGAGCAGGGTGGAATTTTTAGAAAAAGCCCCCCTCGTTGTCATTGACTGCTCAAAAAAAAACGATTCACTCAAGTCCGGTCCTGTTGATGTGCGCCTTGAGTTTGAATTGAAAAACAATATTCCGCCACAAACTTCAGCGTACTGCATGATCCTCCATGATCGTATTGTCGAGTACAATCTAATCAGTGGTGGAGTTAAAAAATTGGTATAAAATGATGCCAATGATCCGCGCCCACTTCAGTCAACATGGAGCTTATCGTCGATGTGTAGGGCTTCAAGAGACCTGTCAACGAATTTGTCCTAAAGAAGATGTCCATCGTCAAACTCCATGAGAAGCACGCTGAACCGCTGACATTCTTCTTCGATGCACCATTCGCCTGGGACGCTTTACCGGCCAAGTACAAAATGACAAACAAGTGGCTGGAAGGCAATTATCATCGAATACGATGGGAACACAGCGGCATACCATATGAGGCAGCTAGAACGACAATTCGAGGAATCTTGGAAGGAGCTCTTACGATCTATGCCAAGGGATTCGAGAAGTGCTCATGGCTATCGAGATTCACAGATTCAGCAACAAAAGTCATCGATCTGGAGACTCTGGGCTGTCCATCGCTGCAGAAGTTGCCGAAAATCGCAAACGTTTAATGTCCCCATCATTCCTTCAATACAAAATACAATTGCGTCAAAACGAATGTAAAGTCGTTGAAAAGCTGGCTCTCTGTGTACGAAGCGTGAGCGAGGGATTTTTTTAAAATGAATAAAAACACTTTGAACAAATATCGTTCTCCATTTATTTCCTATATCTACGGCGAATACAGTTTGACGGCAATTTTTATTTATTTTTTTTTATACTCGTTGAAAAACTTTCTTTTTTGTACATTTTTACATAGCTCTAAGTGTTGAAAACTCTACGATGATGACTGTGATGCCAACAGTCGTTGCACTCTAAGATGGTAACGATGCCAGCCGCCGCTGAACTCGTTGTTTCCACCGGGCCTTCACGAGCGTTCTTTTCCACCATACTCAGACTTGGGCGTCGAAAACTCTACGATGATGATGACTGTGATGCAAACAGTCCTTGCACTCTACGATGGTGATGATGCTGGCTGCTGTTGAACTCGTTGTTTCCACCGGGCCTTCACGAGCGTTCTTTTCCACCATACTCACACTCGATGGAACTCGACGCTGTTGTATTTTCCACCAATGAACTTCACGTAGAGTCGACCATTGCGCGCCAATTGCAGCATACTCTCGAACATTGTCGGATCTTGGTCGAAGGCCTTCACAAGCCGCGCCGGCAACAAGACAGAGAACTCATCCGCGATGTCCGCGATGTAGCGTTTCCAAAATTTGGTTTGTACGGCCCTTATGTCGGAGATTAGTCGTTTCGACTTAACGGGGAATTCTGACAGCTTCTTCGTTGGGAGGAATTCTGCCATCCGGCCGACTTTGTTGATACTTGAGAGATCCATTTTCCCCGCACTTTCAAAATTCTTTTTAGATGTTGATGGTGCAGTGGAATCGTGCAGTCTGAGCCTGGTCCACGAAATTATAAGCTCCCTCGTAAGCCTCCCACTCAAATTTTCAACCCCCCCTTCCAATGGTGAAAAACAGGTTTGAACACCTCAACACGGCCTCCATCCGGAAGTCACATACTCTTCTCAGGTTTGAACACGTTTAAAGAACCGTGGGATCCCCCCCCCCCCCCCCCCCAAGAGTACAGCTGCGCTCAAGTGGTCTATCCGCGGTCCCTTTGATCCCTAAAGAGTATAGTTTTCCCGAGAAACCTGTCAGGATCTGTCTCGAGTGTCGGCGAGCTTAGAGACGAGGCGGATGCAATTGACATTGTCTTTCGGAATGGAACCAGCTGCATATCATAAATAATGGGCTTTGAACAGCACCGCCCTCCATGTGGCGCCTAGCGTTGTCATATTACTGGAAATTTTCCGACCCATATATGGTTGTCACACACGCTTTTCCAAGAAACCTGTCAGGAACTGTCTCGAGTGTCGGCGACCTTTAAGACAGGGTGAATGCAGACATCTTGACATTATCTTTCGGAATTGAAACAGATACATGTCATAAATAATGGGCTTTGAAAGGCCGCCCTTCACACACACAACACTCATCGACGGCGGCTTCCCCGCCAGTCGCTCCAGGGAGCACATGGCCATGCCCCTCCACAGAGCCCCTCCCCCTGTGATTTGACAGGCGACCCCCCCCCCCCCTTCGCCGTACCATCGCACTCGGCTTCCCCGCGCTGGACCCCCGCCCCATGGACGTCCCCCCCCCATGGGTACCGCCCCCCATGGATACCCCCCATGGACAAAGGTCACCGCCCCCCATGGACACCCCCCCTGGACCCTCCCCCGCGGACACCCCCCCCGGACCATCCCCCGTGGACACCGCCCCCCCCAAAGTGGCTCAGAATCGGCCTAGCCCTACTACTTTTAGTAGTTATCATTATTATTTTAATTAGTTATCTTCAACCCCTTCGCAATCAGGCGAAAATTAGATTTTCGTGCCTCTTTTGTGTTGGAAAAACAACTTCACAAATTTACCCTAAAATTTCAGTGTGATGGTTTTTAGGGTCGCTGAATCTGAATCTGAAATCGGATTTCCAAAATTAAAAATGGCGGATCCAATATGGCAGACGCTAATTTAAAAAATGTTTTGATTCCGACGAAAGTTAGTATCTTACGGTTTTCATGGTCGCTGAATCCGAAGTTGAAAACAGATTTCAAAAATTCAAAATGGCGGATCTAATATGGCGGACGCAAATTTGAAAAATGGTTTGATTCCGACGAAAGTGAGTACTTTAGGGCTTTCGAGGTCGCTGGATCCAAATCTGAAATCGAATGTCCAAAATTCAAAATGATGGCTCCAACATGACAGGAAAGGTTTTCAGTTTTAGTATGATTGAGTCGATTTGAATTCGAGCGACTAAATGGGAGAAATCATTTAACATAATATTAATAATAATATGAACAATGTGAATGTCTAGCGAGAATTCTGACATGGACCAAAGACTAAGCTCACCAAGAAACAGATCATGAAGCCAAATCTTGTTATTTCTTATAATAACAATATGGGAGATGTAGACAAAACAGATCAGTCTATTTCTTCTTACGAAACAATTCACACGACCGTCAAGTGGCATCAAAAATTATACGTTCATTTATTCGATCCTGCAATTTATAATACTTCCGTCGTCTATAATCATCTCTAAACTGACCCGAAAAAATGACTTCTTTACACTTTCGTTGTGCACTGGCAACAGAGTTGTTAGAAGATCATTGTGATCAATACACATAATTTAAAGAGTATGTTTGTAAACCCAAAAATCATCTGCACTCGTCACGAAGTCACTATCCATTTTATATTTCAGACGATAAGTAGATAAGAAAGCGTTGCACTGAATGTTATTTAAAAAAAACAAAGGAAGGCAACGATCTTTATGTGCAAAGATTGTGGTAACGTTCCACTGTGTGCGGTACCTTGCTTCCAAAAGTACCACGAATAACGGTATGATCAGGTGAAATACCGAAATTCTTTTTCATTTTTTGTCCAAACATAAAATAAAAGATAAATTAATGAACAAAATCCACAAAGAATTAAAAAAACAATAGATACAGACAACAAAATAAGAAAAAAATTAAAATCGAAAAAAAAAATTAAAACTACAAAAGAAATACAAATTTTTCAAGTTGTAAAATACAAAAAAAAATTGAACACGAGAAATACGAGAAAAAAAAGAAAATATGGATAGTAACAAGAAATTTGAAATAATACAAAAAGCACATAAAAATGAAAATATGAAAAGAACAAGTACAAAAAAAATACATAATCGGAGTCAATGACCGCCACGTCTTCGATTCGTGGCTCTGAGTTCGGCAGAGAGCGGGATATAAAACCAAAAAAGTGTTTTTTTACATTTGTTACTATGGATGGATTGTCATACATGATTTGCTAAATTTTTATTCATCATATTGTATCCGCGCGTTACATACATGAAGTTAGGACACAAATTCGAAATTTCCGACCATAAACATCCTAAAGATACAATTTTTTGCCGAAATCAAACTACTTGTCGAATTTACGTCTGCCATATTGGATCCGCCATTTTGAATTTAGGAAATTCGATTTTAAATTCGATTTCAGCGATCTCAAAAACTATAATGTACCTACTTTCGTCGGAATCGAACCATTTTTCGAATTTGCGTCCGCCATATTGGATCCGCCATTTTGAATTTTAGGAATCTGATTTCAAATTCGGATTTAGCGACCTCAAAAACCCTCAAACACTCACTTTCGTCGGAATCAAACCATTTTTTGAATTTGCATCCGCCATATTGGATCCGCCATTTTTTATTTTGGAAATCTGATGTCAAATTCCGATTCAGCGACCCCAAAACCTATGATTTACCAAATTATAGTCAAATCGCTGTAGCAGAAATAGTTTTTTTTTCAAATGCCCACATGTGTGTCATGACACAAAAATGGCACGACTTGTTTTGCCCACATGTGTGTCACTGACAGTCAAAGGGTTAAGTGTCGAATAATTTATCGCGCACTGTGACCGCTTATTTTATTAGTTTATACGTTAATTTAAATATAATAATAAATCTAAATTACAACTTATTTCTCTTCTAAAAAATTGTTTACGCTTTACTCACACCAGTCCCTGTGCCAAATAAATTGTAATTCATAAAAGTAAGCGGAAATATATTTATATTCGTATTATTATATTAATTTTCATACTTTCATGAAGCGATAAAGCATTATCCTCACGAACAAGCGAATCATCCATCCGGCCGCGAATCGTAAGTACCAGAAAGTTCACATATTCTACAAGCGATGAGATGATTCCGTTGGTAGCGTTCCTGGCTTCGGTCCGCAGGGGCGTGGGATCGTTCCCCGCGCTCAGTGCTTTTTTTAAAATCGTTGTTACTATTAATTCTTATTTGATTAGTTATTTTTATTAGTTATCATTGTTATTTTAATTAGTTATCTTTTAGTGTCGAAAAAATTATAGCGCACTCTGACCGCTTATTTTATTAGTTTGTACGTTAATTTAAATATAATAATAAATCTAAATTACAACTTATCCATCTACTAAAAAATTGTTTGCGCTTTACTCACACCCGTCCCTATGCCAAATAAATTGTAATTCATAAAAGTAAGCGGAAATATATTTATATTCTCATTATTATATTCATTCTCATATATTTTCATCAAGCGATAAAGCATTATCCCCAAACACAAGCCAATCATCCATCCGGCCGCGAATCGTAACTTACGAGAATGAATATAATAATACGACTATAAATATATTTCCGCTTACTTTTATGAATTACAATTTATTTGGCATAGGGACGGGTGTGTGTAAAGCGCAAACAATTTTTTAGAAGATAAATAAGTTGTAATTTAGATTTATTGTTACATTTAAATTAACGTACAAACTAATAAAATAAGCGGTCGGAATGCGCAATAAATTTTTCGACACTAAAAGATAACCCATTAAAATAATAATGATAACTAATAAAAATAACTAATCAAATAAGAATGAATAGTAATAATAAAAAAATAATAAAATACTGGGCGTGGAGAACGATCCCGCGCCCCGGCAGACCGAAGCCAGGAACGCTACCAACGGGACCATCTCATCGCTTGTAGAATATGTGCAATTTCTGGTACTGACGGTTCGCGGCCGGATGGACGATTGGCTTGTTTTTGGGGATAATGCTTTATCGCTCGATGAAAGTATGAGAATTAATATAATAATACGAATATAAATAGATTTCCGCTTACTTTTATGAATTGTAATTTGTTTGGCATAAGTGTGTGAGTACAGCGTAAACAATTTTTTAGAAGGTAAATAAGTTGTAATTTAGATTTATTATTATATTTAAATTAACGTATAATCTAAAAAAATAAGCGATCAGAGTGCGCGATACATTTTTTTTTGTATGCATTAATAACGCAGAGAATGAAGAGCTAAATAAGCATTGAAATCATCTAAAAGCCTCGCGCGTGCCGTCGGGTGACGTCACGCGCGAGTTGTACTCATATTGCTTTTTCCCTCGAAGTCTCCGTTTTGGCTTGGTCGTACATGAACGTGCTCAGCGTCTATGTGTTGATGTAGCTGCCGAAGGCGCGGTCGGGAAACTTCGACGGCGCTCGGCTCTTTCCGAAGATGTCCGAGCGTCGCTCGCTCACGGACACGCGCTACTATGACTGTGTGTTGGACGCGAAAGAGACTAGAGCGGGGGTAACTTTTACGCGCGATCGGGCTGCACTGATAATAGCTGCTTCGCCGCATATATCGCATGTCGTACATTTTGTGAAAAGCAAAATTCTATCTGATTTTCGAAGTTTGGTGGTCTTTTTTCTTCGTACCCGCTTTTGTACCATGCATATTTGAAAAGGTTTGTAAACCGTGGAGAAGAAAACTGGTTGTGTGTCAGAGATTGTAATTTAACAATATTTTCTCTCAAATGCAGATTAACGTCGTAATTGTACAATATTACTGCATCAGAAAAGTGTTTGGCGAAGTTTTTCCATACACGGAAGCCATAAACATCAAGGGGCTGTATCATTCCAGTCGTACCTGCAGGAATTACTAATTATCATATGGTCTACAGAACTAATGAAACTGGTGCAATATATTTACCTGCTGGAATGGTTAAAACTTTAATATCTTTCCCTTGCATATCCGTTTCTTTAAATGCAGTTGGACATTGACCGCTCCAAGAATCCAGAAGTATTACCGATTTTGGACCCGTATCCGGAATATACACTTATTGGAACCATCGCTTGAAATGATTAGTCGTTAATTTTTCAGATTTGGAAGACAATAGACATATATTTTCGGCTCTGAACATAGTTTGTTCCACTCGAAGACCAAATTTGCCAGTAGGTTCGTTTAAAACGATCATCATAGGTGCCAAAAGCTTGTCACTCGCAGAAACCAAAGGCTGTATAGTATAACTGTGTGCTGTTGATGTTTTCGATTGCAAGACGGTCTCAACGAATTTCTGCCCTTCTTTTGCCAATGTGCGGCCTGTATGTAGCTCTAAATTGAATCGACTCTGATTAGAATTAAATGTGTTTTCAGCCCCAACGTTGGCTATGTTGACTTTCACCATTTCTATAAATTCGATAGCTTTGTTTTGAAGTGTATCAGCGGTGAATAATTGTTGTTTTATTACATATTTAGTAATCTTCCGTGACACAATTTCATGTTGGTTTTTGAATGTCCTTAGCCAAGAAGCGGATGCTTGGAAATTTACGGCTGGTATTTCTACAATTTCTCGTACACGTAAGGCCCGTTGTCGAAGATCTATATCATGGACAGGCAGCCTTTTGTCCAAAGCATCATTAAAATTGTTTAACGTGTAGTGAGATATCTTTGTTAACTTTTCTTTGTAGGTGCCACCCTTATATATACTATGGGCCCAGCGGCGCAACTGCGGCTCTGATTTCACCTTTTTGAATTTCGTTTGAACAGATGATAGCTTTCTATTCTCATTTGCCCCGTATCTCCAGTAATCTACAGCTCTTGTCTTGTATTCGTAATTAAATTCTTCTATATCTTGGGTACGTACATTTTCATCAATTTTTGGATCTAGATATCGTTGCCCGTGCCAATCTCCTTCACTGTCCTCTTCTATTGCGGCTGCTTCATGAATTTCATTTGGTAACAGAAAATCCAAACCAGTTTCGACTTCCATTTTCATAGGTTGATCCATGGCTTCAATGATCATGCTTTCTTGAACCTTACTGAAATGTTTTTCCTGTTCGGTGATTGGAGTGTGAGGCAAATTCATAGCACCTATCGCTATGGATAGGAGTTGAATAAAATTCACCGGATTAACGTACATTATTATTTGTATTTCGAACTCAAAATGTATGGCTGGCTTCTCCGTCGTAGCTGCAGCAATAATGATCATTGGTGAATTTATATGACTTGAAACCCAATTGATAAATACACACGAAAAAAATAACGACGACAAACGCTATTACCAGAATTGCTATTAATCTTTAATAAAGCGATTTCAAGGTTATCATAAGAGCCGCTCTTTGCACCGTGGTCGCTCTTTGCAAAGATTTATTTCTTTCGTTCATTGGTTCTGCTGTTTGTGAAATTGAAGTTAAAGATAAAGATTAAATTATGCTGCGTTATAAGCTGATAAAAATGTTTGCATCATTCTGTTCATGAGTTGCAGCGGCAACCCAAAAACGCTGTAATCTCTGCAGATAATGCCTTTGATACGGTGAGCGGAGTGGAATTTCTTCGTAAATATACAATTGTAATCCAGTTGCTTTCCGAAGCACGAAGTCTATCCGTGATTGTGAGCCTTGCCTCTGCCCATATGAGTGGGAAACTGAAGAGTGATTTATCATAAGTAATTCACGAATTATTGCAATAAACAACACGCCATTTGTTGCTGTACTCATCATTGTCATTATGAACGTCTAGTAGTCGAAGAATACAACGTTTTTTCCCTTTGAACTTTATTTTTATTTCGAAAACGATAAAATGTGTATCGACTATTTTTACTGATTGTACTTTCTTGGTAACCCATTTATATTTCTACAGATTTTCGTCCATGCCGCACGGTAAGAACTTTGAACGATTGCCTTTCGAGAAAGGGACTGTTGAAGGAGCGGGGGGGCTGGAATGTTACAAATATGCAATTGCTGTCATAACACGAACATATATTGACGTGAATTTAGCTGATTATACGATGCTCTCGGCAAAAAAAATTGACGGTAAGGTTCAACCCCTTAATTGTGAGATATCGGAAGAAGAAAAAATCCGTATCCGCACTTTTATATTCTCTATATGTATGCAAATTTACATCCCAATCGATTAACAATTCTCAGAAATACGGTTGAAAAAATTGCATTTTTGCAATAAACAATATGAAATTTGTTGCTATCTGCATCGTTCTCATCTCCAATGTATAGTACACGAAAAAATAAACATTGTTGCAATTTGAAGTTTTTTCATACCTCGTACCGTTAAAACGTTATCGACGAAAAACGAAAAACACCCCAATTTCGGAAAGGGGCTTTTCAACCCTTAAAAATCGGGTTTCGCCGATATAAAAAAATACATGTCGCCTATTTTTACCCATTCTACAAGCATGACAAATTTAATCGAAATCGGAGGCATCGACCTCGCAACGTTTCCTTGTCAGTATCGAGAATGTTTTTGTACCTGTCGGACGACTGCAGTATTCTCCGATTAGCGGCTCATCAATGACAGTTTATTCCAAAAATTGTTTTGTTACAAAATGTATATCACTTCATTGACATATTGTGGGAGAGGCTTCCCGAACACATAAAGGCTGACTCGGAAGTACAGTAATATCGCCGATGCACGCGCATTTGAATTTTACCGGGACAGCTAATACACATTGGGGGGCGTACGCAAATTACGTAACGCACATTGGAGGGGCGAGGGGGAGGGGTGACGCCAGGCGTTACCGTCTACATACGGGGGGGGGGGGGGGTGTCAAGGTTTGCTTTACGTTACGATTTTAGAACTGCCAGAAATAGCAACATCTGCATGTTCAAATTTTTGGGAAATTTGGCGTTACGTAATTTGTGTACGCGCCCTTATCCAATGTGAAATGTGTTGAAAAAAATGCCGATCGAGAAAGACGCAAAGTTCTCATTGAGGCTTTCTCGATTGTTTCGGCACTTTTTTCCAACAATTTTAAAAATTAATTTTCTAAGGGGAGAAATAAAAACTGAATTACATATTGGGAGAAACATTTATTTTTTAATAATGTTTTCCAACACCGTTTGGACCAAAATTTTAAACGCCCGCTCGTTTTGGGCAACTTCACCATGCGTCGGGCGGAGCGAGCGACTGCGAGTGCGGTCCCCGGTAGCAATGTCTTATTTTTTATTAAACATATATGAATTAAATATCACAAATAATGCTTGGACAGGCGAGAGTAGCTAAAGGGCGGGGTAAAGTTAATTCGGCGAAAAAAAGGCATGTTTTTAAGATTTTTTTTGACGTAACGAATAGTGTTCCTTTATTGAAAAATTTACATATAATAAAGTAACATTTGAACAACATTCTCCTAAATTTGCATTGCAAAATATTCAAAATTGAGCGAGTGAAAATTAAACCCCGGAGGCGCCTCGAAAAAAAGTTGGTTTGCGGTGTGCACCACAACTCGCAACAGAATCATCTGAAACAAAAAAATCAAAATGCATTTGTTAAAGGAGATGTTTCTCGAGGCAATGACGGGAGGATTTTTTTTTTCGGTTAAAAATCGGCTAATTTGTTGGCTAATTTCGGTTAAAAATCGGCTAATTTGTTGTTGAAAAATTAGTAATTATAAAAAAAAAACAAAAAAGCTCTCGACAATACCTGGTGAATTATGTGAAGAAGTACTGTGCAAAATTTCAAAGCGATTGGTCCAGTAGATTTTGAGTTATCGTGCACACGGACTTCAAATATGACAAGTCTCAGAAAAACGGTTTGAAAAACGCAGAAGAGTTTGGTCGCTTAGCGCTCATTGCACATAAGTTTGAGAACACTTCTCGATTGCATAAAAATCTGAGAAAATTCATGCATATTAAAGGTACTCAAAAGATTAATTTTGCATAATAATAATTCCAAAATGTTATTAACAAAATGATGAAAAAAAAATTAGTCAACAAATTTCCCCGCAACCTAATTTTTTTTCGTGATTCGTTCATTTTTCTGAATACGTATGAATTTTTTCAGATTTTTCAATTATCTTTGAATTTTTAGAAATTCAAAATAAAACTCGATAATTTTCTTATACTCACTCAAAGTCGTCGATGCCAGGTCCGTAGAGCAAAAGGCTTCCATCAAGATGATCGAGAGCATCTTTTTGCGTTTGTCTACGCAAAACTCTTTCTTCTTTACTCTCTTTCTTACTGATGTACAGACTAATGTGTATACTAATATACACCATGCCTCGAATATACATAACTCGACTGGAACAGGCCCGTTTATCAAGAAATTTATTCGGGGTCGAAAAATACAATAGCGCGCCGCGCAGCTGCCGCCCAGGTATAAAACCCGGCATGGAGCAATAGACGCTCAAATACACATAACTTCGTCAATTTTACTCCGATCAACTTGAAATTTTAACACAATATTCTTGATATATTATGCATTCATTTAAAAAATGAAAAAAAAATTTTAATACTTTACCCCGCCCTAAAGCGAAAGTAAGTCCGATATTTTTCGAGTATAAAATGAAGAAAAAAAATAGATAAAAAAAGCGATTCACCGCGGATCGAACCCGGACCGTAAGCATTGTTAATCTGTCAAGCTGCCAACTCAGCCACGACACTCATTAAGGATACAGAAACATTTACGATACACGCTTATCTATATTTAGTGTTGAAAAAAACCGCCGAAACGACCGCGGGAAAGGCTCAAGATTTCTCTTTAAACCTTGCACGGTCGTTTCGACATTTTATGTTTTAAGACGGAATGACACACCATCGCCGTTGGTATGGCAGAACACGATTCTAGATACCCACTGATTTCCGAAACGGTTCTTCAAAATTTCATGAAATTTGGCCAGAAGACGTCAAATGGATAGACGAACCGCTGTCTGCCCCTCAAATTTCTTGAACTAGAGAAAAAAAAGTAAATTGTCTTACCATGCTGAACTCGTGATTGAAATGATAAAAAATAAAAATTTTCGCTAATGTCACGACTTGGAGAGGAGCAGAGCCGCGTAGCCACATTAAGAGCGGGGTAAAGTATTTAAATTTTTTTTCGTTTTTTTTTAAATTTTTATATGAATGCATAATATATCAAGAATATTGTGTTAAAATTTCAAATCGATCGGAGTAAAATTAACGAAGTTATGAGTATTTGAGCGTCTATTGTTCCATGCCGACCAAACTCTTCTGCGTTTTTCAAACCGTTTTTCTGAGACTTATCATATTTGAAGTCCGTATGTGCGATAACTCAAAATCTACTGGACCAATCGCTTTGAAATTTTGCACAGTACTTCTTCACATAATTCACCAGGTATTGTCGAGAGCTTTCTTGTTTTTTTTTAATAATTACTAATTTTTCAACAACAAATTAGCGATTTTTGAGCGAAAATCGGGTATTTGGGTCCCAAGTGCTACGAAAAATCGAAAAATCGAAGAAAAAAAAATCCTCCCGTCATTACCTCGAGAAACATTTCCTTTAACAAATGCATTTTGATTTTTTTGTTTCAGATGATTTTGTTGCGAGTTATGGTGCACACCGCAAACCAACTTTTTTTCGAGGCGCCTCCGGGGTTTAATTTTCACTCGCTCAATTTTGAATATTTTGCAATGCAAATTTAGGAGAATGTTGTTCAAATGATACTTTATTATATGTACATTTTTCAATAAAGGAACACTATTCGTTACGCCAAAAAAAATCTTAAAAACATGCCTTTTTTTCGGCGAATTAACTTTACCCCGCCCTTAAAACACACATTTTTTGACAGCTCAATCATTTGATTCCTTCGCATATCTTCGGAAATCTGTGGGTATCTACAATTAATAGGTAATTGCAGACGATTTTAAACAAGTCTCGCACAATGTCCGAGATAGCTAGTTCTCGCGAATTCCGGCGATGAGGCGAAAACTTGACAGCTCGGATTCAGCTGAGTGTTCATAAAATGTCGGAAATTGTGCGGTCGTCTTTAACAATTTTATTCTTGTTTTTCAACAACAAAAAAATGGTTAAATGTGGAGTGTTCGTGCTGCGTTACGTCCGACGGACGTGCGGTTGTTTCACCGTGCGAGCCCCGTGAGAGATTTATTCGTCCAGCGACATTGAGGTTATTCCTTTTTATTTATCTATTTACATTGCTTATTCCTTTTTATCCTTAGAAGTTTTTCTTGTCAGTTCAGGCTGTGTTCAATCTTTTAAATGTTTTTACATAGCCTCATCAGAGATTTACAACGTCAATTTGCAAAAAAGGCTTCGCAATAATACAAATAAACAAATGGAAAATATAAATACATACAATTCCATCGTATTTAAAATATTTTGTAATCAAGTTCAGATCCCCTCCTTGGGTCTCACAATCGAATGTTTTTCGAAGCATTTCAACCACTCGATAATTTCCCACCTTTTAGGTCCAAATATTGCAGATCCATTATAGAACAATGTGAACAAGTTCGGCATTAGGTGTTCTATAAATAGTCATAATTGTTTAACAAAATTACATTTCGTGTCGTTAAGATAAATGAATTTCTCTACCTCGGCGCTTATAAGACTGTGGCTATAGAGTGCGAAAGCTGGAACTGAAAGTGTACTCGTGGCGCTTTGCAAGAGGCGCAAGCTCTTTGCGGATACTTTTGTGCCGCAAATAAATTTCTTCATCATGTGAACCAAAGAACCTTTGGCCGCATGTAAAAATTAGGAAAATCTCACCTTTCACTGTACTCGCAATAGGGTCCATGCGATGAATGACAAATGCTGGAAGCAATGTTTCGTTAGACTTTTTCTACAGTACTGTCCATGTGAAAAACTCTAACATTTTATGACATTCTTTACAGGGATTCAGTGAATCATCAGAAGATGTTTTTCTGCCACTGAACAAGATAACAAGTTTGCCAAGCAGTGGCAGAGCGAATAACTTGCCGAACTGCTTATCAAACTTGTCATTTTGTTCAGCCCCGAGAGAAAAGTTCAGATTATTCACTGAATCCCTGTAAAGAAAATTTCAATATGTTACTGGGAGTTTTTCACATGGACTGTGGAGAAAGTCTAATGAAAACATTGCTTCCACCCCTTGTCGTTGTTTGCATGGAACCCATCGCCAGTACAGTGAACAGTGAGGTTTTTCCAATTTTTATATGCGATGATAGTTTCTTTGGTCCTCACGATGCGGAAATTTGTTCGTAGCACAAAAGTATCTGCACAGAGCTTCCCACACGGAAAAAAAATATACGTAAAATATATTTTTCAATAAATTAAAAATAGATGTAAAATATATTTCAGATATACATTATGTATCTTAGATGTACAGTAGATGTATGCAATATATATGAGAAATGCATCTAACGTATACTCGCGATATCCAACTTTTCGAACAAAAATAGATCTTCAGAATATATAGAGAATGCACGTTGGATATGCGACGACATGTACTCAAACTATACTGAAAGTATACGTTTGAGTATACCCACACGGAAATAGAATATATGTAAAAGTATAGTTTTCGATATATTAAAAATGTATTTTAACTGTATTCGACGTATAATTGAAATATACTTTAAATGTCTTTAAAATACATCTAAAATATACACGATATATGTTCATACTCCGTTTAAAATATACTTGAAATATACTCATAGTACATTTTAAATATTATTAAAATATATTCAACGTGTATTTAAGATATACTTGGAGTGTATTCAATCTATACTAGAAATATTCTTAAAAATTTTGTTATGACGTTATTTAACATCATTGCACCCTTTTACGATATTTTCCCTTGTCGTTAATTACGATTATGATGTTTGCAGTTCAGATATTTTAATAGTTCAAATTTAAATTATATCTGACGCTTACACGCCGTAAGGTGGTTTCGAACCCGGGACTTCTGAGTGATGAGCTGGGACCTTCCACACTGAGCTAGTTCTACTTGATAAATTAACTTTCGTATCGTCTACATCTGGTACAATACACAATGTTAGGTTATTGAGAAATGTGTGGATTTACAAGAGTAACTAACAATATCGGATCAATTACTTAATTGCGTTCGCATAGAGAGCGATAATCGAATAGAATTACGAGATTACATAACCTTCGATCATTTATTCCGGCTAGTGCGGCTAGGTCTTCGCGAGATACCGACTTGAAGATGTGTGTGTGTGTGTGTGTGTGTGTGTGTGTGTGTGTGTGTGTGTGTGTGTGTGTGTGTGTGTGTGTGTGTGTGTGTGTGTGTGTGTGTGTGTGTGTGTGTGTGTGTGTGTGTGTGTGTGTGTGTGTGTGTGTGTGTGTGTGTGTGTGTGTGTGTGTGTGTGTGTGTGTGTGTGTGTGTGTGTGTGTGTGTGTGTGTGTGTGTGTGTGTGTGTGTGTGTGTGTGTGTGTGTGTGTGTGTGTGTGTGTGTGTGTGTGTGTGTGTGTGTGTGTGTGTGTGTGTGTGTGTGTGTGTGTGTGTGTGTGTGTGTGTGTGTGTGTGTGTGTGTGTGTGTGTGTGTGTGTGTGTGTGTGTGTGTGTGTGTGTGTGTGTGTGTGTGTGTGTGTGTGTGTGTGTGTGTGTGTGTGTGTGTGTGTGTGTGTGTGTGTGTGTGTGTGTGTGTGTGTGTGTGTGTGTGTGTGTGTGTGTAAAACTACTGAACCGAATGAAATATGGTTTTCTCTGTTTATAGCGTAAAATGCCACTAATATGATGCTATTTGTTTTATTTAAATCGAACGAGTCTAAGTTGAGCAATTAATTACTTTTTAACAAAAGGTTATCGAGGGAGAAGTTCTGACGGGGTGCGGACGGGGTAAGACGCTGTTTATACCGCGAATACCACTTATGCCCAATAGCCCAATGCCCCTTTCAATTTAAGTGCAGTTTCCCGTAACCATCTGCTTTTTGCGATGACGATTAACAAATCGCAAGGACAAACGCTACGACAAACGCTACGAGCGAGTCAACCGACGAACAGCCTGCTTCTCGCATGGTCAGCTCTATGTCGTCGCCTGCTGTAGAGTGACCAACCGAGAAAATATTTTATTTTAACCGACGGGGAAGAAAGAAAAACGTGAAACGTGGTGTATACTGAATTTTGGAAAAATCGATTAAATTTTAATTTTAGATAACTCATTTCAGACAATAACATATTATCCAAAGTTCAAAGGTTTCATTTGAGTACTTTTTCATTTAGTAAAGTTAAGATCAATCAATGTGATTGCCATTGAAATGTTCGTCAGTAAATACTCAACCTATCTATACCTATGATAAAGATATCGGAGACAAAAAGTCAGTTTATATGGAATATATTTTTTTTCAATAAGCAAGGTGAATTATCAAAAACTACAGACCAGGTAGCCAGAATAACTGTTTAGAGCGGTACAGAGCGGGCAAAACCGTGGGCAAAGGCTAATGTGTGTGTGTGTGTGTGTTTAAATGTATATATACAATGAATGAATCGAAAATGTATCTTTTATGAGCATTTTATATGATTCAAATGAATCTTGCGTCTATTCATGGTATATTAGTACATATAGCATATAAGCATATAGTAATATATATTCAGATATACATATAGCATACCTTAAATATATTCGGATAACCTATTAAAAATGTATAAAGCATACGTTGGTCATGCGCTTTCAATATATTTTATGTGTATCTAAAATGTATTTTTTTTTATATCCCAGCGTACGCTCTCCGGTATGTTCCCCAGTGTATAAAAGATATATTCAGTATACAGATCTAATATATTTAATGTATATCTTAGAAGCTATTTATATATATAAATCGCACAGGTTTTTAGACATATCCAAATTTATATTTGACATATCCAACTTTTCGAACAAAATATATTTACTGAATGTTTTATATATCTTTCGGTATATTTTTTGTATATCTTATTTCCATGTGGGTTGCGCATCTTGGAAAGTGCCGAGAGCACACTGCACAGTGCAGCTTTCGCACTCACTGTCCACAGAGTTAAAAGAACTAATCCAAGGCAATTTATTTATCTTTAGAAAACTAAACGTCATTTTCTTAAACAATTATGACTATTTATAGAACATCTGATTCCGGACTTGTTCACATTGGGATGGTTGAGATGCTTTGAAAAAAAATTGGCTCGTTAAACCTTAGGACCGTAAGAGGAAGAGACTGAAACTTGACTAAGAAAATATTTCAAGCACGATGGAGTTGTAGGTATTTATATTTTCCATTTCATTATTTGTATTATGGAGAGTCTCCGTTTTGCAAATTAAAGTCGTAAATCTCTGATGAGGGTGTGAAATGTTTCAAAGATTTACACAGCCTGAATCGACAAAAAAAATTTAGCATTCAAGATGAAATAATGTCTACACAACAGTTCATATCATTTGCAATGCAATACAATTGTTAGTGACTTAGGTGAACTATTCATGCATCAATTGCCTATTGTATTCGCCCCACGTTTTTCGTTTTAAGTCTAACAAGTATTTTCATAGCCATTGAAAATTCACACCATGGAGACAAGAGTGAAGGAGCCCGAACGCAATGCTGGCGAAATGGTTGTGAAAGTGATGAACGATCCGTGGATTGTACCCGCCTGGCGGCGCTACCACTGCGGGCTCCCTCCGCGCGGCTCCCTCCGCGCGGTGATTTTGAATCGTTGATCCGCAATTTGTCGTATATTTGTTTCTTATTAGCGCAGCTTGTAATACTGAAGAGTAATATTGATATGCTTTTGTTTAAATTATGAAATGATAATATTTCAGTAATTTTTTTACTTGCAGGTGATCTATACTGTAAATGTTTTATTCTTATATGGTGACATGTACGATTAAACAGCC
Organism: Ophion obscuratus; assembly: GCA_964007375.1. NCBI lineage: Eukaryota > Metazoa > Arthropoda > Insecta > Hymenoptera > Ichneumonidae > Ophion > Ophion obscuratus. Next base: position 24,293,140 of record OZ023318.1, on the reverse strand, counting down.
ATAATGTGAATATTGCATACTGGATTTCCAAGAAAAATATTTTTTTTGTCGCTACACAAAGAAATAAAAGAATATATAATTTACATCAAACCTCAAACTAACCAACAAACCAAACCAAATCTAAACCCCAGGCGGGGCAACAACTTAAATATTATAAAATACCTATTCTAGTGATGGAAGGGACATGCGGGGTAAGTGCAATATTTACCCATGGCGAAGACGAAAACAAAAAATAAATTCAATTAAATATTATAGGTAATACATTATAACGAAATTGGAGCGAGGGGCATTTAGATTAAAGGATTTGCATATATAACCTCAAAAACGTTTTTTAGTCCAAGCATCATGGATTAAATTTTTGCTGTATCAAAGAAATCTTTGACAGCATCAAAATTAATGGCAATTATAATTAAATTCGGCGACGATAGCACGCAATAAAAAAAATACAAACGATTTGACAAAATGAATCAACATGTGGTTGCACATGCAGATGTCAATATTTGTCAATATTTTCGCTAATTCGCGAATGAATTGCATAAACTTAATATTAAGGTTCAGTTCTTACCTTTATTGGAAGGTCTTTTTCTGTTTTGATTTTATAAATACTTTTAATACCGAATATGTCTCAACGATGCGCAACAGCGTAAACTGCGTAAACTGTATGTAACTGGTATATATGTAATACTCACATATATAGTAACTGACAGTAACACGTCACTGTATGTATGTCACAAACACTGCTGAGCCGGTCCTCACGCACCTATCCTATCCGCCTATCCTATCCACCACCTATCCTATTCCGTACCAGGCGCTGGTATCGCTTGCGGATATTTTTTGAACTACAAGATATTTAATCACTTTCACGATCCACTTTTCGACGATTTCGCCATATGCGTTTGGGCTCCTTTACTCTAGTCTCCGTCATTCACACATCTGTATGAGGTTAGGAATCTGTATAGGGTCATAAATCTGTAGGGGCTAGGATAAATTATTTTATACTTTTTAGTCCACTTAAAAAACGTATATTTAAAAAAATGTATTTAAATAATTTAATTTGTTATTCTTTCTTTTTCACTAAACTATATTTTATTTCTTTATTTTGTTACAATTTTTTCCTTCTTTTTCTCTTTCTCTTGCTTACACACTTGATTCTTCAATCTGAACCCTGTTGCAAACTGTTAAATATTGTATGTTATTTAAATATATACAATATCTATTTGTATATTATTTATATTATATTTTTTACATTTATATTTATTTTGTCCGTGTGTTTATTTGTTTGTCATCCAGTTCTGAGCTATGTTTGAACTTTTAAGTCTCCAGCTCATCCGGAAGTTAGTTTAAAATCGATAGGGAAAGTTGTACCGAATAGACAAACAAATAAACAGTCAGATAGGAAAGCGGTCTAACACAAGCATGATAAAAAGTGAAGAAAGACCATTATTAGTTTTTACCACGATAATTTCGTTTATTAAGAGCAAAAACAATTGCTTTTCGACATTTACGAGTATTTTCGCTCATGAAAAGTGAGAATTTGTAAGGAGGAATCATAATTCATTTTTTTTAATGAAAACAAGTCTATTTCTCAAAGCTTACTTTTACTCGTTTGTCTATTTTTCATTAAAAAATAACAAATAAACCCGCTAAAAGTAAAAAAGTCCATTCGGTAATGGCTTTTGTTATCAAAATTAACTGGATGTTAAAACTTGTAGCCTCTCTGCATTTCCTATACTTTTTTAATATGAAATTGATCTTCTGCTATTTTGGCATATTGCGAATCTTTTTTGTCTATAAATTTGCGTTAAAAAAATTGATGTATACATTTATTTAGAAAAAAAATGTAGAATACTAAAAATTAATGCTTTCATTTAAAGAGCTCAAATATATCAATATACCAAGTTAGCAGAAAATAAATTTCGTATTAAAAAAAATATTGAAAACACAGGGCGGTGGGGTATAAACTTTAATAAAAATACAGTTCATCTTCCAAACCAAAAACCGGGTGAAGCAATGAAATTTTTTACCGCCAGAGGTTATATTGGTTATTTTCCAATGAGAAATTGACAAACGAATGATATTGCACATTCAAAAATGACATTGAAAGTTCGTCTGATGAAACAAAATTTTGAAAAAATGGATTATTTCCTTTTATCAAATTGCCACTTTCCATAAGCGAAAATACCGTATTTGCGTCATCTTTACCGTTGGATTTTACGGCGCGTACGCAGCAATCGTTTTTGTTGCTGAGGTATAGAAAGTACCTCACCTACTGATCACAACCGCGGTCGAGAAAAATGCAAAAATAATTGTTTACATAAGTATTTTTGCGTAATTTTTACCGTTGGTCTTTGCAGCGCGTAAGCAGCAATCATATTTGCTGAGAGGTACAGAAAGTACCGTATCTACCGATTACGCCCGTAGTCGAGAATAAATGCAAAAATAATTGTTTAAACAATTGTTTAAACAATTATTTTTGCGTCATTTTCACCATTTTTTTTGGCAGCGCGTAAGCAGTAATCATATTTGCTGAAAGGTATAGAAAGTACCGTAACTACCGATCGAACTTTTGATCGAGAATACTTGCAAAAATAATTATTTTTGCGTAATTTTTACCGTTAATTTTTGCAGTGCGTAAGCAGCAATCATATTTACCGAGAGGTACAGAAAGTACCATATCTCCCGATTACGCCCGTCATCGAGAATAAATGCGAAAATAATTGTTTAAACAATTATTTTTGCGTAATTTTCACCATTGTTTTTTGCAGCGCGTAAGCAGCAATCATATTTGCTGAGAGGTACAGAAAGTATCGTATCTACCGATTACGCCCATGATCGAGAATAAATGGAAAAATTATTGTTTAAACAATTATTTTTGTGTCATTTTCACCATTGTTTTTTGCAGCGCATAAGCAGTAATTATATTTGCTGAGAGGTATAGAAAGTACCGTATCTACCGATCACACTTTTGATCGAGAATATTTGCAAAAATAATTGTTTGAAGAATTATTTTTGCGTAATTTTTACGGTTGTTTTTTGCAGCACGTAAGCAGCAATTATATTTACCGAGAGGTCCAGAAACTACCATATCTACCGATTACGCCCGTGACCGAGAATAAATGCGAAAATAATTGCTTAAACAATTATTTGTGCGTAATTTTCACCATTGTTTTTGGAAGCGCGTAAGCAGTAATCATATTTGCTGAGAGGTATAGGAAGTACCGTATCTGCCGATCACACGTTTGATCGAGAACGCGTGCATCAATAATTGTTTAAATAATTATTTTTGCGTAATTTTTACCGTTGATTTTGCAGCGCGTAAGCAGCAATCATATTTGCTGAGAGGTACAGAAAGTACCGTATCTAGCAATTACGCCCGTAATCGAGAATAAGTGCAAAAATAATTTTTTTAACAATTATTTTTGTGTAATTTTCCCCATTGTATTGTTCAGCGCGTAAGCAGTAATCATGTTTGCTAAGAGGTATAGACAGTACCGTATCTACCGATTATAATTTTGATCGAGAATACACGAAAAACAATTATTTAAACAATTATTTTCTCGTCATTTCCACCATTATTTTTTGCAGCGCGTAAGCATTAATCCTATTTGCTGAAAGGTATAGAATGTACCTTATCTACCGATTATACCTGTAATTGAAAGTAAATTCAAAAATAATTATTGAAAAAATTATTTTTGCACTACTTTTACCGCTGTAGTTTGCACTGTGTTATCACCAGCCATATTGGCTGAGAGAGGCCCCAACCCTCGCATCTATCGATCACCAACGTGTTTGAGAATAACTGATACTTATTAAAACAATTAATTATTTAAACATCTTTATTACAATGTCTTAATTTCCTTTACCGCTGTTTTTTGCAGCGCGTCACCGGTACTCGATTTTGCTCGGAACGTCAGACAATGGATATTTTAAAAATGATTGTCATTGATCGAACTAACTAATTTTGAATAATAATCTCCTTGCAGAAACGTACGAGCCGCCAGCAAGAACTCTTGCTGCGAAATTGAGTCTCTATGATCTCGAATTTCGTGCGAAATCGCCGTTGACAAGGAAAACGAAATTCTTTTCCGACGCTGACCTTGGGTCAGCATGTGTGTATATACGTGTGTATACCCACACGAAGTGTGTACTTGCTGCGATGGGCCAGCATGCGGGAAGAAAACAATCTTCAACTGCGTGCGTCCGACGTAACGAACGCACACAGACTCACGAAGCATGCAGTGTTATGCCTCGATCCAAGGAGGTCCGTGGCCCCGTCGCAGCGTGCTTGCGGAACGAACGCTCATTCGGGATGTGTGGGAATTCGCCTTAAAGCGATCTAACCTTACCTAATCTCTTTTGCGATACGCACCCCAAAAAACGCAATCCCGAGCAAAAAACATTCGCCCCAAAAAGATAGAAAGAAAAAGAAGAGTCTGAGACTCCACGCGCACGCTAATCCGTACCGGTTACCCCGTTCACGTCTGCAAATAATTATCCTTTGTTATCAATAAATAAAGTTTATTTCAATATTTAAACCGCAGCGAATTATGTGGAATACCTAAACCCCCACATAAATGGTGACCCCGACGTGATTGCCGACGGATTAAAAAAAGTGCGAACAACGACGCCACGCGCCATTGTCACCGCGTGCTAGCGTCGACACATCGCGTGTTAAACGAGACCGAAAAACAATCGTAGAGGCTCGTACATCGAAAAAAACTATAAAGAGAAAACACAAAAGTGACTATGAGTGTCAACGACAATACAGACACGTCAAACGTGCCTACGACGTCGAATGCCGGTGACAATGGAGCGCATCCCTTAGACGGCGTCCTCGAGTCCCCGCCAGCCATGGTCAGCAGCGTGGAACGGCTCACGATCCCTCCGTTTTGGGCGAGAGAACCCGAGTTATGGTTCGCAAACATCGAAGCAACTTTCCAGCTCCATCGCATTACTTCAGACGCATCAAGGTTCAGTGCCGTCACTGCCAAATTGGATCAGGACACCCTGATGCTGGTAAAGGACGTCGTTTTGAGTCCACCGTCAAGCGGCAAGTACCAGGCTCTGAAGCAAGCTATGTTGAATCGTTTCTCTATCACACAAGAACAAAAGTTCCGCAAGCTGGTCTCTGGCCTCCGACTAGGCGAAAAAAAGCCATCGTTTTTGCTCGCCGAAATGGAATCATTAAACCAGGGTCAACTCGACGCCCGTTCAGTCCGTACCTTATGGTTGGACCACCTGCCTCGGCAGCTCCAAGTCGCTCTAGCATCAGCCGATGCTCTCGACAACGGAGCCATAGCGCAGTTAGCCGACAGGATTGGAGACATCACGCAGGCTACGGACACCCGATTGATGGCTATGAACGCCCCGTCGCGCGACAACGATCTCGGAAGGGTCGTAAACGACCTAGCGGCAAAAGTGGAAAAGCTCCTCCAACATCAGAACAGAGCTCGTCCACGAGGACGATCGACTTCGCGTGCACGCACGAGGACACGATCCTCTGCGGGCACCAACGAAAATAATAACAATAATACGAAACATTGTTGGTATCACCGCAGGTTCGCCGAGAAAGCAACGAGATGCCAATCTCCGTGCAGCTTCCCGAAGGCTCAGGGAAACTAGCCATGCCATCATCGATCGCGGCAGTCGCTGGTGGTCTTCCGGAATCCCGCCGACTATTCTTGTGCGACAAAACTTCAGGGATACCTTTCCTAATCGATACCGGAGCTGACGTCTCCGCCGTTCCGCCTGCCAGACAGGATCGAAGTCGTAAAACCGACGTCAAACTGTATGCAGCCAACAATACAGTCATCGATACCTACGGCGTTAAAGTGATTACGCTCGATCTCGGACTCCGGCGCGCGATGCAGTGGGTTTTCCAAGTGGCCGATATACCATACGGCATCATCGGCGCGGATTTCCTCCACGAATTCGACTTGTTACCGGACATACGACGAAGTCACCTGTGGGACCAACGCACTGGTATTCGGGCACAAGGCACGCTGCAAGTGGCCGTCCTCGCAGGTATTTCTAAAATCGACAATGACGACCCTTACTCGACTCTGCTGCAGGAGTTTCCCGAGATCCTCGATACGAATGGATGTAGTACGAACGTCAAACACGACGTCGTCCACCACATCGAGACAACGGGTACCCCCGTATTTGAGCCAGCTCGCCGCCTCAACACCGAGCTCTGCAAGAAGGCGAAAGAGGAGTTCGAGTTTATGATGAAAGAAGGATACTGCTGACCGTCCAAGAGCAGCTGGGCCAGTCCACTCCACATGGTACCAAAAAAATCCGGTGATTGGCGTCCTTGCGGCGATTACCGGCGGTTAAACGCACAAACGGTGCCCGACCGGTACCCGGTCGCACACATTCTGGACTACACGTCTATCCTGCACGGGAAATCGTTTTTTTCAAAGATCGACCTGGTGAGAGCCTACCATCAAATCCCTGTCAGGGCCGAGGACGTACCCAAGACAGCGGTAATTATCCCGTTCGGACTGTACGAGTTTACTTCGATGCCGTTCGGGCTCTGCAACGCCGCCCAAACCTTCCAGAGATTTATTCGCAAGGTCCTCAATGGTCTCGATTTCGCCTATGCGTACCTGGACGATCTACTCATTGCATCAACTGATGCACAGGAACATCGAGAACACCTCAAAGCCGTCTTCATCCGTCTCCGGGAGTATGGTCTCACGATAAACGTCAGCAAGTGCGTCCTGGGCGCTGAATCAGTGGAATACCTAGGACACCTCGTCTCAGCCGCCGGTTCCAAGCCGCTTCCCGACAAGATCCAAGCAATCGTGTCGTTTAAGCAGCCGGAAACGCTCCTGCAACTACGGCAATTCCTCGGCATGATAAACTTCTACAGGCGGTACATTAAAAACGCAGCCGAAACGCAAGCGTCACTCAATGCGCTGCTCAAGGATTGTCGCAAAAAGGACCAACGACCCGTCAAATGGACCGATGAAGCACTCGTAGCTTTCGCACAATGCAAAAAGGATCTCGCAGATTTTACGTTGTTGGCGCATCCCGCGCCGAACGCCGAGCTACGTCTAACCACAGACGCATCAGGAAAAGCTATCGGCGCTGTCTTGGAACAACGTAACAAGGACGTTTGGGAACCTCTAGGGTTTTTCTCACGAAAGCTCACCACTGCGGAAACCAACTATAGCACTTACGACCGCGAACTCACCGCAATCTATAGTGCCGTTAAGTTTTTCAGATCATGGGTCGAGGGCTACGATTTCACTATTCGTACGGATCATAAACCTCTGATTTACGCCTTCCAGCAACGCTCCGACAAAGCTTCACCACGACAACTACAGCAACTCAACTTTATAAGCCAGTACTCGACGAAAATCGTCGCTATTAAGGGCATCGACAACGTGGTTGCCGATACACTCTCCAGGATTGACGCAGCTAGCACGTCTGAACCCCTCAGACTCGCCAACGTCGTTGACTTCCCTGCTCTCGCTAAGGCACAAGCCATCGATGAGGAACTGAAAAACCTACTCAAGGATAACCAAACGTCTTTGAAGCTCCAACGTTTGACCTTCGGGCCACACCGTCAGGAGATCTTCTGCGACGTATCGCAAAACGACATACGTCCCTACGTTCCAAAGTCCTTTCGTCAGCTGGTCTTCGACGCTTTCCACAACTTGTCACACCCGGGAGGTAAGGCGTCCTGCAAACTCATTTGTCAAAGGTATGTCTGGCCCGCCATGAACAAGGAGATCACGCAAATGGCACGGAACTGCATTCCCTGTCAACGCTCTAAGATCGGACGCCACGTCCACACTCAACCGAGCACCTTCACCGAACCCGATCAACGTTTCGACCATGTACACGTCGACATCGTCGGACCGTTACCGGAATCGCAAGGCTATCGTTACTGCTTAACCGTAATCGACCGGTTCTCCAGGTGGCCCGAGGCTATTCCGATGAGAGACATGACCGCGAATACTGTCGCTAGGACCTTCTTCACGGAATGGGTCGCAAGGTACGGTTGTCCCAAAACAATTACTACAGACCAAGGGACGCAGTTCGAATCAGTCCTCTTCATGGCGATGACGCACTTGATCGGCACCAAACGAGTTCGGACTACCGCTTTCCACCCCGCTTCGAATGGGTTGGTAGAGAGGTGGCATCGTGCGTTAAAGGCCGCTATACGTTGTCATCAAACGCCGGATTGGACGACAATCTTACCGACCGTCCTCCTAGGTCTACGTACCTGCTATAAAGAAGATCTTAAGGCATCCGTAGCAGAGTACATGTACGGCATCACACTAAGGATCCCAGGTGAGTTCTTCACGCACGAAGACCCGCCGTCAGATCTCAACATCTTTCTCGAAGAATTCCGAATCTACATGAGGAACCTAAAGCCAGTACCAGCGTCGCATCACTGCAAAACCAAAACGTTCTGCTTCAAAGAAGTGTACTCCTGCAGTCACGTTTTTCTGCGACAAGACGCAACAAAGAAGGGCCTGGATCCACCCTACTCGGGGCCGCATAAAGTGATCGAAAGATTGGACGAGAAAGTGTTCACCATCGACGTAAACGGCCGAACGACTAACGTAAACGTCGATAGGCTTAAGCCGGCGCATCTTGCAACCGCTGAACAACTGGGAACGGAACAGGAAACCGAACCACAACAGCACGACGACGCAACACTAGTCAAGCCGCTACGCACGTACCAAGGCTCAAGAAAGAGAGTGACGATCGTCACGTGACTGAAAAAAAGACTGTGATTTAAGAATAAGCTTACCTGAATCTCAACTGACTGTTAACTCCGTTACTCAGGGGGGAGTACTGTGGGAATTCGCCTTAAAGCGCTCTAACCTTACCTAATCTCCTTTGCGATACGCACCCCAAAAAACGCAATCCCGAGCAAAAAACATTCGCCCCAAAAAGATAGAAAGAAAAAGAAGAGTCTGAGACTCCACGCGCACGCTAATCCGTACCGGTTACCCCGTTCACGTCTGCAAATAATTATCCTTTGTTATCAATAAATAAAGTTTATTTCAATATTTAAACCGCAGCGAATTATGTGGAATACCTAAACCCCCACAGATGTAAGCGCGATGTGACATCTAGCGGTAGAGAGCAGTAGCTCGAACGAGTTCGCCCCACCGGCACGAGCCGGGCCTGCGTCAAAGTTTTGCTTCGGGTGTCATTCCGTCTTAATATGTAGTGTAACGATTTTCCATTTTTCTTGACCTAGCCGAAATCATAACTCTAGCTATAAATATTAGATTTTCAATAGAAAACGTAAAATTTTCGTAATTACAGCAACTATCGATGGACGTAACCGTTCTTTTTTTTTAGTATTTCCGATGCCCCCGAATATAAGTAAAAATTTCACTGCTTTTCAACACCCGCCATTTTCTAAACGATTTTTCTCGCAAAACCGCTACGTACAAGGGAAACTACACCTCGTATATTATAAAAAAAAATTATTTTTATTTTTCGGACCAATAATTGTCAACTTTTCGACCGAGCGGTCAGACCACATTTTTTATACGGTAACTATTGTACCTCAATAATGTCGATGCTTGCAATTTTTTTAGATAATAATTTACACGAAATGACTTTAATATATGCTTAATAACATACTTTTTTTCCAAATCCCAAATAAATAATCTAGTGAACAAAAAAAATCGGAAAAACCACCGTTATGGCCCGTCGGAGTGGTGTCTTTCGTTAATTGTAGGCTTAGTGCGTGCGTGCGTGCGTGTGTGTGTGTGGGGGTGGGGGGGTTTAGATTTGTGTTTGTGTGTTTTTTAAAACCGTCAATCAACTATCAAGGCTTTCGAAGAACTCTCGCTAATTTTGGAAAAATAAAAATTCAATTAAAAATGACGCAAAAATAACTCCCAGGGAACAGCGCTGTATTCAATAATTTATCAACTACCAATTTTCACGAAAATAACTTAGGGTTCTGACAAAAAATTGCCCCGTGGCATCCTTAAATGAGTAGTTTTATTAAATATTTTTGGCATCCTGAAAAATGCAAGAAGGAAAATTATTTTTCTAACGAGAAGTAAAAGCGACTCTATTGTAACGCGCTATCCACCACCTTATGAATAGATGAATAAGAAACACAAATAGAGAACTTATTGTCGAGCACTTCATTATTGGGAGTAGCTACATGTGCATACACGTATAATTTTTTCGGAAGCCTTTCCGCACCAAATCAAAAGAGTAATTCGATGCTAATTCAAAGCATTTCAATAATAGGAATCCTTTAGCGATATGTACGAACGCGGCGAACGTATATGTTTAATCTCGAGGTTTATAAATAAACTTAGAAAAATATTGTTTTCCATGTGCCTTCGTCACGTCGCTAATCTTTTTCGATTGTTCGTTTCTCCGTTTTCCTAGCGAACCATTGGAATGTGAACTTGTTTCAATCAATATTCACAGAAATTACGGTGAGCGGCGAGCAAATTTCAAGAACAATAGGCGGGTACAGAAGAGTGTGTGCCTCTGAGATGGCGGTTTATAAGCTCGAGTTTCCGCGTTGCCAGTTAGTGTGAATAGTGGTACGGACAGAGTACAGTTGGAACTTTGCGCTGGAAAAAAATAAATTTAATAAAACATAAATCAGATTAATAAAGTTTTTAATATGATGTTAGTGGGATCAGTGATTTTATTGGTTCATTTACTCGGGGCATTCGTGGCGAGTGAATATACCAGCATCGTCGAAACTTCCAGTGGTCCTGTTCGAGGCGCACTTCTCACGACTGTTAATTCGTTCAGATACGCCGCGTTCAAAGGCATCAGATACGCCCAACCTCCGGTCGGAGAGTTGAGATTTATGGTAAGCGCTGGCTTTTGCCACCCTAGAGATGAAATAATTCAATGATGGTGAATTGATCCGAACTTAATTAAAAATTCAATGCAATGCCAATTTATTACGAAGAACTGTTAATCACGAGTCTTGTATTATTCTTCACGGCGAATTTTGATCATTATTTCCATCACGGTTACAACTAAGCATTTTCCAAATGTAGCAAATCTCTTTGAGGCAAACACAATAAATTTAAAGGAAGAAGATTATAAATATACATGAGAAATTGTATGTATGTACAAAAGATTGATCGATATAGTAAAACTCGCTCGTCAGTATATTTTTTTTCGTCATCGATCACTCGACTCATTGATTTTCTTTTCGAACTCCTGTTTGAACTCTGTATTACAATAAGTCGAACTAGGCCAGAATTTGAAGAAAAGTTGCAATCATCTACAATTCGAAGAAAAATACTGCTGTAGAGCTATAAAAAAGCCTGAGCTGAAAAATAAATCCACATAAGTTTGACGAATAACACTAAATATATCCATATATGTAATACATATACAGCCTTGTTCAAAAGTATTAGGCACCCTGCATGTTTTTTATCTGGACATTAAATCGAGTATCCCAGCGGAAAAAAATCGTGAACTTACCAAACGGGGTTTTGAAGCAGGCAAAGTCAGCTTCATTTTGCTTCTTTGTTTTTAGTTTTGCGATTTTTTTTGTACCCGGTACGTCATTTTGAAAATGCGGGTTTTCCACCATTGTTGCACTTTGAAAAATAAAAATCTCGCCATTAACTGATGAGATCCTTGAAAGTAGCACATGTAGATTTAGTTTCGTTTTAAAAATAATTGCGATTTTTTCGCAGGGTTATCTAGTTTTTTTCTTGAAAAAAAAACGGCAGGTTTCTAAAAAGTCGGCATCGTGTGGCGTAACTGGAAAACTATGAGGTTTGGACCATTTATTCTAAGGAATGAAAAGTTGTATTTTGATATTTTGGAGTCACTCATTTTTTTTTTCGTTTTTTCACCAAAATTTCTTCGGCTCGCTATTTTTGGTTGATAGTCGACGATTTGTCTCATCAATTTATTACCGTTACTTTGCGACAAAGATGTTTTAATGAAAATATCAAGAAGAGAAATGGTACGTAACCGAATTTTTTCAAATTTCTTAGACGAATTTTCGTTTATTCAAAAATAATATTAACATTGATATTTCGATGTTTACACCTCTTCCACGATTACTTTTTTTAACACTGTTATTTCGTTGGACACCCTTTAGCCTCAATTACGGCCGCAACCCTTCTGGGAGCGTACACAAATTACGTAACACAACATTTTCCAATTTTCGCCCCCCCCCCCGCCCACTTAACGGGACCGTAACGCTTGGCCAGACCCTCCACCCCCCTATTTCGTTACGTAACGAATGTTTTGTTGTCAAAAATTGCGATTTTTTTCATAGCCATAACTAATTATGAAAGTATAGGCTTTATACTCATTTTATGAATTTATGATTATAACAAAATCTTGAAAATTAACCGAGTGTATGGCTTTGTTTGACGATGAAAATAGATGTCTCTTCAATGTCCCATCGATATCTTTATGTTATCTGTAAATTAAAGGTCAATAATTTATCGATATCTATACAAATTTAGCTATAGTTATGCGTAGCCGTTTTTTTATTTTGGTTTTTTTTACAAAATGCCGACAGTTTGAACATTTTTTTCTATTGTCAAGGCCCTTTTTCTGTACTCAAGCAGTCTTTAAAAATAGTAATTATCAAATGTTGAAAACGCGGATACGTACAGCCTTAGTCACTACGATTACAAAAACGTTTTTAGAAAATTGAAAATCTGTTGATAAGTTTTTAAGTATTCGCTCAGACATGATCGACAAAACTAGGTTCGAGAAAAACGCGTTCAAAGTTTTCGTTCCGTGTTTCTCGATATAAAGTTGCGATTTTTTCCAGAATATTGATACTTACATTGAAGTATCTAGTCGCGGGCGATATAACGGTTCTTCATCTTCATGATAGTTCACAAAATAATAAGAGCTTGTGTTTTATCCATTGTAAATGATGCCACACCTGTAGGGACTGAGGGCACTAACCGGTCGCGCAACCGGTTCTCACTAAAGTGACTCTAACTCCGTCAATTTTCGGACTTGTGAATGAAAATGTGGCCAACATATTTTGCAATACGTGTACTTTCAAGAATTATTTTTAAAAAAATGTCCTTCAAATTTTCCTTGGGAGATGTGGAAAAGCTACTGTGGAAGTTCTTGCAGAGTGATTTTCCCTCTTAACTGACATTGCGTATAGAAACCTGTTAGCTGTCCACGGTAAAATTGCACTCGAGATTTAAATTAAAAACTAGAACATGCAGAAATTTTGCTATTTCTGGCAGTTTTAAAATCGTGGCGTAACGCAAACCTTGAATCCCCCCGCGTACGCAACCGTAACGCCTGGCCGAACCCCCCTCCCCCCAATTGCGTTACGTGATTTACGTCCGGCCCCTTTGGGTATGGAGCACACTAATTGAGGGCACACTTCGGGGTCTACATTCCTCCACTACTCTTGCAACACTTTTTTGAGATGTTCTTTCCACATTATTGCGGATATGTAGCTTCAGAGCAGACCATAAATATTCTATGGGATTGAGATTCGGGGATTGACCCAGCCATTGAAGCACCTCCACCTCATTCTCTACGAACCACTTCATGGTTGCAGCTAATTTGTGGCAAAGTGCAATGTTCTATTGGAATTATATAGATTGGGTGTTGTCATTCCCAAAAATCTTCGCAACAGACGATCTCAATCGCTTTTCCAGTACATGTATGTATTTTCCGGAATTTATTCCTTCACAATGAACCCTTCACAAATGAACATTTCACCCACACTACATGCCGCCATACAACCCCATACCATAATGCTGCCTCCTCCGAATTGTATGGTTGGCCCTACGCGATCCGAATGGTGTTTTTTAACCACTCAGCCTCTAACGAAAGTTGAACCAGAGGTGCCAAAAATCTGGGAAATTCACAAAAAAAATCGTATCTCGTAAACGGTAAAAATTATCTCCAACACATGATGACCGACAAAACAAATTGGTCGTTAAAGGGGTCTTCTCACTTTCGACGCTAAAAAGGGCTATTACCATTATTTTTTTGATAGATTAAATTATATATATGTTGATATAAAAGTTGTTACACTCAATAAATACAGTTTCGAAATGCATTAACATTAAACAAAAATATATATATTCATGTAACTCAAACAAACTTTAAACGCATTTGTCTCGCATCAACATTTTTCGACGGTTTCCTGAGTAGAAATTTCTTAGGATTAGCCTGAACAGGATGAAGCCCCGATCGGGGTGTGATACGGGTAACACCTATTACGGACATCCTGATGCGGCCCCGATCGGGCTGGGAGTATTTAGGCCGTAATGCCGCGGAGCCTAATTTCTCCATTTTCGACAGAAGATCAGAAAAATTCTCCAATTACCTCTATAACATTCCCGTTGAATGCGAGATAATTGCAAAAAATTAATGGTCAGAAAAAACTAATGTTTGTCAATTACGCTGGACGAACAAAAAACGTCGACCTCCGAACACCGCATTTAAGGGGTGAAATTAAGAGAAATGGGGCACTCGCCTTTTTCCTAGGCACGGGTTCAACGAGGTCCCGGAAATATGGGATATAAACAATCTACTCATTCCAGGTGCAAAATAGCGACTTAAGCTTACCTCGACTCTGGTACCTCATTTGAGGTGTCATATTGAAGAGTGCTATGAGTGCTAGATTGGTATTATTTCATTAAAATTGAATGCAGTGCAGCTATAGGTTCTCGGTGCGGGATGCACCCTGCACGGATTTTGACTTTGAAAAATATGGCTTAATGGGATGAATCCGATGACAGGTGAATGGCAATCCTATATACAATCTCCTTGAGGATTTTAACAAAATGGACTCAATCTAACATAGACCCAATATTCCAATGCTCCAAATCAATTCAGCCGTACCGCGCCTTTCGAAAGCCACATTTCAAGGGGCGAGTTAAAACGTAGACCAGGCATTGGATCCGAGTGTAGTAGAGGTATTTCGTAAAAATGGAGAGCTAACCCTCCATGTGTGCGAGAAAGCGATTTCGCTGTGGTGCTATAGTCAAATACTTGATTTAAGGGGTCATACTCGATTTCATCATATTTTCGGTCAGAGCGAACGGATCACTTGATCAGTGCTCGGAGAAACAAGTTTAATGATAGAATCATTCTTTACGCGACAAAGACGAAATCGACGTCCGGCTTGAGTTGTAACCCTCTTCGAACAGATTCATCATTGAATTAATCGATTTCGCTTTATTTCGAAGTAATAAGCCCCGAGACGTGTGAGGTATGTTACTAAAAAAAGAGCCTGAGTCGTTAACCGCTAACATCAAGCGAATAAAAATGAAATCGATACTCCGAACGGTTTTCGCATATTGTGTCAGACATTGCTGAGATCATCCGTGCAAATTCGTTTTCGATATCATCTTATTTCCGGTCAGAGTTAACGGATCATTTGACCATTGCTCGAAGATACAAGTTTAATAATACAATAATTTTTTTCGCAACAAAGACAAAATCGACGTCTGGCTTGATTTTTCGGCATGAGTTGTAACTCTCTTCGGAAATACTCATCATTGAAATTATCGATTTCGCTTTATTTTGAGATAATAAGCCCCGTGACGTGCGAGGTACGTTACTGAAAACGAGCCTGAGTCGTTAGCCGCTAACAGCCAGCGCATAAAGATGAAATGGATGCTCCGAACAGTTTTCGTGTATTCTGTCAGCCATTGCTCAGATCATTCGCCTAAATTCGTTTTCGATTTCATCTTACTTCCGGTCACGGCTAATGGAATTTTTGACCGGCGCTCAAAGACCCAAGTTTAATAATAGGATCATTCTTTACGCGACACAAACGAAATCGACGTCTGGCTTGATTTCTCAGCATGAGTTGTAACCCTCTTCGAACATACTCATCATTGAATTTATCGATTTCATTTTATTTTGAGGGAATAAGCTCGGAGACGTGTGAGGTGCGTTAATGAAAGGGAGCCTGAGTCATTATCCGCTGACCCCAAGATAATAAAGATGAAATGGATGCTCCGAACAGTTTTCGCGTATTCTGTCAGCCATTGCTCAGATCATTCGCCTAAATTCGTTTTCGATTTCATCTTACTTCCGGTCACGGCTAATGGAATTTTTGACCGGCGCTCAAAGACCCAAGTTTAATAATAGGATCATTCTTTGCGCGACACAAACGAAATCGACGTCTGGCTTGATTTCTCAGCATGAGTTGTAACCCTCTTCGAACATACTCATCATTGAATTTATCGATTTCATTTTATTTTGAGGGAATAAGCTCGGAGACGTGTGAGGTGCGTTAATGAAAGGGAGCCTGAGTCATTATCCGCTGACCCCAAGATAATAAAGATGAAATCGATGCTCCGAACCGTTTTTGCATATTCTATCAGATATTGCTAAGGTCATTCGCCCAAATTCGTTTTCGATTTCATTTTATTTCCGGTCAGAGCGAATGGATCACTTGATCGGTGCTCGAAGGTACAAGTTTAATCATAGAATCATTCTTTAGCAACAAAGAAGAAATCGACGTCCGGCTTGATTTTTCGGTATAACTTGTAACTCTCTTCGAACATACTCATCTTTGAATTGATCGATTTCACTTTATGTTGAGATAATAAACCCCGAGACGCATGAGGTGCGTTAATGAAACGGAGGCTGAGTCATTATCCGCTGACACCAAGATAATAAAGATTAAATCGATGCTCCGAACGGTTTCCGCATATTCTGTCAGACATTGCTGAGATCATCCGCCCAAATTCATTTTCGATATCATCCTATTTCCGGTCGGAGCTAATGGAACATTTAACCGTTGCTCGAAGACACAAGTTTAATAATAGGATCATTCTTTACGCGACACAGACGAAATGGACGCCTGGCTTGATTTTTTGACGTGAGTTCTAACCCTCTTCGAACATACTCATCATTGAATTTATCGGTTTCATTTTATTTTGAGGTAATAAGCCCCGAGACGTGTGAGGTGCGTTAATGAAAGGGAGCCTCAGTCATTATCCTCTGACATCAAGATAATAAAGGTGAAATCGATTCTCCGAATGGTTTTTGCATATTCTATCAGATATTGCTAAGATCATTCGCCCAAATTCATTTTCGATTTAATCTTATTTCCGGTCAGAGCGAATGGATCACTTGACCATTGCTCGAAGATACAAGTTTAATAATAGAATTATTATTTACGCGACAATGACGAAATAGACGTCCGGCTTGATTTTTCGGCATGAGTTGTAACCCTCTTCGAACATATTAATAATTGAATTTATCAATTTCGCTTTATTTCGGAGTAATAAGCCCCGAGACGAGTGAGGTACGTTACTGAAGAGGAGCCTGAGTCATTATCCGCTAACATCAAGCGAATAAAGATGAAATCGATGCTCCGAACGGTTCTTGCATATTTGTCAGACATTGCTGAGATCATCCGCTCAAATTCGTTTACGATATAATCTTATTTCCGGTCGGAGTGAATGGATCATTTAATCGGTGCTCGAAGTTACAAGTTTAATAATAGAACCATTTTTTTTTGCGACGAAGACAATATCGACGTCTGGCTTAATTTTTCGGCATGAGTTGTAACCCTCTTCGAACATACTGATCATTGAATTTATCGATTTCATTTCCGCTCTGACCGGAAATCAAGCCGAACGTCGATTTCGTCTTTGTCGCGTTAAGAATGATTCTATGATTAATCTTGTACCTTCGAGCACCTGATCCGTTCGCTCTTATCGGAAATAAGATGAAATCAAAAACGAATTCAAGCGAATGATCATAGCAATATCTGCCAGAATATGTGAAATCCGTTTAAGGCATTGATTTCATCTTCATTACCTTGGTGTCAGCGGATCATGGCTCAGGCTCCGTTTTATTAACGCACGCCATACGTCTCCGGGCTTATTACCTCAAAATAAAGCGAAATCGATAAATGCAATGATGAGTATGTTCGACGAGAGTTACAACTCATGCCGAAAAATCAAGCCGGACGTCGATTTCGTCATTGTCGCGAAAATAATGATTGTATTATTAAACTAATATGTTCGAGCACCGGTCAAATAATCCATTATCTCTGGCAGGAAATGAGATGAAATCGAAAATGAATTTAGGCGAATGATCTTAGCAATGTCTGACAGAATATGCGAAACCCGTTCGGAGCATCGATTTCATCTTTATTCTATTGGTGTTTGCGAGTAATAACTCAGGCTCGTTTTCAGTAACGTACCTCATACTCCTCGGGGTTTATTATCTCAAAATAAAGCGAAATCGATAAATTCAATGATGAGTATGTTCGAAGAGAGTTACAACTCATGCATGAAAATCAAGCCGGACGTCGATTTCGTCATTGTCGCGTAAATAATGATTCTATGATTCAACTTGTATCGAAAACGAATTTGGGCGGATGATCTCAGCAATGTCTGACACAATATGCGAAAACCGTTCGTAACATCGATTTCATTTTTTTTTCGCTTGATGTTAGCGGATAATGACTCAGGCTCCTTTTCAGTAACATACCTCACACGTCTCGGGGCTTACGAGTATTACTTCAAAATAAAGCGAAATTGATACATTCAATTGTGAATATGTTCGAAGAGGGTCACGCCGGAAAATTAAGCCGGACGTCGATTTTGTCTTTGGTTCGTAAAGAATGATTATATGATTAAACTTGTATCTTCGAGCACCGATCAAGTGATCCATTCGCTCTGACCGGAAATAAGATGAAATCGAGTATGACCCCTTGAATCAAGTATTTGACAATCGCATCACGGCGAAATCGCTTTCTCTCACACATAGAAGGTTAGCTGTCTCGATTTTTACAAAATGCCTGTACTAAACTCGGATACAATACCGGGCCTACGTTTTAACTCGCCCCTTGAAATGTGGCTTCTAAACGGCACGGTACGGCCGAATTGATTTGTAGCATTGGAAGATTGAGTCCATTTTGTCAAAATCCTCAAGGAGATTTTATATAAGATTGTCGTTTATCTGCCACTGGATTGAGCCCCTTAAGCTATGCTTTTCAAAGTTAAAAACTGTGCAGAATGCATCCCGCACCGAGAACCGATAGATGCATGGCATTCAATTTTAATTAAATAAGACAAATTTAGCACACATAGCCCACCACAATATGACACCTTAAATGAGGTTCCGGAGTCGAGGCAAACTTAAGTAGCTATTTTGCACCTGGAAAGAGTATATTCTTTGTATCCCATATTTCCCCGAACTCGTTGAACTCGTGTCTCGGAAAAAGGCGAATGCCGTATTTCTCTTAATTGGACCCCTTGAATTCGGTGTCCCAAAGTCGAGTTTTCTTTCGTTCGTCCAGCGTAATTGCCACACATTAATTTTTGCTGATCATTAATTCTTTGCAATTAACATTCTATAATTCATCAAAACTGAAAAAAAACCCGATCGCTGCGATGTTCGCTCACTTGCTCTTCAACGGGAATATTATAGAGGTAATTGGAGAATTTTTCTGATCGTCTGTCGAAAATCGAGAAATTAGACTCTGCGTGAAAATAACCGTATCTCAATTTTCGCGAAGTTCAAAGCCTCAGGTTAGTATGAATGCCTATATGCAGCGGCCTGGTTTGTGGTGGAATGTTCCTATGTACCCTTATCTTTAAGAAAAGGTATAAATCTTAGAGCTCTGTGCGTTGGTTGCAGCGGTATTGTGTAATAGACAGAAAGTGTAAAAATCTGCGTTTTACACATTTTTAAAAATCGATTTCACGGTATTTAAAAATAATAATGAAATTATTTCAAAACCTATGTTTTATAGCAAAAATCCAAGCTTTCCAACGATGTCATTATAAATACTGTAAGATGATTTGGACCAGAGTTACCACAATAGTTACGGTAGCAGAGTTACCGACCAGAGTGACCGAAATAAACAAATGCATTTTTTTCTGCAATGCAATGAGATGCAATGAAAATCGCACAGAGCTTCGAGAAAATAAACTAAGAGAAGAAGATATACGCCTTCAAATGGTTGAAAAGGATTTTCTTTATAAAAATTTCTGTTCTCCGTGTAACCCGGCAAAGTTGATCCAATTTTTTGAATTCCTGTTTTTCTTGCTTGCCAAAAAATTTTTTGGTTAAAAAAAGTCCATAAAAATTGATGAAAATACGCGTTCTGAAGTTGACAATTAACGCTACAAAATGCTTTCTTAAATTTATTTATTCCGATTATGTCCGAAAAAGGGAAATTTTTCGACGAAGAAAAAGTGATCCTTTAATTTTTGCGCTTAATGTAATTGAAGGAGCAGAAAATCAGTATTTTTTAGTGACAATAAGGATTTCGAAGCTTGCAGGTTCTAGGTTTGAAATCTTTTGATGAAATTTTTTTGGTTAATATTTAGCCAAGCGGATTTGGATAATATTTAGTCCAAGCAAAAGAAATATCAGGAGACAAAAATGTTCCTATTGTTTTTTCTCTCAAGTTGTCCCTGGGCTCAAAATTTTTTTTTCCGACTAAATCAATAGCAGGGTCATTGAAACTTATCGTTTAGGTGTAGTTGGTTTTTTGCTAGATATGGCAGTTAGTTTGTTATAATATCAGCCGCTGAATGGAGAGTCGACCTTTTGCCTTTGATCGTGGATATCCCATGAAATATGAGAATTAATCATTGTACAGCAAATCGACCGTCACTTTCTGGAACTTTAATAAATTCCCTTTGAGGCCTGACTATTGCTTTGGAGAAGAATTTTTTTCCATGCTCGCTAATGATTGGCAAAAAGTACAAAAAAATTACCTTTTCTTAATTTTTAAAAAACGTTGCGCTACCTTGCAAATCTTGTTATAAGTATTAATGTTTGCGGATTTTTTTCAGTTAATTGTATTGCTAACAGCCCCGTAAAATTCCAAGTCGATCCGGTCATGCGTCTCTTTTCGGATCGATCGGTGTTTTTTTTAATTTAAAGAGCGCGTTTATTGTTCCTTAAACATAGTTTAATAATTATTAGGATGAAGAAAACATTATTTTTCTTAAAATTTGGCATTTAATACTCATCAAATTTTGATAAGAAATCTCAAACCAAAATCTTTTTTCGAAAGAAAAAGAAATGTACAAATTTTTTACCGCCAGTATTATCAGTACCAAAAGCGTACCACGTGGACGTTTTCAAATGAGGAAAATTTCCAAATGGGAATTTTTGGTCATTTCCTTACAACTTTGCATCGAATATTTAACTCTTCCTGAACGCACTTACATTTGGCCACGACTTTGACTCACTGCGTCATTTTGACCCGGATAGTATTTCATCCACCTGGCCTTAACAACCCCCCGGTCGGTTCTTATTGAAACAAATTCGGGATACACTTTAAACATTTCTTAATACGTCTGCATAATTAAAATTCGAAAATGTAAAATTGAATTGCTGTTGAAAAAGATTGAAAACTTTTGTTTATGGAAAAGTGAGCATTTTATTTCAAATTTGTCCGGGTTAACATTACCCAGGGTGTCAAGGAAGGGTTAACAAATGTCGAGAGAAAAAAAACGATTTTTTTCCGAGATGAAAAAAATGCCCCATTTGAAAGCTATTTCTATTTGAAAAGGGTTTCAACAAGTGCAACTGTTTTTCCAGTCATACCGTAAGCGTATGGCCGTGTTCAGTGCTATTCCATGGACATGAGTTTCATTAAAATCGAATGCGGGCACCAAAGTGGCGTTCCTTGTTAGAATCGACGAGAGGTAATGAACGGAAAAACAAAAAATAACTCTAAAAATCGTGTTTATAGTAATTACGCACTCCACTGTTTCAAGGAACGCTAGTCATGCACTAAAGTCTCGCTGACCTCTAGTGTCCCGAAGCGAAGCCGTATTACCGAGCATTACTTGAGATGCAACAATGGAACGTGTAACTCTTGTAAACACGATTCGTAGAGTTCTTGTTTGTCCCATCGTCAATCTGCGTAAATTGTTCGTACGAATAACGAATGTTCTAATGAACGAATTCTTCGTCAAACCGCAAAAAACATATTCGTAAGTTTCAAAAAATGCTAAAAAAAAGTGAGCTTATATGGAGTTAAACGAATGAAAACTGGCAGTCAGCCAAATTGGAGGAGATAGGGAAGAACAAAGTAACCACACTTCTGCAGAATCGAATATTAGTGAGAAGTGCTCTTAAAAGTCCACGAAAAAGTCATCTGATTCAAACGACGTACAAATTCAATTATGTACCTTTTTTCCTCTTGATATTTTCATTAAAACATCTTTGTTTCAAAATACCGGCAATTAATTGATGCTACATATCGTCGACTACTAACCAAAAATAGTGACACAAAGAAATATTTTTTAAAAACTAAAAAATGTCGCGACTCCACAATAACACAATGCAACTTTTTACTCTTTAGACTAAATATTCCAAACCTCATAGTTTTTAAGCTACTCCGCACGATGCCATTTTTTCGGAGACTTGCCGTTTTTTCAAGAAAAAAACTAGATAATTCTGCCAAAAATCACAACACTTTGAAAAAAAAACCAAACTACAGCTAACGGTGTCCTTTTCAAAGATCTTATGACTAAATGGTGAGATTGCTATTTATAAAAGGGCAGCATGCGATTTTGCAAAATGCGAAAATCGTGAAAAACCGGCATTAACAAAATGACGTACCGGATGCAAAAAAATCACAAAAATAAAAAAAGCAAAATGTGGCCGGCTTTGTCCGCTTCAACACTCCGATTGTTAAATTATATATATTTAACTATATATATATATATATATATATATATATATATATATATTAGACTGATTCAAAAAAAAAATATTTTTTTTCCTTCAGGATTCTCGTGCTATTGTTGGGCACTAAGAAAAGAAAATTTCTCTAAAAAGATGGGCGCGGTCACTCAATTTTTAGAGGTGGCTATCTCGACTTTTTTGTATTTGCATTTTTTTTAACGAACGTGCTGCATTTAAGCATAGTCATGGCTTCGGATTACGGATAAAAATCACATCCAGCAGCTATTTCGTAACAAAAATAAACTCTAACAATTTGAAAAGATTGCAATATTCACCATTCAAATCCAGGTAGATCAATAATGGCGTCTATACTACTCTCGTTATTCATGTAGATTTATTTATACGCATTAACATTTCGCACTTTTTACGAAATATTAAATTATAAGCTTTTATTCATAAATCATGTATTTACATTTTCAAAATGCTACACTTATATTATCTTCAAACTCATTTATATTTCTTCCCAGCCACTGTGCATAACATCGCGCATGCCACTGCGCATACCACTGCGCATGTCACTGCGCATCCGCGGCGCCATTTTGTATTGGCGCCATTTTGTATTGGTGTAAAAAAACAACACCATTTGTAAGTGGTGTTGTTTTTTTTCAATGTGACTCAATTAAAGACAATTTTAAACAATGGCTCGGAAAAACGAAGACAACACAATTTGGCTAATCGGCAAGGAAATTCCGAAAATAAGTACCCGTCATTTACCGTCAAATCGGAAAGTTTTGAGTTTGTTCTTTTACAAACATAAGAGAGATATTCAAATATCCCTCCTATCCCTCCTCAAACAAATCCCTTTCTAGAGATGTTCAAATATCCCTCCATTCATGTTTAAACATGCCCGAACTCTTCTCGCGATTACGTTTTTTAATATCAAGATCTGAAAGGTAAGCGAAATTGAAGAAAACATGATTGGTACTAATGACATAGTCTGACTTTGTGGAGTTCTCTTACGCACTTTTGTACTTTTGAGACATTACGTAGAAGGAAAATCATTTTTTGAAATTCAACCGTTCTTAAATCAGAGAAAAATTCTGAGATTGAGCAACAATGGTGGATTTCAGACCCAACGAAATTGTTGATATGCTCCTCATTTTACACACACACACACACACACACACACACGCACGCACGCACGCACGCACGCACGCACGCACGCACGCACGCACGCACGCACGCACGCACGCACGCACGCACGCACGCACGCACGCACGCACGCACGCACGCACGCACGCACGCACGCACGCACGCACGCACGCACGCACGCACGCACGCACGCACGCACGCACGCACGCACGCACGCACGCACGCACGCACGCACGCACGCACGCACGCACGCACGCACGCACGCACGCACGCACGCACGCACGCACGCACGCACGCACGCACGCACGCACACACACACACACACACACACACACACACACACACACACACACACACAAATCCTGGATACATCTGAAATAATTGAAAATGATGTTCTCACTTGAAAACTATGAACTTTATCAAAAAATTTTTCAACAAAAGATTTTAGTTTTCAGCTGACAAATTTTTTGGCAATAAAAAAGAGTTATGTTTCCGTTTGAAAAAAACATGTCAGCCTTTGCAACGCCGCCATTTTGAATTTTGGCTCCTCAAATAAATTTTTTTCAAACGTCCCCCTTCAATCCCTAGAAGTTTTGTTCCACACAATATTTCGTCCGAGCAATATTTTTCGAGAAATTCAGGTGTAAGATTAAAATGGGACACCCTGTATATATATATATACACATATACATACATACATATTACCACTACCAAATATTTGGTAGTGATCCGAAATATTTATATTTTTATAATCGATACTGACCTTGAACGACTTTGATCCCCAATGTTTTTTATGCGGCTTGGGGTGCTCCACAAGATGGTTGAAAAAATGTACCATTCCGTTAAAAAAAAGGGGAGTTGACCTTGACGTAGCTTCAGCGCCTCCACCGATAAAAAATAGGGTAGTTCAGTCTCGACGGCCTTCTCGAACACTGAAACTTATGTCTGAAACATTTTTGGATATGATCGATAGTTTGAGTGCTATTGCCCTGTAACACTTTATGTGCCTCACACTGTCTATTTGTAATAGGGGAGACCTAGGAGGGTTGATACAATTTTCACATTTTACCCCATATCTCGCAATCGAAACGAGAGATTCGGGTAAAACTAAAGCCGTTTTATAGCTTTTTCTTTTTTTAATTTAAAAACTTAACCTCGACATTAATCTAAGTCTCACTTTTTATTAAGTCTGACAAATTTTTCTGTTCTAATTGAAACGAATATGAACTCACGAATCACATGAAATTAAATAGTAAAAAAGGCAAAACAAAAAATTAATTGAAGCAGAAACTTTATGGCAAGAAAGCCAATAAATTTCTATTCGAACGAGCAATTGTGACATATATCTAAACGTTCTCCACCAGTGCAGGCTTCATGCGACCATATTTTGCACTCCAGGCATTGCACCCACTTTTCATTTGGCCTGCTGTTTGAATGCAGTTCCATACAACACACGCAAAAATACTCTTTCTCCTCTTCACTTTCCGCGTTCTCTTTGTGCTTGATCTGTCGTCCCGTAGAGAAACCTCTTCAGCGGCGAGCTTATATATTTCTCGGCTCGCCATGCCTCTATCCGTTTTTCTAATATATTTACTCAACTTGTATCAGACACAACTTGTTTCAACCCTCCTAGGTGTAAAAAATGTGATGCCACTTGATTCGGAACTCACTACTGATAAAAAGTATTACAAGATAACAGATTCAATGTGACAAAACGAATGTTAATTTACTTAGATTCCAAAAAGTGCTTATCGCATACCATCAAATATATAAAAAAGGTAATTGAAGCTTAATGACAAATTCGACAAATACTTACTTTTGCCAATTTTTTTGCCACGAGTGTCGATGTGACGCAACAGAACTTGCAAGAGCACCGGAGTGAACTGACAAGTGGCGCGCCTCATAGGAATGAAAGAATGACATTGTTGCCAGCTCGCTAACAATCACATCTACCGAGACACTGACATTGTTTCAACTCACCTATGTGTCAAGCCTCCTAGGTCTCCTCAATATCTACATCTATTTGCATGAAGAATAAGAATTTCATCTGACTATAAGAATGTCGATTTTTCTTTTTTGCTTACCTCAAATACATAATAATATGGCCATTCATACGATTGTTTATTTTCGATTTGTCGATCACGTGAACTGTACGAAAGCGTCCGGTGGCCGTCGTACCATGGACTACGATTCAGGCAGCCCTCTGGTATGGAAATAAGTGTCCTCAGTTTGATGTGAATTCGCAAATAATTGGAGACGAGGATTGCTTGTTTCTCAATGTCTTCACGCCGACGGTAAAAAAAAACGAAATACAAAACACCATATGTACAAAACGACGTAATAATGTAAGTTACAGTAATCCACACGGATGGGTGGACATTCATTTTTTTATGTCCGCTTTACGGTGCAGACAAATCTGAGAGATACTCCGACGGAACTAAAGCCCGTCATGGTGTGGATTCACGAAGGTACCTTTGCTGACGGATCAGGCGAGGTCTCCATTAAAAGACCAGATTATCTGCTCGAGAGGGACGTGCTTTTTGTTTCGCTCAATTATCGGCTCGGAGCTCTCGGTAATTATATTTCAATACACCATTCCCTTTGTATAATCCTGCAATGAATCTCACTATTCATTGTGTATATATATATATATATATATATATATATATATATATATATATATATATATAACATATGTGAATATATTTATCTTTTTCTTCACAAAGATAATACTGGCTAAGGCTGGACGCCGTTTTTGTGTTATCGTGTATCAATCCCCAAAAAAATTGGAATTTTTTTTTTTTAGATTTTTCGAGGAAAAATGACAGTATTTTTTGAAAATGTTTAAGCGGTCTTCCTACTATAGACGCTGAATAGGGCTATGTTCATGATTTTTTTTTATACGGCTATATCAAAGATATTCATATAAAAGTTGTTACACTTAATAAATACACTTTCGAAATGCATTTAAAAATGTTTTTATTTGTTTGAGTCACTATTGATAGACGAAAAATAGTAGTTAAAAAAATGGCCTAAAAAAATGTCGGTCTGCGCTGTTGATGGAATCTCGGAGATGAATCATCCGAAACAAAAAAATCAAACGGTTTTAGATTTAATATGTTAATGACTATTGCGCATATCATACGATTATTCATATATGCAAAAGTAAGAAAGTGGCGGACTTGTTTCGACAAAAAAACAATAAAAAACATGTTTTTTTACCGTTCGTGGCAAAAAATTGTAAATATCCAAATTTAAAAAAAATCCTTGATATGCGCTATAGCTATAGTTGTTAAGAATATGTGGTTAAAACTTCATAAGGATCGGATCAGTAGTTTCGAAGGTTTTATCAACAAATCTTCGAAAAACGTTGTTTCGTGAAAAACGCGTGTAAATTTCGTTTGGGTTGCATAAATATATTTAAAAAATGTATTTATTTATTTCGAAAGTGTATTTATTAAGTGGAACAACTTTTATATGAATATTTATAGTATAAACGTATCAACGAAATTCATGAAAATAGCATTTTTTAGCGTCTAAAGTGAGGATACCGCTAAAAAGAAAAACGTTGGTCAAGACTAAATTGCTATTATACTGATTAAGTGTACTTAATTTCAAGACAATCCATTTATTAGATGTCCAGATATCCTGTACACCGTTATAAAAAAGTTCCGAGAAAAACGCGTTGAAAGTTTTACTAGCAGTTCTATCGTTGTAGTCATAAGTTTGACTTGGATCTACAATTCCTGCACCATATGATGGACCTTCCTTTTCACTTTGAGTAGCTTAAGCTTTTAACAACCGTGTCAGACCAATTTGAAATGTGTTTTATTTTCGTTTTCACGAATTTAAATCTTCTGAAAACCATAAAAAATGTTCTAATCGTTCGTTCATATCAGGTTTCTTGAGCCTGAACGAACCCGGCGCGACTGGCAATCAAGGACTCAAGGACCAGAATTTGGCGCTCAAATGGGTGCAGAAGAATATTGCCAAATTCGGTGGAAATCCGGAGAAGGTGACGCTATTTGGGAAAGGCGCTGGCGCCGTATCAGTTGGTCTTCATGTTCTTTCGGCGGCTTCGGGAGGTCTGGCGTGACATAATTTACTTAATTTTTTTTCTCTGAACAAAAACATTTTTTATTTCATCTATCAATGACATTCACGTAGGACTTTTTCATGGTGCCATATCCATGAGTGGAACACCTCTGGCGCCTCATAGTTCCGTATCACTATCGGAAGCCGTTCGACGAGGCAGGGAATTAGCTGCGATGGTAAGAGACGAGAGTCCGATGGAGTTTCCGGATGATTTCTATCTGACGGCCCTTCGCAACGCAAAGTTTGAACAGCTCGTGAAAAACGCTCAGCGCGTCGACCCGGTTTGTTATTTCGTGATTTTTTCTCGATAAATTGCTATAAAAAATACCACCGACCAATGTATATAGTATAATTGTGTAAGCACCAACTAAATTCCGATAATGTTGAAGTACCTCACGCGTGGATTACCGGGTCTGATATATTTTTTTTAACAGACCGCACCCTTTGTGCCTACCATTGAGGACGCTAGTATGGCCACTGATGTATTTCTCTCCGAAAACTTGATGGATATATACCTGTCCGGAAATTTTAACAAAGTGCCGCAGATTCTTGGCTCCACGAATTTGGACGCCCGTTTGTATTTGAACTGTAGGTATTAGCAGCTCAAAAAAGTATTTTCTTAACGTTTTTTCCGACGGTTTCTATAGGAACGTATTTATGTATGTACACACACACACACACACACACACACACACACACACACACACACACACACACACACACACACACACACACACACACACACACAAGCGCGCGCGCACACACATGGGGAGTCTGAAACCCCTACGTGGCGCGTCCCCAGGTGGCGAATACGGGGAGGCCCTCTATATGAATATGGACATGGATATAGAAATATCTGTATAAATATAGATATACATATAGAGATATATATCTGGACATAGATATGGATATGGAGATGTCTATATAGATATATACGGCAGGAGGGAATTGAAATACCTCCCGTAGTTCAAACAGACACGGGGAACACACCTCGACAATAAATGACTATGGGAAGTCCAATAAAGGATGTACCGATTAGGGTGCAGGGACACGGAACGCCAGTACTGGCGCCTCCAGGGAGTGAGCAAGCGGGCTCTCGGGGGTCGTCATTGAACAACCGTAGTACCATGGAGGTTGGCCACTTGGCCTCCATGGCGCACAATGTTCCACGTGAAGAAAAGGACGAGGAAGGTGAGAACCAAAAGGAGGTTAAGAAGTTGGTGGAGAGGCACCGAAAGACGCTGGAGAGCCTAGCCTCTTTTGTTCAGCAGAAGAAAAACCTCCATAAAGAGGTCCAGCGGTGGGTTCCCATGCTTACTAGTACTTGGATAGGTATAGAGGAGCTGGTAACGTGGAGTGCAAAGCAACAGGCGGCAACGTCGACTGGAGGTACGCAATTCACGCTGACCATAAGCCAAGCGAAATTGACTCTCCCCAACAAGGAGAGGAACGATGAAGTCATGGACGTGGACGGTACCTTGACGGGAGTAAGCAAGGCGAAGAAGAGAAAGCGGGTTACACCCACATCGACCGAGGAAAAGGAGCCGAGGAAGAAGCAGCTGGAGGAGCCATTGGCTGGTCAACCCGAGGATAAGGGAGGCGGGGGATTAGAGCAGAAGTGGCAGACTGCGAGAAAGAATAAAAGATCGCGTACGATATACCAGAAGCAGCCTCAGAAGAAGCCGCAAAAACCTCGCGAACGGCCGATTCTGCCCAACGCTCTCGTCATCCATAAAAAGGGTGACTTGAGCTCGGCGGAGATCTTGATTCGTATATAGAAGGAGCCGGCGCTCGATGATGCAGGTAAATGCGTCCAAAGGTACGCAGAATGAATGTGGGAGATCTGCTGATAGTTCTGAATAAGGAGAGCTCAGCCAAAGCACCGGAATTGCGAAACTAATTCGAAGGTGTTCTTGGTGAATCAGCAACGGTCCAGAGTAAAGTCCAGGAAGTTGATCTGGAGATCAAGAACCTGGAAGAGGACGCAACGGAGGAGGAGATATCGGCGGCCCTGCAGAGAGTCTTGGGTCCAGACTATCCAGCCGCGAAACACTCTCTTAAGTCTCTGCGTAAAGCACATGGCACGACTCAGACCGCGGTGATACGACTCATGGTGTCTGCTGCCCGGAAACTTCTGGATACAAGAACCATCCGAGTCGGCTTGTGTAATCGCAGAATCCGAGAGGTGGTGAGACTACTAAAGTGTTTCAAATGCTGGAAATTTGGACACTTGTCATGGAACTACAAGAGTAGCGTCGACCGGGCTAAAGACTGCATCAAGTGCGGTAATACTGGCAACAAAGTTGCCGAATGCCCAGGAAGCGCAAAGTGTGTCATATGTGCAGAAGCGGAAGATGGGGCACCTGCAGCCCACATCGCAGGTAGCAGCCGATGTCCAGCGTATACGCGGGCTCTCCAGGCTCTCCAGGCACTCCAAACACGATGCAAATGAGAGTACTCTAGCTCAACCTCAACCATTGTAAAGCCGCACAGAACCTGCTCATGCAGACTGTGCACGAGAGCTGAAGCCTGACTTGGCAATACTCTCGGAACCATATAGACATCTAGACACCCAACCCTGGGAATCTGACGCAAGTGGGTAGGCTGCAATTTGGTCCTGCGGAAAGCTTCCATTTCAGGATGTTGCGAGTTGGATGGAAACTGGTTTCGTGAGAATAAAAGCCAAAGGAGTTCATTTCTACAGTTGTTACGCACCGCCTAACCTGACGACTGATGATTTTGAGAATTTTATCGACAACTTAGTCGCAGACGCTAAACAACGCTTCCCGGTAGTCATAGCTAGAGATTATAACGCGTGGACTGTAGAATAGGGTAGTAAAGTGACGAACCGGAAGGGCCAAGCCCTGCTTGGGGCTATGTTCTTATTGGATGTAGTACTACTTAATGCAGGTACAAAGCCCACTTTTGTTAAAGGTGAAGCCTCCGCTATAGTGGACCTCATTTTTGTGAGTAGTCAGTGATATCTACACTCACACTGATCATCAAGCGATTCTCTGGAAGATTCGCGGAGACTTCAGCAGAACAGTTAAGGCACTGAAGACAAACGAGACGGGCTGGAAGGCAAAAATGTTTGACGCGGACTTGTTCCGTGCAACTTTTGACACCAGCCCTCTCGCAGCGGAAAGTGCAACCGAGAAGGTCGAGGTGGTCATGCAGAGGGTCACCGAAGCATGCGATGCGACAATGCCACGGAAACGTGATGTCGACTTCCGACCGGCGGTACACTGGTGGAGCGAACAAATTGCCGGCCTCCGAAGGGACTGTCATCGAACTCGCCGCCTAGCGCAACGAGCGCGAGGCAATCGCTCATTCCCCGATTTGGACGAACCGCACAGGAAAGCGCGCTCGAAGCTTGAAAAGGCTATCAAGCAGAGTAAAGCTGAAGGCTGGGGCGAACTGCTCAGCGAGGTGCTCCCTGGGGCAAGCCGTACAAAGTGGTAATGACTCGGCTGAAAAGCTAGTCAATGCCATCGCTTGTGGACGCAGCCCTGCTGGAAAAGATTGTTCCACATCTGTTTCCTGCGCTACCCGAGGAGGACTACCAGCTCGAGGAGGACATCGATGAAAACATCTCACCTATTACTGAAGAAAAACTTCTTACGGCGATTGCCAGGGTGGGCGACAATAAAGCCCCTGGCATGGATGGGAAACCGCACATCGCACTCAAGGCAGCGATCAAGTTGGCACCGGCAATAATCTTCGCGGACAAGTGAAAGTGTTCTTCTTGAAAGGGAAGTGGCCTTCTCGAAAGGGAAGAAGCCACCGGATGAACCTTCATCCTATCGTCCGCTCTGTATGCTGGATACCGCCGGAAAGATCTTGGAGCGCATTATTCATAACATGATTGAGAAGGTCGTGGACCCTCTACTGGTGGACGGCCAGATTGGTTTCAGAAACGAGCCCTCTACTCTGTATGCCGTTAACACAGTGTTGAAACAGGCGACGTCGCTCTCGACGTCAAAAACGCTTTCAACTCGGCGATCTGGAATTGTGCTATGGATGCCCTAAAAACATTAGGTGTACCATGGTACCTACGGAGAATAGTGGCGAATTACCTATGTAATAGGTGGCTCATGTACGACACAGAGGATGGACCGAAGACGTATAGGGTGACTGGAGGAATTCCTCAGGGCTCTGTACTTACACCGCTTCTGTGGATCATCATGTACAATGATCTGCTGCTATTACAATTGCCGAAAGGAGTGTCCATCGTAGCGTTCACAGATGACGCGGCGCTAATTGTCATCGCCAAATTCCTGGAGCAAATCACCGCACTCTTCGGTGAAGCTTTCACTAAACTAAAGGAATGGATGTCTTCTGTTGGACTGCAACTTGCAGCCCGCAAAACAGAAGTGCTCCTCGCATCCAGCAGGAAGGTGATGGAAACGGTGACGCTCAGGGTTAGAAACACCGAAATCACATCACAACCGTCCATTCGGTATCTGCGCCTTGGGGGTAGCCCGTGCATTTCGCACTGTCTCCGAGGACGCTATCAACGTTATCGCGGGAATGCTGCCCATTGAGATGCTCGCCGAGGAGCGTAGATCGATGTACCAGCAGAAGGGAGCTAGAAACCCCAGTTACGCAAGGACAGAAGCGAGAGCATCAAGTTTCAACCAGTGGCAGACGATGTGGGATGTCTCTACCAAGGAAAGGTGGACACACCAACGAATCCCGAAGGTGGAGATATGGGTGAACCGTCCACACGGGGAGCTCAACTATTATCTCACTCGAGTGATCTCAGGGCACGGCTGTTTCCGGGCTTATCTCTATAAGTTTAATTATGAAGATTCCCCGGACTGCCCAGCATGTCTAGCAGTCGAAGAGAACGCTGAACATGCATTGTTCCAATGCCCATGTTTCAGTGCCTCCCGCGCGACAGTCGAGGATTAGCTGGAGACACGCATCACCCCGAACAACCTGGTGGATCTGATGCTGAAGTCAGCAGACACATGGGCAGTGGTATCGGCTTATGCTGCCGCAGTAATGAAGGAGTTGCGATGTGCAGAACGCGCAAGAAAGGATATGATGCCAGAAGACCAGGCAGTCATAAATGAAATAAGCGTCGTGAACCCCTAAAGCACTCATATAATCTCGAGTGGAACGGGGGATGTAAGGTCGTCTGACAACACTACAGGGAGAGCTATGGCTAAGGCCTCTTCCGCGATGTAATACCGAGCGGTCGTCCCGCGGGAGAATTTGTAACGCCGCAGAGGAACAGGGGTTTTTAGTCGGTGCATGCCCGACACACGGCAATTATTCTCTACGATGCGGAGGCCATTTCCACTTAACCTCTTTAAAAAAAAACACACACACACAAATGTACCAGTGTAGAAATTTGAGCCGAGAAACAGTACTGCCCCTGATCTGCCTTCTCTAAATAATACCAGGCTCCGGTCGGGCCTTCCACCCTAGAATACGTTCGTAATGTATCGGGTCTAACGCTAGGTCCCGGTCCGCCGTTCCCTTTCTGGGAAACTGATCAGGAACGGGCCGGAGAACAAGCAGTAAACGACCAGGAAAGTTGTAGGCAATAGATCGAGAAATAACCAGGAACAAATGAGGAAATTAAAAGTGACGTTTCAGCGTTTTTGGAATCCTTGTGGGGGTAAAGTCGGGAGTGTATTCTATTTAGTATTTCGACAACCTATTGTTTGTTGGTTATCTACTTGCCAAGGTATTATACGAGTGTATACATACGCTTGCTCGCATTTCCTGATACGCAAAGAGACAGAACAATGTACACAGATCACTATCCGAGCAAAAAAGGCCTAGAGCGCAAAGAGTTATTTCGCAAGTATCGCAAAATCATAAGCGTAAATGCACGCATGAAGCATAACACTTCTCGACGTGGTACAACTCACAAGAAGAAGTTTTATCCTCGTACGATGATACCTTGCTTACGCGAAGCGCTTCGCTCGTAGCCACCTGGCGCATTGTTGGCGAAATACATTCAGGTAATGTCTTCCCAACCAGAACATTGATATTTCCCAACATGGCGACAAGTCGTTCAAAAACCACGAATGACCTGCTTTACTTTTTTGTCTCATTAAAAAATTTGGCTTTTGTTTATGCTCAAATCATCAGTTATCGTAATCTCGGTATTTATAATAGGCATCGTTATCCTCATCGATTATCATTGATGGAATGAATGCTGATAATGATGAATAGAATTACAACAGATGTATTAGTTTCATTCCAATCAATTATAAATATCTTTGATGAGGTGAAAAGCAAAGTAGCTTTTCTTTAGTTCTTAAAGACAGGCTCTACTTTTCAGACCATGTCACTGTTCTAGCCGGGTAGACATTACGTAAAGATGTACTTGCTCGCAATGTATCCCGATCAGAAAATTGTGATTTCCAAACATAAAGGGTAATCCGTAAAAAACGATGTTGCGATCTTCCCGGTTTGCTCCATGGGAGGGCCTGGTCAGATAAATCAGACAAGGCAAGTGTGCTCAGGGCCGGACACAATGTATGGAATGCCCGGTCACATTTCTGCACGGGTATATATATACATATATATATATTGTAACGGGTAACCCCTAATTACATTCAATTTATTGAATTCAGGTCTAGGGAGTAAATTAATTGAGACATTTATATCGCATACAGGAAATCCTGTTTTTATTATAACTTCCTTCTTATGTTTGTGTACATCAAATGTCGATCCACCTGTACATTCAGATTTTCCGCTGTTGCCATGATTTGTTTTGTGCCCTGGCGGCCGTCAGAGACTTAAGGGGTCTTCTCACTTTAGACACTAAAAAAGCTTATTTTAATAATTTTTTTTGACAGGTTTAGATTATAGATATTAATATAAAAGTTTTTACACTTAATAAATAAACTTTCGAAATACATTTTAAAATATTTTAATGTATTTATGTAACCCAAACAAAATTTAAACGCGTGTTTCTCGAAACAACGTTTTTCGACGGCTTGATGATAAAATTCTTGAAACTACTGAACCGAACCTTTTGAAATTTTAACTACATTGTTTACAACTATAGCTATAGCGGGTATCAAGGATTTCTTTAAATTTTGATATTTACTATTGTTTTTGCAAAAACGGTGAAAAAACACGTTTTTTTGTTGTTTCGTTTTTCGACATGCGGAATACCCATTAACATACTAAATCTAAAACCGTTTGATTTTTTGTTTCGGATGATCCATCTCCGAGATTTTATCAACAACGCAGACCTACAATTTTTTAGGACATTTTTTAACTACCATTTTTGTCTATAAATAGTGACTTAAATAAATAAAAATATCTTTTTTACGTATTTACAAAGTATATGTATTAAGTGTAACAACTTTTATACCAATATCTATACTACAAACCTATCAAAAAAAATCATGAAAATAGCCTTTTTAGCGTCTGAAGTGGAAAGACCCCTTAATACTTGGGCGGACCTCTGGCGTTGCCCGGCACCTTTATTGTAATTTTCTCGTAATTTTGACCGGCCTCTGTTATGATGCCTCTCCTTGCATCGGTATGTTTGCGTACGCTAGTATGATACTTCTTATATCGGTACGTTTGTGAACGCTAGAGTGTGCCAGTGTGGGTGTGCGTCGCTTCCGCCGCGCGACCAAATGTCGTGTTTACGTCTGTATAGCTTTACGGGCTGAGTGTATTGGTGTGTATGTGCGTGTGAATTTTCGAATTTTTGCTGTTTCGGCCTTGCTTGGCTACTGCCCCTTTGTTTTCTTTTCCTCTCTCCTAGTCTCGTTGTGAGACTGCTCCTCTTCTCTCTCTCTCTCTCTCTCTCTCTCTCTCTCTCTCTCTCTCTCTCTCTCTCTCTCTCTCTCTCTCTCTCTCTGCCACGTCTCTCTCGGTTTGACTGCTTGACGTCAGAAATTAAAGATCTGGCAGTTTATATTTATTCCAAGACGCCCGAGCGACTGGGAATTCATTTTTCAATTTTTAACTGGTAATCTCGTTTTTCTTCTTTCTCCTTTTTCTCTCGTGATCACCGGCACTTTCCTTATTCGGGTACACTCCGGGCTTCTTCAACCCGGACTTATGCCCCTTCGGTACTCCGGCCACCGGACCGCGTTTCAACTTTTATACACGTATTATTCGCCTTTTCCGTCTTTCGGTACCGATACCATCCTTTCGCGAATATTTCCCTAACTTCGTCAGCTTGGACCGATACTCATTACTACGGACAGTCGGATCCCTAGTCAGAGATTCGGGCCTTGACTGTTTTATTCGTTTTCCACCCTGAGGCTTTCCGTACTTCGAACACTATCCTTGCTGCTTCAGCTCGGACCTGTACTATTTTCTGGACTTGCGTCAGAGTTGGACTTCGAATAAGAAGTGCCTTCCGGCCGTCAGGAGGGCCCTTATATACTCCTTGTTTCCCGCTAATTTGTTCCCTTCCTAAGCGCCTTTTTGTTAATAATTGTTACTTCAACATTGTCTCTCTTCATTGTCCGTTTTCAGATTCTATCTTTTACTTTGAATGTCTACCGAGGGATGGCACTACTTATACCTTTTCTGCTCATTTCCCCACGAAAGAGATTGACGGCACTCTGCCAGTCTCACCATAAATAAGAATCATTTCCACTTTCTCTGCTTGACTGTACGATACCATTTTCGATACGGTCATTACATGTTACTTTAGATGGATACACTTGTCTACTGATTCTAATATTGGTAAATGGTAAACATTCATCCCTCTACTCCCGTTTTAATACGTTACAATTCCAGTATTTACGAACATCAGAAACATCTCCGACGATTGACATTATTGTATCCGTTAGATAACCTGCGCCGCTATCACACCAGAAACCATTCGAAGGTCAAGAGAATAATTCATCCGACGTCTTTAAGAATGTGTCGAGGTTAATGGCCATCACTTTGAACAGTTGTTACAATTAATTGTCTGCACAAAAAATTCGATCACATTATTAGGATATTCTGATTGTCAATACCATCACGATTTCCCGATTTTACACGTGTATTTTGGTGAAAAATCATTTCAAGGTCATGATATCATAGGTCATTGGATTCGTCTGAATATCAGCTATATTGTCTTAATTTAAAAAATACATGTTCCCACTTGAAAAACCATTGATGACCTTGATAACGCATAAACTATGACCTTGATAAAAATGAATTATTTACTACTGTATCAGGCCTTTGAAATTAATCAAATTACCTCTTGACATTTTTTTCGTCACTCAAAAGGCAACAAAGATATTTGGGGTGGGCAGGTAAAACGGGCCACCCTGTATGTACAGGGTGTTTTTTAACTATTAGTTTACACGGTGTATTTTTTTCGAGCAAAGCGCTTGTTTTATGTTGTGCGATAAAAATTGGCCGAGGTATTTGCGAGCAACGTCCAACGCTGAGTAAACAATAGCAGAGTGGTGTTGGAACACGCCCCAAAACGTTTTTTCCGATTCTTTTTTTTCAACAATTAACATCTTGTGGGTACAAAAATGCCAAACAAGAATAGAAAAAAACAACTTCCGGAATATTAAAAAAAAATTAAGCTAATACTTTCATTTAATAAATGGAAATTGATGAACAGAATAATCCTTTTGCAAATCAATTATTCGTATTTCAAATACAGCGAAAAAAAGTGTAAAGAAAAATTCACTTGCCCGAACGTGGACTCGAACGAGCGCTCGCTCTCGCTTAGACGCGGAAACTTCTGTGCCATTGTTTACTGAGCGTCGGACTTTACTTGTCAATATCGCGGTCAATTTTTGTCGCACGAAGTTAAAAAAAAAGTTTTGCTCGGCACGAAACGCTCTTTATACCTACGAACGGACAACTAGTAGTTAATATATACCCGAGTCGAAATTTTCAGCCTATTTTGCCTCTCCAGATCCTCACATTGGTAGGAGATAAAGGCAGTAAAGTAGCTTGCTATTCAATATAAAATGAGCTCCTACTTAACGCCTAGAACGGGAGCAAAGTTCCTTTTTCTCCACTTGCAGGTGCTAAGGAGGACGTCGATTGGCACACGCATACACGCACACGCATACACTCTATTACGGATATAGAGATACATATGCCTGAATACACGCATGCGTAAACACATGTATATACCCGCGCACATACACGCCTAAGCATACACCAACACACGTATACTGGTACCTATACGTATGCATGCGTGCTTGCTATAGGGATCCGCGTATACAAGCATACGTGAGGGCAATGCCTATCAAAAATATTGTAACTGTTTGCCCAAGATCCATTTCTTCCACTTTGGAAAGTTGCTAGCGCTGCAGGGGCAAGTTTCAAGCGAATTCAAAAGGTTCGCTGGACGGAGATAATACAAAGGCCATTGGATAAGTGCGCCTCTATGTCGAACGTGCGGTCCTACCTAGTCCAACGCATGATGGTTACTGACATCTATCAGACCCCCTCTTTCGAATGCGACCATCCCCATTCTCGTTCCGTCGAAACAGCCAAATGCACGATAGGTCCAGACGCGATCAAAAGAGCAGCTGCAACGAGTTCAGCTAGGTTAGGTAGGAGTATAAGGGCCTATGCAGGAGGTAAACAGCAAAGGAAGAACATGTTAGGACCCATAGTAGGACTTCTAGCAGCAAAAGAGGAGCTGCAATGACTTCAGCTAGGTTAGGTAGGAGTATAAGGGTCTATGCAGGAGGTTAGCATTTAAAAAAAGAGCATGTTAGGAGCGTATAGTAGGACTTCTAGCAGTAAACAGACTCAAGTGAGGCTGACATAGGAACAAAGGCCTTTAAAATTGGCTGAAAATTTCGACTCGGGTACCCTGTATATATATTGGTATGTTGAATAAGTTCTCACGGTTTTTTCGTGGAAAGTAATGCTCTATTTCAACAAAGCATTTCTAATGCTTCCAAACGTTTCAAAACTGTTGTCGCGTGCAGCAATATGACCGAGCATTCCTTGCTTTGTCTCCGGCCTTGACCAGACTTGCCTTGTCTGATTTACCTGACGGGGCCCTCCCATGAAACAAACCGGGAAGATCGCAAAATCGTTGTTTCACGGCTCATCCACTATGTTTGGAAATCACGATCATCTGGCCGAGATACATTGCGGGCAAGTACATCTTCACTTAATGTCTACCCGGCCAGAACATTGACTTGTTTTGAAAAGTGGAGCCTGTCTGTAACCCTTTAACGGCCACGCCTATTTCTGGACGTTCAAAATCATTTCCTCTGGTAGTATAGCTAAAAAAAGGGTTACATCTGAATGTCCAACCATAATTTTGTCGATACGGGCCTGGGAAGTAGTATTTTCAGACTGTAGTAAATTTGCTACTAATATTTTCACCCGCTCGGTTCGAACTATTATTCGAATACAATGAAAAAACTTCAAAGCCTAGTTTGTTCTGTCAAGCTTCCTTCACACAATTATATGAAAAAATATTTCAAGAATGTACATTTACTTACGTTTTTAGACAAAAATCGGGCAGCAGATCAAATATTAGGGCAAGCGTCGTAAATTTTCACGACAACAATGTTGCCATATTAACATAATTCACATGTTTACGTTTGAATTTCAAGCTATCCTGGCATTTGTAGCTGCATCTAGTATAGATTGGTGGAACTGTGAAGTAGCTTGTCCGCTATAGCGTCCTTACGTTTTTACCTACGGGGCCAAAGTGAATGTAGCAAATTTGCAACAATGGCATTAAAGGGTTGAGAACTAAAGAAAAGCTACTTTGTTTTTCACCTCATCAAATATATTTATAATTGATTGGAATGAAACTAATACATCTGTTGTCATTCTATTGATGATTAAAAGCATTCATTTCATCAATGATAATCGACGAGGATAACAATGCTTATCATAAATACCGGGATTACGATAACTAATTATTTGAGCATGAAGAATAGCCAAATTATTCTATGAGGCAAAAAAATAAAGCATTCGTAATTTTTTAACGTCTTGTCGCCACGTTGAGAAACATCAATGTTCTGGTCGGGCAGACGTTACCGGAATGTATTTCACCAACAATCCGCCAGGTAGCTAAAAGCGAAGCGCTTCGCGTAACAAGGTACCATCGTACGAGGATAAAATTTCGTCCTGTGAGTTGTATCACGTACAGAAGTGCTATGCTTTCAGCGTGCATCACGCTTATGATTTGAGATACTTGTGAAATAACCTTCTGCACCCTAGGCTTTTCTTCGCTCGTATAGTGATCTGTATACGTTTTTTGTCTCTTTGCTTATCAGGAAATGCGATCACTCGTATGTATACACTCATATACTACGTTAGCAAGTAGATAACCAATAAACAATAAGTTATCGAAATACTAAATTGAATGCACCCCCTATTTTACCTCCTCAAGGATCCCAAAAACGCTAAAACGTCATTTTTCATTTTCTCGTGTGTTCCTGGTTATTTTGCGATACATTCCCTACGACTTTCCTGGTCATTTGCCGCTTGTTCTCCGGCCCGTTCCTGATCAGTTCCCCAAAAAGGGAACCGCGGATCGGGACCTAGCCTCAGACTCGTTACATTGCGAACCTATTCCAGGGTGGAAGGCCCGACCGGAGCCTGGTATTTTCTAGGGAAGGCAGACCAGGGGCAGTACTTTTTCCCGACTCAAATTTCTACACAGGGTGTGACCAACTCCCAATGATTTTGCAAGTTCAGCTAGCGTCTGATATGAATCTTCATGAAGTAACGCCTCCAATACCACATATCAAAATCTTTAGTTGTGAAGCGTCTAAATCTCTGCATGTTGTTTCCGACGGAGCATGGGCACCGTAAGTCTCAACAAGAATTATGTGTACTTCAGCTGCAGCTTTTTTTTAAACAAAGTAGGGCAGTAAAATGTCTAGCAAATACTCTTTTTTGGTACAAAATTTGACATATTTGGCACTACGAAAAAAGTTATTCATATTTCGGCGAAATGGCATATACTGAATTTCAAGCTTGCTTATAGTACTTCTTTATAGATACGTTACCATCTCAAATTACACGCACGCAGTTCTGGTAATACGCCCTCTTCGAAAACCGCGAGAACTTATTCTTATATATATATGGACCTTGAATAAGTTCTTGCTGTTTTCGTACACATCGTATAGATGTATGTACACACCTATACATATTCGTGTGTACGTTTGTACATATCCATACAATAGAGTATGGTGTTCAGAAATGAATCGGTTTCTTTGACATTATTTGAACTACTTCATCACGTAATCACAAAATTACAGGAATTGTTATACAAAAGGAATATTTGATGTTGAGGAATCGGTTTCGATTCGAATCCGAGGAATCGAAGCCGATTCCTCAACATCACGTATTATTAACACGGCCGCACACTACTCGTATTAGTTCAAAAGGAATATTTTTCATATTACTTAAAATTGCATTAC
This sequence comes from Ophion obscuratus, assembly GCA_964007375.1. Lineage (NCBI taxonomy): Eukaryota > Metazoa > Arthropoda > Insecta > Hymenoptera > Ichneumonidae > Ophion > Ophion obscuratus. Next base: position 24,251,927 of record OZ023318.1, on the reverse strand, counting down.
TTTTGGTTCTTGAAGTGATAAGACGAGCTGTCGAAGTGACCGAGAAGTTATATAGCCCGAAGGTTGATTTAGTCTCGCTTAAGGCCGCAATATTACGCCGCCTTGACTGGGGAGGGAATGTTTCGGGTTTCTCAATAGGGGCCGTGGGATTATACCATATCACCGGATTACCACATTTTGAGCGCGTAAGTGTGTTGATGCTCTAAAGCACACCGGACACTTATTCCTTCGATTCCAGTATTCTTCTTTAATAAGTATTTTTTTTCAATGTAGGATAACGAAATGATCTTTTATCATCCAGTAAGTGCAACTCAGAGACTTTTGGTCCAGAAAAATGCCGACAAACTCGTTTACCAATACCGTATGTTTCCTCCGTGGTACACGCAGTCACCTTCACGACCCCAAATCACCGGGATGAATATTAATATCAACAGTAAGTGTCAATTCAGGGTCAACATCAAATAAGTATTTCTGCAACACTAATTGAGGCCTTATATACGCGAAAAATTTCGAAATTTTTCATTTTTTAATTATTTTTCATTCCATTAGCCTGAACGGTTAGGAATATCTTAAGATTTACAGAATGGAGAAATTCCAAAAATTCCAAAAATAAGGTAAGATTGCATTCGTAATAGATCCGCGCGGCGCGCCCGACCGCCAATTTCGAAGCCGTTTTTCCACGATTCACTTTTTTTAACCTTGTGAAAGTACTAGCTTTTGAACGAAGGTTCAAATCGCTTTGAAATTTTTGAAACAGATTCTTAGTATCATCATCTATCGTGTGATCCACAGGAACAAAAATTTAAGTGACACAAAAAATATACAACTACAATACCGGCAGAAAATTGAGTAGAAAAATTTTAGTTTTGATTTTTTATTATAACAATTTAAAAAATAGTATTGTTGGTTCACACTGAAGATACATTCATTATGCAATTATAAATATGATCATTTTTTTCAGACACCCATATCGATACCGAGAACTTTTACCATCAACGCGCGTGCAAGAAAATACATTGTTTTATTATGTTATATCTTCGCCATTTGTTAATATTTCTGATTTTTTTTACATATACTTAGCCATCTGCATAAATGATCTGTAAAAAAATGTTGTCAGTACATGCGTCATTTTTTTTAAACCCGTCTAGAAAAGTACCTTCGAAAATCGGCGTAATCGTGTATATAAGGCCTTAAGTAATCCGATATTTAATTCGTATCGAAAAAACGAGGAAATTAACACGATTTATTCCTAGGAATTGATCGTTCGATCACGAAACAACGGTCAAATAATTGTACGTTTTTTTACAGGTGTTGTATATGCGGAAGATCTCGAGAGTATTTTTTACATTCCATCCAAGTCTCATATTCCGCGTTTCAAGGCCATAAATTCTGTTTTTATCAACAAAACTTGCCAGTTGTGGACCGACTTTGCCAAATACGGGTGAGTTGAATCTCACGAAGAGCCATCGAATAATAACAACTCGGTTGCAACCGTGCGGCGTAATGACGTGTTTAACTGCTGCAGTAATCCGGATCCTCATATGATGTCCTGGCCTGCCTCCGGAAGTTCCGGGCTGATTCTTCAACTCGGTCAACAGATTTCGATCAAATCAACCTTGTCCTTCATGAAAATCGATTGGATATGGATCAAATATCTTAGTAGATTACGGTATTTCTTCGAGTCCGGATAAGGAGCTTAGGATGATTCCTCAAGATTCTCTACAGTGCGAATACTTAACAATATCAAATCGCACAATATTCAGCAACGCATACTAGCAGCATAATGAGATGAATAAAGATCCAAATATCACAGAGGTATCAGTTTCAACTTCTTCAATCATTTATCAACCTTTTTATTGACAATTATTACGAATATGATGACACTTATGCACAATCATCAAATAAATTGTTCTTTAATTGTTTCCTTGGACTTTGGATTAGTCACACGTAGAGGACAAAATGTGCCTCTCCTCTCATATATCGATTTTTTTGTACTACTTGGAGCCAAGACACGCGTAAAAAAACTGACGGTTGCGTTCGTTGGTTCGTTGTGATCAATAAGGCAACTTGAATTGGAAAGCTCACCGCAGAAATAAGCAATAAATTTAGAAACGAAGTCGCGAAAAACCGAAGTATTCGGAGAGAGACGTCTCGTGACGTAACCGCAGACATCTTGCTCATAGTGTGGCAACGCCGGATACCCGCGCAAATTTGATTCGTCTATCGGATATTTTCAACGCGAATTAAAAATATGATCGTGTGAAGCCGTACGTTTTTTAATCCATTATAAAAGGTCTTTCGTCGATATTTACTTAAAGTTCTTTTATGTATAGCTAAGGCATCTCAATCTTTCTGGCGACACGCACACAACGTATTTATATGTAAATTCAGCATGGAAGAACTGTCATATAAAATGAACGTTCGTTTTTATATCTGCAAATATTGTGAAAATTGGGAAAGGGAGAAATAACATAAAAATCGATGAAAGATGTTTTGACTTTCGACGGATTGGACATTGGACATTGAGGTTAACGCCAACGCGACGTTTTTCATTTGCATTCGCAATATCATCTTTTCATTCTCTAATTCTTGTCCGACAGAATCTACCTTTGCCTCTAAACTGGACTTTAGGTACAATCCTGTTACTCTCTTGATAAACTTCTACAGTACTTATTTTCATTCTCCATGTTTACCGGCTACAAAAAATAATCAGCCGAGCGCGTGGGACCGATGACAGCTATCGAAAATGCGACGATGCTAAACGTCGACGATATGGCGTACTACTGAAGTCGAGTAGTAGATTATGACGTTTGTTCTCATATTATAAAAATAATAAGTAGCTTGAAATTCAATACTTTAAAAACATTTCTCGAAACCACACACCCATATGTCTAAAACGTAGCGGTATTATGGTGGAAAATAGATTCTTAGTTTACTACCGTGGTCATCACCGTACCTCCTTAATAAACGAAAAGGAAGAGAATCATCTGGAAAAAAGAATTGCAAGATTAAATAAACAACTCGCAAGTGGAAGACATCGGATATAACATAAAAGTAAGTATCATATCTCATAGACCGAGACGACGTGACGTGAGTACAAGATGGAGGAAATTGTGCCAAATATTCTTCGTCACAGCCGTCCCTGTAGTCTCTAACCTACAGGTAAAGGGTTATTAACCGGCAATCTTGCGAACCTCAGGTTCTCTGTTCGCTTTAATAGACTCTAACCATTAAAGTGAGTACGTTAGACGTACTTCCGAAATTGCGACACCAAACACGACGATTTGTTTTGGTTATTAGGAAACCGACACAATTCCGACTCATCGGATGACGGACCACATCATACTAAACGTCATATTAAAACGTCATCAAGACCTGTCAACGCAGTTTCGACAAATGAAGAACTGCCTGATTATATAGATCGAGAGATAGTTACTGTCATCCAGGCCATTTACCCTACCGAATCAAACATCATCAATTCTTCGGTCCCTGAAGAACTCATAATTTTGAGACCCGCATACAGGTTTCAATATTATTAGTTTGTTTCAACATGTTCAAAATGTGTCGATGGCTAAATCAGCACATTTTTTTATGTGTACTTGTGGACGCTTGGGAATGATCTACAAGACGGCATATAGGCATACGTTCAAAAAAAGGTCTCTCCTTTACTGGTGGTTTATTCCGATGGTGTACTACCATACTTTATGATTTCCAATCGTCCGGAAATCAATTCCTGCAAATACATTTTATTGTCCAAACCTGGTCTCAAACCGATCTAACCTATTTACTTCTATACCTAATTTACGTACGCTGACCATTGTGCTATCGGCTATACTTGAGTTTTTTTTTTACCGAGAAACGGAATACATGGTAACATTGAACGAGAATAGTAATGAAGAAATTTCACATTTTATGTGCATCTATATATATACACAGGGTGCTCTAGAATAGGTGTATCAGCGGGAAATCCCGGGTTCAGCAGGATACTGCGAACATATCGACTAAGCCTCTTTTATTTTTCGACTGCGTCATCAAATAAGAAGCATTAGAAAATAGGGGTTCGATCTTCGTAAGGAACGCTCGAATCCGCCATGATGGACGATCGAAAAGGGCCGAAGAGTAGACGAAGGGCTACGTAGCCGTGGCTGACGTCAGGAAAATGCAGCGTTTGACAAATGTCAGCGCGCATCAGCGCGCGTCATCGCGACAAGCCGCACGATTTGACGTTTCACCTATCGTCTGGTATCAGTCGGTGTGCCGAAGAGTGAAGCACGCCGCAATTCATGAGATTTACGATTTTTATCGTGCTTATGCAATGAGAGTGCATGTCCTTCCCGTTTTCTTAAGAAATAAACATTAACAAAACCAGCAAATTGTCAATGAACATTAAATTTCGATTTACCGAGCGATTTTTTTTGCGTATTGAAACAAATCAACAGCCGAATTTTTATTTAAGAAGTCTCAATAATTTGACGCTAAATTTTCGGGGATTGGATGTTTTTCGGATTCTATTTTTCATTCGACCACTCCGTCTTGTATGATAGTCGGAATACAAGGTGTGTTCATTAGGGGAGGCATTTTCTCATTAGGGGAGAAGAAATCAGTCGGTTCCGGCAAAAGAAAATCGATTCGACATTTTTTTGAGAATTGAAACAAGATGAGAAGATCTTCTGTACCGCCTGAGATGCAATTTTCACGTCCCGATAGGGATTGATTCCTGAAATCCCAAAGCGTTGCCAGTCTGTTTGTGATTTGTCTTAAAAATATTAGAATGCCAACGTAGTCTGAAATGTCAAAATTTGCGCACTTTTATAAAATAATGTTATTCACTGGCAATAGTCCGAATTCAGTTACAGCGATAAACCATCCATGTCTTCAGCTTCGTTTACTAAACCAGAGATGAAATCGATGCAGTTTATGACGAGTATGACGGGGTTATGGTAAAAACTACCTGAATGTACCCATCGAGCCGTTGATTTCATTTTTTACACGTACGGAAAGGAACTATCGTAATCGCAGCTTATACCTCTGCTTATATGATCCACTCTCCCTGATCGGGAACGAGATGAAATCAACGACAAACTCGATGGGACGGTTTCGAGAATGTGTTACGGATGCTAGAAAAATTATTGAGAGAATTGATTTCACCTCTGTTCGCTAAGAACTGAGTGGCAATAGTCTGAGCTCCGTTTTGGCGATAGACCATCCACGTCGTCAGCATGGTTTACTGAACCAGAGATGAAATCGATGCAGTTTATGACGAGTATGACGCGGTTATGATGAAAACTACACTAATGTACCAATCGAGCCGTTGATTTCATCTTTTGCACGTACACAAAGGAGCTTTAGTATTCGCAGCTGATACCTCTGCTGACATGATTCACTCTCCCCGATCGGGAATGAGATGGAATCGTTCTGTTATATCCTAGCGAATGTCCATTCTCTCATCTAGGTTCCTTATCTCGGTTATTCCCAATATCCTCATTTGCCATCATAAGCGTATTAAATGTATAAATCTAAGAAAATACGCGTAACAGCATTAAACGGAACTTGCGTACGTTCCGCGAGCATATTCAAATTACAGCGATATATACACGATAGCAGCACCGCCACAGTCATTGACTTTTCCTATCGCATTCGCTTTCAACAAGAATACGATCTCAGGCAAATATTCCACGAAAAGCTGCAGCTCAAAAAATGAGACAGGAACTCACTCGAAAAACTTTACGCTAGCCATCCGCATGGAGACAAAGAGAAGTCTGCGTGATTCGCCCCGGTAACCAGAGCGGAGTATGAAAACATCCGGGCCGTCCGAATCAAACGGTTGCCGCGCTATCGCGAACGACTTAGCGTGAATTTCGGCCTCACACCTCATACGCGTTCCGTTAACAAAGCAAAATTGCCCCTTTCATCAGCGCCATTATTTCTAAAAAGAGAAACAAAAGATTATCTCCCACTCACTCGAAAAATTCGCACGCAAACCAAGAAGGGTCAGTGTGCAAAAAGTCGAAGCAGTCTTCTGTCAACTACCATCGACTCAAGTTCTTCTATCAAGTCTCAATTCCAGTCTTCCGACAATCTTGATCAAATTCAGAGTCAATCTCCCGTCAACTACGATCAAATCAAGTTCTTCTTTTGAGTCTCAAACCCAGTCTCCCGTCAACCACCATCACATCAAGTTCTTCTATGGAGCCTCAATCTCAGTCTTCCGTCAACCAATATTTCCGTCAACCGAATCACTCCTTATATCAAGTCATAATTCAGAAGCCTACGAATATCTCCAATCAACTTTCCTACGAACAGTCTTTATTTTTCGAGTCACAAAAGTTTTATTTTACACTTGTATAATTTCTATCATCGGTCCGTGAATATCAATCTCAATTCATCGACCTTGCCCGCCGTTCATATTTCTATCTATGCGTAGCGCCCATCGTAGTTAACACGTCGAGTATACACACGACCAGCGTAAAATCCTGTGAGCTCCTTACCAGCAATTGTACCAGCGAACGCACCAGGCCAAGAGCGAAGGGCCTTGTAATGCGGGCGAGAACAACCATCCACGCGAGTGAGCGAGCGAGCGACCGAGCGTCAAACACAACCAATGTAAATTAACCATATTTTTTTCTTTTCTGTATCATTCATCGTTGGCCTGATCACTTCAACCCGTCTAGTACTCTTATAATAAATAACAAAGTGTGAATCGTACACCAATTCTGTTGGATTATTCCCCAATACCGAAATATCGCGCCAATTCCTTAATTCTATTCTTCCCCACGCACTATCCCTTTTTACCCTCATCCCGTGCTATTGTGCTAGGCGTAGGCAACAAAGAGGGAAACGAAAATATTATGCTCTCATCCCTCCCGGATGTGACAGTTCCCAACGACAAACTCGACGGGACGGTTTCGAGAATATGTTATGGATGCTCTAAAAATGATTGAGAGAATCGATTTCACCTCTGTTCGCTAGGAACTGAGTGACAATGGTCTGAGCTCCCTTTCGGCGATAGACCATCCACGTCGTCAGCATCGTTTACTGAACCAGATATGAAATCGATGCAGGTTATGACGAGTATGACGTGGTTATGGTGAAAACTTCCCGAATGTACCAATCGAGACGTTCATTTCATCTTTTGCGCGTACGCAAAGGAGCTCTCGTATCCGCAGTTTCTACCTCTGCTGACATGATCCACCCTACCCGATCGGGAACGAGATGAAATCGATTCTCTCAATCATTTTTCTAGCATACGTAACACATTCTCGAAACCGTCCCGTCGAGTTTGTCGTTGATTTCATCTCGTTCCCGATCGGCGAGAGTGGATCATGTGAGCAGAGGTATAAGCTGCGAATACGATAGCTCCTTTGCGTACGTGCAAAAGATGAAATCAACGGCTCGATTGGTACATTCGTGTAGTTTTCACCATAACCCCGTCATACTCGTCATAAACTGAATCGATTTCATCTCTGGTTCAGTAAACGATGCTCAAGACGTGGATGGTCAATCGCCGAAACGGAGGTCGGACGATTACCACTCAGTCCCTAGCGAACAGAGGTGAAATCGATTCTCTCAATTATTTTTCTAGCATCCGTAAGACATTCTCGAAACCGTCCCGTCGAGTTTGTCGTTGATTTCATCTTGTTCCCGATTGGCGAGAGTGGATCATGTAAGCTGCGAATACGATAGCTCTTGGCGTACGTGTGAAGATTAAATCAACGGCTCGATTGGTACATTCGGGTTGTTTTCACCATAACCCCGTCATACGTCATAAACTGCCTCAACTTCATCTCTGGTTGAGTAAACGATGCTGACGACGTGGATGGTCTATTGCTGTAACTGAACTCGGACTATTGGCACTCAGTTCCTAGCAGACAGAGGTGAAATCGATTCTCTCAATCATTTTTTTAGCATCCACAACACATTCTCGAAACTGTCCCATCGAGTTTGTCGTTGATTTCATCTCGTTCTCGATCGGGGAGAGTGGATCATGTAAGCAGAGGTATAAGCTGCGAATAAGATAGCTCCTTTGCACACGTGCAAAACATGAAATCAACGGCTCGATTGGTACATTCGTGTAGTTTTCACCATAACCCCGTCATACTCGTCATAAACTGCATCGATTTCATCTCTGGTTCAGTAAACCATGCTGACGACGTGGATGGTATATCGCCAAAACGGAGCTCAGACTATTGCCACTCAGTTCTTAGCGAACAGAGGTGAAATCAATTCTCTAAATAATTTTTCTAGCATCCGTAACACATTCTTGAAACCGTCCCGTCGAGTTTGTCATTGATTTCATCTCGTTCCCGATCAGGGAGAGTGGATCATATAAGCAGAGGTATAAGCTGCGATTACGATAGTTCCTTTCCGCACATGTAAAAAATGAAATCAACGGCTCGATGGGTACATTCGGGTAGTTTTTACCATTACCCCGTCATACTCGTCATAAACTGCATCGATTTCATCTCTAGTTCAGTAAACGAAGCTGTAGACGCGGACGGTCTATCGCTGTAACTGAACTCGGACGATTGCCACTAAACAACGTTCTTTTATAAAAGTGCGTAAATTTTGACATTTTAGACTATGTTGGCCTTCTAATATGCTTAAGAGAAATCACAAACAGACTGACAACGCTTTGGGATTTCCAGAATCAATCCCTATCGGGATGTGCAAAATTGCATCTCAGGCGGCACAGAAGATCTTCTCATATTGTTTCAATCCTCAAAAAACATCGTATCGATTTTCTTTTCCCGGAATCGACTGATTTCGTCTCCCCTAATGAGAAAATGCAAAGCTTCTCCTCATGTTCCCTAACCCACCTTAAACACACTTTGTATTCTGACTATCATACAAGACGGAGTGGTCGAATGAGAAATGGAATCCGAAAAACATCCAATCCCTGAGAATTGAGCGTCAAATTGTTGAGTTTTTTTTTCAATAAGAATTCGACTGTTGATTTTTTCAATACGCAAAAAAATCGCTCGGTATATCGAAATTTGATGATCATGGACAATTTTCTGGTTTTGTTAATTTTTATTTCTTAAGAAAAAGAAAAGAACAGGCACTCTCAATGGAGAAGCACGATAAAAATAGTAAATCTCATGAATTGCGGCGTGCTTCACTCTTTGGCACGCCGACCGATAGCATGCGATAGGTGAAACGTCAAATCATGCGACCTGTCACGAGTATCGAACCGGGTCAGTTGACAGCTAACGCAGCGAATGATTCGCTCAACGTCAGATCACACGCGCTGTCATCTATCAAACGCTGCGTTTTCGCAAAACCCTCCTTTCATCAGCCACGGCTACATGGCCCTTCGTCTACTCGTCGGCCCTTTTCGATCGTCCATCATGGCGGATTCGAGCGTTCTTTTCGAAGATCGAATGCCTATTTTCTAATGCTTCCCATTTGATGACACGGTCGAAAAAGAAAAAAAAAACGGCTCAATATAAATGTTCGGAGTATCCTGCTGAACCCGGGATTTCCAGCTGAAACACCTATTCTGGATCATCCTATATGGATGTGTGGGTGTGTGTCTGTACAAACGCAAACACACATAAAATGTGAAATAACTTCATCACTCTCCTGTATGTGCATACACACACACACACACACGCGCGCGCACGCACGCACGCACACACACACACACACACACGCACACGCACACACGCGCGAGCGCGCGCGCGCGCGCGTGTGTGTGTGTGTGCGTGCGTGCGTGCGTGCGTGCGTGCGTGCGTGCGTGCGTGCGTGCGTGCGTGTGTGTGTGTGTGTGTGTGTGTGTGTGTGTGTGTGTGTGTGTGTGTGTGTGTGTGTGTGTGTGTGTGTGTGTGTGTGTGTGTGTGTGTGTGTGTGTGTGTGTGTGTGTGTGTGTGTGTAGATGTGTGAGTGAGTCGGCGTATTATCTACATTATTGAACACATACGAAAGTCAAGTTCTTGAATCAAAGTATTTTTCTTTTACAATATCAACGGACAAATCTACTGTTCATGTTCCATTATTTAAAACTAAAAGACCCTTATGGCAGGATATACATTTACAACGATAAAAAAATCGATTTCTTTTTTGTTTCTTTGACCATGCACGCCAAGTCGTTGTACCGCATTCTCAGTGTACTTGTGTGCAGTATTGGGCAGCACTAATTACTTTGAGTAATTAATTACATTGAAATTACTAATTACACCTATAATTTGTAATTAAAAAAAAATATTACTAACTACATTGTAACTTGAAATAATACAAATTTCAATTACAAATTACAAATGTAATTAGAATATGTTTTTTTTAATTACAAATTATAAATGTAATTAGAATATGTTTTTTTCTAATTACAAATTACAAATGTAATTAGAATATGTTTTTTTTTGTAATTACAAATTACAAATGTAATTAGAATATGTTTTCTTTGTAATTACAAATTACAAATGTAATTAGAATCGATTTTCTTTTAAATTACAAATTCCAAGTGTAATTCGAATCGATTTTTCTGCTAACTACAATTTACAAATATTAATAATATAGATTTTTCGTATGATTACAAATTACGGATGTCATTAAAATGAGACTTCGATCTGGCTTAAACAAAAATTTGAGACGAAACCAAGTCGACTGATTGTGAGTCTCGAAAAAAATTCGAGCCCAATCTATGGTCTCGGTCGCTTCCCGGTCTAGAATAGTCTTATCAGTTTTGTTGGTGTTGGCTGAATTTGAGGATTTTTATTATCCAGGCGCGTTTTTCTTGTTGACCCCTTCAGCGGCAAGAGGATTTCACTATTTGTGTTTGTGTCATATGCTCGACAAAAAATTCAATTTAAGGGGTAAGGCCACGGTAAATTTTTTGAAAAATCGATTTTTTTTTATTGGCTTAAAAAATAGTTTAAACCCTCTAGTTTAAAAATAGTTTAAATCCTTTTAACTTCTTTTTTAAATTTTTTCCAATAAAAAACTATTCGCAAAACTTTAAACGCGTTTTTCTCGAAACATGGTTTTTTAAAATGGCACGCAGCATAACTCGAACAATTTTCATTATTTTTACTTGAAATTTTAACCAGATGTGAACATTTACATTATCTTGAGAATGTCGATCGGAATTTTCAAGAACTTTATTTATTGATTTTTTATTAACAAAAAACTTGCCGTTTTTTTCGTCAAAAATCAATTTTTTTTTTCAAACGCACGCCAAATCCACAAAAATTGATACTTTTTAAAATCCGATCGACATTCTCTAGCTATAGCCCTCTAGATTAATGGTTTTTTTTTGTTCTAGATTCAAAAGTGCACCAGTGGTGCTGCGTGCCGCGGAGCCCTGGAAGCAAAACATGTCCCGGGAAGATAGCTGTGGAACCGCCATTTTGTTTTTTTTTACTGTAAAAAAATTTTATAATAAAGTTTAATGTATGCCCGATAACACCATTAAAAGTTTTTTTTCAAATACCTTCAATTTCGGGAGCAAAAAATTAGTGAAAAAAACCTTTTTTTTTGGGCCGTTACAGTGGCCTTACCCCTTAAATGAAACTTGGCGCTTATGAGGTTTTTTGGTCGCTAATTACGAGTTCAAGGTCAAAATTTAGAAATTCAAAATAGTGGGGCAAATATAGAGGATCGAAAATGAAAGTTAATTTTATTTTATTAAAAATCGGCTCTCGGGGGTTATCAAAGTCATTGATTACGAATCTGTCTTTCAAGTTCAGAATAAAAAAACGGCGGATCTAATGCGGCAGACCTCAATACAACAATTTAAATGATTCGCGAAATAATTGGTATTAAGGGGTTTTCAAGGTCGCTTATTACGCATCTGCCCTAAAAATTAAGAAATTCAAGATGGTGGATCCGATATGGCGTCACGAAATGCAAAAATTGAATACAATCGGATAAAACTCAGTACTAAGGGGTTTTTGAGGCCGCTGATTACTAGTCCAAACTCACGATACATACATTCAAAACAGTGTCTCCAATATGGCAGACCATGATATAATAATGTATTCGATTTCCATGGGAATTGGTATTACAGGGTTTTGGAGGTCACTGAATAGGAATCTGCCTTCAAAATATTCAAATAAAATAGTGGGTCCAGCATTGCGCATGAATTACCAGAATTTACTTGGTTCGAATGATAATTAGTAGTAAGGGATTTTTGAGGTCGATAATTATGAATCTGCCTGTAGAATTCGAAAATTCAAAATGGCGGATCCAGAGTACCAAATTTCCACGGATTCCACTCAATGTTTGCATTTTGATACGCGATGGTAGATCTGCTATTTTTTAATTTTGTATTTCGAGAGCAGATTCATAACCAGTGACCTCGAAAACCCCTTGACACCAAATATCGAGCGAATCGCGTAAATTACGGTATTTTAGTCCGCCATATTGAATCCACCATTTCGAATTTCTGAATTTGAAGGGCAGATTTGTAGTTAGCAACTTTGAAAACCACTTCATAGCAACTATCATGCAAATAGAGTAAATGATTGTACTTTGGTCCATCATATTGGATCCACTATTTTGAATGTATATAGTTTGAGTTGGGACTCGTAATTAGCGACCTCAAAAACGCTCGAGTACCGACCGTCGTACGAATCTATTAAATGATTGTAATTCAGTTCTCCATACTGGATCCGCCATTTTGAATTTGGAAAATCCAAGGCTAGATTCGCACTCAGCTACCCCAAGAACCCCTAGGTACAGAGTTTTAGGAAAATTGATATGTTTTTTAGAATTTAACGTCCACCCCGTTGGATTCGCCATTTTGAATTCCTGAATTTTGAGGAATGTGAATTTTGTTAATTATGAAAAACTACATTCAAATTACATTTTTCATTTGTAATAAGAAGAAAAATCGATGCTGATTAGATTTGTAATTAGAAGAAAAATTAATTATAATTACGCTTGTCATTTGTGATTAGGAAAAAAAATCGACTCTAATTACACTTGTGATTTGTAATTAGAAAAAAGTATATTCTAAATACATTTTTTATTTGTAATTAGAAAGAAAAAATATTTCAATTACATTTATTATTTGTAATTAGAAATAAAAAATATTCTAATTACATTTATTATTTGTAATTAGAAAGAAAAAAATATTCTAATTTCATTTGTAATTTGTAATTAGAAAAAAAAACCGTTCCCAATTACATTTGTAATGTGTAATTAAAAAAAAACCGTTCCCAATTACATTTGTAATTTGTAATTAAAAAAAAAACCGTTCCCAATTACATTTGTAATTTGTAATTAGAAAAAAACCGTTCCTAATTACATTTGTAATTTGTAATTAGAAAAAAAAACCGTTCCCAATTACATTTGTAATTTGTAATCAGAAAAAAACCGTTCCCAATTACATTTGTAATTTGTAATTAGAAAAAAAAACCGTTCCCAATTACATTTGTAATTTGTAATTAGAAAAAAAAACCATTCCCAATTACATTTGTAATTTGTATTTCACAGTTTTTACAATTATGAATTATTGGGAGTACAACTTTGCAGTGACCGTTTTTTTCAAAAGTTTAAGGCTTTATTATAAAAAAGTGGCTACATATTTTTTAATCAAAGTACTGCCCGTCGCTAGCTACGACCTCGGTCCATCTTTCAGGTAGCATTCGAATCCCGCGTCGATAAAAGTCTTGGTCCTTGGAGGCAATCCAGGAATCGACCCAATTTTTGACTTCTTCGTAAGTACCGAAGTGCTGGTCCGCCAAATCGTGTGCCATTGACCGCAACAAGTAATAGTCGGAAGGGGCAATGTCTGGAGAGTACGGCGGGTCGGATAAAACCTCCCATTTCAGTGTTTCCAAGTACTTTTTCACGACATTTGCAACATGGGGTCGGGCATTGTCATGCTGCAGTATCACCTTGTCATGTCTTTCCTTGAATTGTGGCCGTTTCTCTTTGAGTGCCTTACTCAAGCACATCAACTGACGTCGGTAGAGTTCCCCTGTGATGGTTTCGGATGGTTTGAGCAGCTCATAGTACATAACGCCCAGCTGGTCCCACCAGATACACAGCATCACTTTGGATCCGTGAATATTCGGTTTGGGCGTCGATAACGGAATATGACCAGGCAGTCCCCATGATTTTCGGCGTTTAGGATTATCGTAGTAAACCCACTTTTCATCTCCAGTCACAATCCGGTGCAAAAATCCCTTCCTTTGTTGTCTTTGCAGAAGTTCCCGCAAATGCTGAGAATTCGGCTCGTAGGTTGCCATGTTTGAGTGCCAATAACTTTATAATGCATACACGTATCCGTTAGCTTTTTTAAATTGTTTACATTGGCAGAGCCTCTAGTTTAAAATGCCACTTTTTTTATTGAGCTAGGGCCACTACTTCGGCCGCAGTGGCTCTCTAAGTAAAACGGCCACTGCAAAGTTGTACTCCTAATATAATAGTAATTTGTAACTAAATTATTTCTAATTACAAAATGCCATTGTAATTAGCCTTTTTTTTATTAATTACAAAATACCGTTGTAATTAGCAATTTTTTTTTACTTATTACAAATTACAGTTGTAATTTGTAATTAGAGTATCATCAATTAAAAAAACGCCCAACACTGCTTGTGTGGTACATACGTTGCACTATTCTATAATGGTGATATTATTATGGGGAAATATTATAATGGTGAAATATGATACCAACATTAGTGTAATCATATTACAGTCTTTTATAGTGTAATACGATTTTTTAATGAAAATAAAATGGACTTCCGTTTCCGGTATGAGTGTGAGTGGACGAAAGTGAGAAACCGGTGAAAGAAAAGCGGAGAAAGGTGAGGACGTGGGGGTCAGGAAAAAAGTGATAGTGCGGGAACAGGTGAAGCAGAAGAAAGAGAGACGAGTAGAAAGGTAGCAACACAGGGAGCAGGACAAAAGGAGAGGAAAAGAAGGAAAACAGGTGAGAAAAGAGGTTAGGTAAGAACGACGAGAAAGCGGTGGGGAGGTAGAGCGGGGTAGAGCAAGGAGGAAGGCGCGCGGAGACAAGAGAACAGTGGCGGCAGAACGGAGTGGACAGGAAGCAGAAGGAGAAAGGGAGAAGGAAAGGCAGGACGGTAAAACAGAGAGGGGAGAAAGCGGACCGACGGGTAAGAAAGATAGGTAGGACGGTAAGACAGAGAGGAGAGAAAGCGGCTCGGCGGGTAAGGAGAAGGAAGGAATGTGCGACACGGCAAGGGGAGGGGAGGAGCGCGAAGAGGAGATCGGACGAGCGGGCGAGGAGGGGAGAGAGGAGGAGGAAATAGTAAGGAGAAAGGGAAGAAAGACGAACGCGGAAAGGTTAAGGATGGAAAGGAGCACGAGTGTAGGAGAAATTAGTGATCTGTGGAAAAGGAAGAGGGTGCAGATGGAGGAAAAGGAGCAGGAGGGAAAGGAAGCTTTCCTGAAAAGCAGGAAGGTGCAGCGGTCGCCGGAGACAGGGACACAGGAGGGAGGGAATATCGAAAAAATGATTAAGGAGATGAGGGAGGAGGTCAGAAGGGATATGGCGGAGGTCAAGGGGCAAGGAAGGAAAGTAGAGGAAGAACTGGGAAGGATGAGGGGGGAGATGAAGCAGGCGGAGGTAAGATGGAGAAGGGAAAATGAGGCGATGGAGAAAAGGATAAGAGAAGTGGAAGGGAGGATGATGAAGGTGGAAAAACAAGAGAAGGAGATAGAAGAAATAGGGGAGAGATTAAGAGATTTGGAGAGAGAAGTGGGGAGGGAAGGGAGGAGAGGGGGGAAGAGAGGAAAAGGAGGGGGGAGGGCAGACGGAAAGAAGGGTCAAGGAAATGGAAAGGAAAATGGAGATGAGGGAAAGAGAGGAAAGACGAAGGAACTTCATAGTAAGGGGGGCAACAAAGGAGGGGACAATAAAGCAGACGGTGGAGAAATTGATGGAGAGAATTGGAGCGCAAGGGAGAGTGGAGGAGGTGAGAGAGATAGGGAAAGGAGTAGAACACAGGAAAGAGATAATGATTGAAGTAAAAATGGAAAACGTAGAGGGGAAGAAAGAGGTTATGAGGAAGAAGAGGGAATTAAGAGGGAGAAAGGAAAGAATAGAGGATGACCTGACGTGGGAAGAAAGAAAGATACAGTGGAAACTGAGAAGGGTAGGGGAAGAAGAAGAAAGAAGGGGAAAAAGGGTAAAAGTGGGGTATGGGAAGGTGATTGTAGAAGGGACCACGTGGTTCTGGGATGAAAGAAGCGAAAGATTGAGAGATTGGAGAGGAAAGGGGAGAGAAGTAGAGGGAGGAGAGGGAGGGAGGAAGGAGATGAGGGGAGAGGGGGGGAGAGGAGCGGTACCAAAAAACTAGTAGAGAGGGGGGAAGGAGAGGGAAGGAAAAGGGAGGGAAAACGAAGGGGGCAGATGGAGGGTGGTGTTCGGGAATGTGGCAGGCCTCGCGAATAAGGACGAAGAGTTTTGGAAGGGACTGGGAGAGTGGGAGGTGGTAATGATGATGGAGACCTGGATAGAGGAAAAGGGATGGGAAAGAATAAGAGGGAGGCTGCCGAGAGGGTTCACATGGATAGTGAAATGGGCTGTAAAAAGGAATAAGAAGGGGAGAGCCATGGGTGGAATGATCATCGGAGTAAGGGAGGAAATGCAGGCAGAAAAGTGGGAAGGGAAGAGGGAGGAGGATGGGTTAATGGCGGTGAAGGTGAAAGCAGGGGTGGACACATGGACAATAATAGCGGTATACGTGAATGGAGATATCAAAAGGAAAGTGGAAAGCCTGAAGGAATGGATGGAAAGGCAAGAGGAGGAAGGGCAGGTGTTAGTAGGGGGGGACTTCAACGCGCGGACAGGAGAGGAGGGAGGAGGAGGTAGGGAGGATAGGGAGGCGGAGGAGGAACGGAGGAAATCAAAGGATAAGAAAATAAACACGGAAGGAAGGAAAGTAATAAGATTAATAGAGGAGACAGGGTGGGAAATCTTTAACGGGAATATAGAAGGGGACGAGGAAGGAGAATTTACGTACACAGGGGGGAGAGGGGACACGGTAATTGATTATGTGATGGGGGATAGGAAAACAAGGGACGGGGTGGAGAGTATGAGGGTAGGAGATAGGGTAGAGTCAGATCACCACCCACTAATAGTAACAATAAAGAGAGGGAAAAGAGAAAGGAAAAAGCAAACGAAAAAGGAAAGAAGGGCAGGAAGCGGAAGGTGGTCGGAAAAAATGAAAGAGGGCTACGGGAGAAGGATAGAGGAGGCGGGAGTGGAGGGGGGAGAGTTACAACAAACGGTAAAAGAAATTATGGAAAAAATGAAAGAAGCAATGAAAGCGGGGGAGGAGGAAGGGGGTAGAGAGAGAAGAGAGAAGAGGGAGGGATGGTGGGGCGAGGAATGTAGGGAAAAAAAGAGGGAGGTAAGAGCGGAGTTGAGGAGATGGAGAAAAGGAAAGGGCACAAAGGAGGCGTACAAGGTGAAGAAGAGGGAGTACGGTGAGTTATGTGAAAGGAAAAAAGAGGAGGAGAGAGAAAGAAGAATAAGAGAGGTAGCGGAGGCAACGACTGAGACTGTGGGAGATAGTAAATAGAGGGAGGAAGAAAAGAAGCGGAATAAAGGAAAAGATAGAGGGAGAGGAATGGAAAAGGTACTTTATAGGGTTATTAGGAGGGACAGAAAGGGGAGGGAGAAAGGGCGAAGAGAGACAGAGAAATGGGGACGTGGAAGAGGAACTAGGAAGGGTGGAACTGAGAAGGGCGGTGGGACGGCTGAAAGAGGGAAAGGCAATGGGAGGCGACGAAATACCAAATGAAGCGTGGAAATGGGGAGGGGGAAAGGCGGTGGAATGGGCATGGGAGATATGTAGAAGGGTGTGGAGAGGGGAGGGTTGGCCGGAGGAATGGAAGGAGGGGGTAATAGTCCCAATAGTGAAAAAAGGGCAAGGGACCAGAGTAGAGGAGTATAGGGGGGTGACGTTGATGCCCTCGCTATACAAGGTGTATGCGGGAGTGTTGGCGAAAATATTGGAAGAAGAAGCGGAAGCGATAGGGGCGGTGCCACAAAACCAGACGGGTTTTAGAAGAGGGATGGGAACGATGGACAACGTATACGTGCTAAATTATATCATAGGAAAGCAAGTGGGGAAAAGGAATGGAAAACTGGTAGCGATATTCATAGATCTGAGAGCGGCCTTCGATACGGTGGATAGGAAGGAGTTGTGGAAGGCGATGGAGGAGAGAGGGATAAGAAAGGGACTAAGAGAAAGGACAAAGGAGATATACGAAGAGACAAGAAGCAGAGTGAAAGCAGGGGGCGAGACAGGAGAAGCATTCTGGACGGAGAGAAGGGTTTAGGCAGGGATGTCCGCTGAGCCCGCTGCTGTTCAACATGCTGACAGCGGATTTGGAGGAGGAGCTTAGAAAGGGGGAGTGGGGGGGAGTCAAGGTAGGAGAGAGTAAAATATACTCATTAGCGTACGCGGACGACGTAGTGGTGGTAGCGGAAAGAGAGGAAGAGATGGAGAATGTGATAAGGAGATTAGAGAAATACTTTGAGAGGAAAAGGCTGGAGGTGAATGTGGGAAAGACGAAGGTAATGAGGTTTAGGAAAGGAGGGGGGAGGTACAAGAAAAAAGAGTGGAAATGGAGGGGGGAAAGATTGGAGGAAGTGAAGGAATTCAGATATCTCGGATATGTATTCAGGAGGAACGGGGGACAGGAAGCTCACATTAAGGATAGGGTGAAGAAGGCGGGTACGGTAATGAAGCAGGTATGGGGAATAGGGAAAAGGGAATTCGGCAAAGACGTGGGAAGGAGACTGTGGCTTTTCGACACGCTGGTCTGGACGGTGATGGGGTACGGGGCGGAGATTTGGGGGTGGGAGGAAAGAGCGGCAATGGAAGGGGTGCAGGACAGGTTTTTGAGATGGACACTGGGGATAGATTGGAGAACACCGGGGTACTTGGTGAGGGAAGAAACGAAGAGAGATAAAATAAGAACCAGGGCAGGGAGGAGGGCATGGAACTTTGAGGAAAAGCTGAGAAAGGGAGGGGGGAGTGAGTGTGCAAGGAGGTGCTGGGGAGAAATCAGGGAAAGAGAGGGGAGGAGGGTGCAGGGAAGAGCGAAATGGGAGAAAGGCAGGGAAGAGTTTAGGAGGGTAGGGGGGAGCGGATGAGGAGAGGCAGGAGCGAGAAAGTGTGGGGTACGAAAGGAAGGAGAAGGAGGACAGGGAGAGCCAGGAAAGGGAGAGGTGGGAAAAGATAAGAGAGTCGAGGTACAACCGCTGGTACAAGGAAGTGAGAACGAGAGAGGTCCCACAGTATTTGAAGGCAGGATGGGGAGAAGAGAGGTACAAGAGAATAGCGAGTTTCAGAATGGGAAATGAGATGAAGGAAGGCAGATACTGGGAGGCAGAGGAAGACAGGGAATGCAGGGTATGTGGGGAAGAGGTAGAATCGTGGGAACACGTGCTGGATAGGTGTGGAGGGGGGAGCGGAGAGGAAAGGGGAATAGGGGAGAGGATAAGGGAGATACTGGACGAGGGGGGTGGAGGAGAGGCGTGGATGAAAGAGCTGCAGGAACGGAGAAGAAGGAGGAGAGGAGGAGAGGAAGAAGGGAATGAAAGAGGAATGGAGTGAAAGAGGGAAACGGGAGTCGGTGAGGCGGAGAGAGGAGAGAGAAGTAGATGTAAGACAGGCACGGCGGAAAATGGCGGAAAAGAAAATAAGGCGGAACTGGGGGAGGCGGCGGAGAGAGGAAGCGTGGCGGAGTAGGGTTAAGTAGGTTAAGTAGGATAAGTAGGATAAGAGCGAGTACAAAGATGTAAAAGACGAATGTAAACGGGAGTCCTTTGGAACCCTACGGGGACACAAATAAAGAATACATACATAATGAAAATAAAATATTATTTTATTGTTCCAAATACGAAATGTTTGAAAAAAAGTAAACCTCGCGTGCAATTTTACCGTGCACACCTCACAATTTTCTATACGCAATGTCAGTTAAGGGGGAAAGTCACTGTACCAGAACTTGCACAGTAGCTTTCCCACATCCCGCAAGAAAAATTTGAAAGATTTTTTTTTTTATAATTCTTGAAGGTACTTGTATTGAAAAATATGTTGGCAACATTTTTATTCACAAGTCCGAAAATTGACGTAGTTATAGTCACTTTAGTGAGAACAGGTAGCACGACTGGTTAGTGCTTTTAGTCCCTACAGGTGTGACATCATTTACAATAGATAAAGTACATGCTCTTATTATTTTGTGAACTATCATGTAGATGAAGAACCGTCATATCGCCCGCGACTAGAAACTTCAATGTAAGTATCAATATTCTAGTAAAAATACAACTTTATATCAAGAAACAGGGAACGAAAATTTTGAACGCGTTTTTCTCAAAACTAGTTTTTTTCGACCTTGTCCGAGCGAATACTTAAAAACTTATAAACCGATTTTCAACTAAAAAAAAAACATTTTTGCAATCGCAGTGACTAAGGTTGTACGTATCCGTGTTTTCAACTTTTGATAATTACTATTTTCAAAGATTGCTTGAATACCGAAAAAGGGCCTTGTAAATAGAAAAAAAATGTTCAAAGTGTCGGCATTTGAAAAAAAAAAACGGCTGCGCATAACGATAGCTACATTTGTATGGATATCGATAAGCTGTTGACTTTTAATTTACGGATAAACTTTCATAACGATATCGATGGGACAATAAAGAGAATTTTTTTTTCGTCGTCAAATGAAGGCATATATCTCGGTTAATTTTCAAGATTTTGTCATAAAAATTGGTAAAAAACTAGACGAATATATACTTCATAAAATGAGTACAAACGAATATATACTTCATAAAATCAGTACAAACAAATGAGTCCTTTCATAATTAGTGAAAGGATGGCGTTTTTTATGTCTATGAAACAATCGCAATTATTGATGACAAAGCACCCGTTACGTAACGGAATAGGGGGGGGGGGGGGGTCGGACCAAGCGTTACGGTAACGTTACATGGGCGGGGGCGGATGGGGGGTAACAAATTTGGAAATTTTGCGTTACGTTATTTGTGTACACCCCCTTTAGAGACCGTAAAGCCAAAAACATGGATTTCTTCACAGCGATCGGAGAAAATGATGCATTTATATTCCTCGGTATAGAGAAGCAAATTCTTTAATTGTTCTCACATCAACTTAAGGCAATTAAAAATGTATATCCATGAAAATATAATTCTTATTGCATTCGTTTGATGTGGGAAATATTCACATCATGATAGACTGGCTTCTCTATATCTAGAAGTTTGAGGTGTTCGATGTCTCCGATCGCTGCAAGGAATACATGATTTTGGCTTCGCGGTCTTCAAAGATATAAAATGTTGGATGTTTTTAGTTAATGTAAGACAAATACATATTTCTGGCTTTCCAGTGCCTGATAATATAAACATTTCATTGTTTGTCTTACATTAACGGGGTCGTCTAGTGTGAAGGCCGTTTTTTAATGCTTTTTGGGGATTTTTTTTGACAAATAAAATAAAATAAGTTATAAATTGCATATCATTTTTCTTAACATTTGAACAAACTTTGTGAATTTTTTGGAGTCATTATATGGAATATAGTCGGAGATACACCGCCCAACAGGAACACATATATAAAAAGAGGTGCTCCACTGCTGCCAAGATTCCGGCCGTTCTGCTTATCTGAAATACAAAAACCGAACGCAATTTTAATCGTGAGACTTGAGGCTCTATATGGAACTAAAATGAAGTTAAAATTCCGAAAAAATAACATTTTTTACGCTTTTGAAAAAATAATCAATTTTTCGTGTTTTTTGGGTCTATATAGCTGATAAAAGGAAAACTAACGAAGCAATCTTAATTGATTTACTTTAACTTGTAGTTATATATGTACTAAAGATTCAAAATAAAAAAATGGTTTCACCATCTATCTGCTATGCCTGGACCATAGAGTACACCTTCCTCTTCTTCAAAGAAGTCATGCAAGGCGTTTTCTCTTCTTTTGATCTGACACACCAGACGACCCCCTTTAATAAAAGCAATAAACATTTTATATCTTTAGAGACTGCGAAGCGAAAAACATGGACTTCTTCGCAGCGATCGGAGACATTGAAACATTTATATTTCCTGTTCTACAGGAGCCAATACATGAACTTTTCTCACATCAACTGGAGGAAATGTAAAATGGATATTCGTAGATATACATTTTTAATTGTCTTTGACTCATGGGAGAAAAATTCAGAGACTGGCTCCTCAATATGTAGAAATTTGAGGTTTTCAGTGGCTCCGATCGCTGCGAAGAAATCCATAATTTTGGTGTTGCAGTCTCTAAATATATAAAATGTTGATTATTTTCAGTCACTGTAAGACAAATGCATATTTTTGCCTTTTAACTAAAAACAATCAACATTTTATATCTTTAAAGACTGAAGCCATAACCAAAACTTCGATTGAATTTCTTCGCAGCGATAGGAGACATTGAACAATTAGTATTTTTCGGTATATCAAGAGACGCGGCAGCATCTTGACGCCAAGTAATGAAGAAAGAAATTCGACGCCACTGATCGACGCCACTGGCCGACTGACGAACACGCCGCGACTCTTTATACGTAAGATGGACTTTTGGTAGACGACTTTTAACTTTCAACTGACATTAGGCGAAGACGCAGCGACAAATCGAAAATCTAATGACATTTTACCAATATACTGTGATTTTTTCCTATCTATTTTGTTTGGGTCATTTTTCGATCCGTGTACCTCTTGATCCCCTTGACCTCATACTATTCACCGAATTTCCGAGCGAATTCACAACTAGAAATTTGTCCACCCTCGGTGGGTTTTCCGAATCAAATAAAGTCTTTCAGCCATGTCATAAACATGAAACATACGCCCTTATTAGGGTTGATTAACATTTGCCTGTCAACATCCGCAGTAGACGCATTTGAGACGCTCTGCGTAGCCGCGAGAGTGCCACATTCGGGCGAACGCAGCGCCTCCGAGTAGCATCGCGTGTTACTAGCTTTTTTGTTTTAATGTGTACCGTGGTCTGACAGCTTAACCCGTGGTAGGGTTAGGCTGTGCAAAAAATATACATTTTATTTTACCTCAAGCAAAGTTAGAAGTGTAAAGAAGTTAAAAAAAAAGAAATGGCCCTTTTTAAGGCCTCATTAATTTGACGAAGGCTATAAAATCGAAAAAAAAAACAAACGGCCCTTTTCAGAGCCAAAAATAAATTTGACGAAGGTTCTTTACATCGCGGATTCAGCCCTCAGGAAATTGTCTGACTTTATGGACACGGCAATAATCGATTTACGAGATAACGCAAAAAAGGTCAAACACGTGAAATCTCCTAGCATCGGATACAGGTAAGAAAAAATAATCACATACCTTCTGCGTCCAAACATTGTGCATTCATCATAGAGCAACGTGCACAAGCTTGGCATCAGTTTTTCTATAAATGCTCATAACTGCTTAACGCATTAATGCCCAAAAACCGCGATTTTTCCTTCATTTTCGAGCCAGATTTTTATTATATAAAAAAAATCATAAAAAATGAAGAGATACGTTCCCTAGTATTTTCGAGGGTGCTCTTTCAGAATCTGGGGTCAAAATCGGGTTTTGTCCATTAGGAAAAAAATATGGCGGCTTTTAAACAAACAAAAAACAGGAAAAATCGATGACATTTTTTTTTTCAAAATTTTTTTTTACCTCGAAGCCGTTGAAAAGTCCGGTTTTTTTTCAACCATGGGTGCATAGAATAGTCACGATTGAACAATCAATTTTTCAAATTCGTCGTTGTCATCATTTTCACCCCCAAAATGGCGCCTTTCACCCCCTGAGTGACACGAAAAAAATTTTGAGAACAGAATATTAATCAGCGACCTCAAAAACCTCTGAGTACCAATTTTCGTCCAAATCCAACTACTTTTCATTTGGGACACCGAGCGTAAAAGGTGTCCCAAATGAAAAGTAGTTGGATTTGGACAAAAATTGGTACTCAGAGGTTTTTGAGGTCGCTGATTACGATTCTGTTCTCAAAATTCCGAAATTCAAAATGGCCGACACAAATGCAAAAGTTCGTTTGAATTGGATAAAACGTGGCACTCGGGGGTTTTCGAGGTCGCTGATTATGATTCTGCTCTCAAAATTCCGAAATTAAAAATGGCGGATCCAATATGGCGGACACAAATGCAAAAGTTCATTTGAATCGGATAAAACATGGCACTCGGGGGTTTTCGAGGTCGCTGATTATGATTCTGCTCTCAAAATTCCAAAATAAAAAATGGCGGTACCAATATCGCGGACACAAATGCAAAAGTTCATTTGAATTGGATAAAACGTGGCACTCGGGGGTTTTCGAGGTCGCTGATTATGATTTTGCTCTCAAAATTCCGAAATTCAAAATGGCGGATACAATATGGCGGACACAAATGCAAAAGTTCATTTGAATTGGATAAAACGTGGCACTCGGGGGTTTTCTAGGTCGCTTATTATATTTCTGCTCTCAAAATTTGAAAACCTTTGGGTATTTAAATACCTGGTATTTTCAGGTATTTAAATACCCAAAGCTTTCGAATTTTGAGAGCAGAATCATAATCAGCGACCTCGAAAACCCCCGAGTGCCATGTTTTATCCAATTCAAATGAACTTTTGCATTTGTGTCCGCCATATTGGATCGGCCATTTTGAATTTCGGAAGTTTGAGAACAGAATCGTAATTAGCGACCTCAAAAACCTCCGAGTACTAATTTTCATCCAAATCCAACTACTTTTCATTTGGGACACCGAGCGTGAAATTTTTCGTGTCACTCAGGGGGTGAAAAGCGCCATTTTGGGGATGAAAATGTTGACAACGACGAATTAAAAAATTGATTGTTCAATCGTCACTATTCTATGCACCCATGGTTGAAAAAAAAACCAGACCTTTCAACGGCTTCGGGGTGAAAAAAAAATTTGAAAAAAAGTGTCATCGATTTTTCCTGGTTTTTTTTTTTTTTAAAAGCCGCCATATTTTTTTTCCTAATGGACAAAACCCGATTTTGACCCCAGATTCTGAAAGAGCACCCTCGAGAATAATAGGAAACGTATCTCTTCATTTTTTATGATTTTTTTTTATATAATAAAAATCTGGCTTGAAAATGAAGGAAAAAATCGCGATCCTTGGGCGTTAATGGGTTAAAATAATTATGTATAGTGTCGTGAAGATTAATGAATTGCCTTGCGTCAGTGCTTTTAACTGCGTGTACAATGACTGCGAAAGCTACACTTCACAGTGTGCTCTCTGCGCTTTGCAAGAGACGAAAGCTCTTTTGGGATACTTTTGTGTCGCAAACCCAATTCTACCCTACGTCAACCGAAAAAACTTTGTTCGGATATAACAATTTGGAAAACCTCACCTCTCGCTATACTCACAACAATGTCCATGCGAAGAACTACAAGTGATGAAAACAATGTTTCGTTAGACTTTCTCCACAGTATTGTTCATCTAAAAAAATCTGACAAACATTTTATAACTTAAATCATCAGATTTCTCTCGCCGCTGAACAAGATTTTCACGTGGAGAGTACTGTGGAGAAAGCCTAATGAATCATTGCTTTAAACCCTTGTAGTTCTTCGCCTGGACACTATTGCGAATATAGCAAAAGCTGAAATTTTCCCAGTTTTTATATGCGACCAAAGTTTCTTTGGAGTATGCGGTAGAGAAATGTGTGTGCGGTTCAGGATTATCTGCAAAAAGCTTGTGTCTCTTGAGAAGCACAGAAAGTCTACAAAGTGCAGCTTTCGCACTCACCGTACACATAGTTATAAGCGCTGACTCAAAATCCATTTGTCTTGACAACAGGAAATGTAATTTTCCAAAACAATGAATATTCATAGAACAACTGATGCCGAGCTTGTTCACATAGTTCTTTAATGCATCCACAATGTAAGGCCCTAGAAGGTGGAAAATTATTGAGTGGTTTGAATGATTTGAACAAAAATTGGATTGTGAGACTGTACGAGTGAGAGACCTGAGCTTGACTACGAAAATGTTTAAAGTGCGGTCGAGTTTAATGTATTTATATTTTTCATTTCTCTATTTGTATTATTAAGGAGCGTCTTCTTTTTGTGAATTGAGGTAGTGAATTTCCAACAAAGTGTGTAAAAACGTTTGAAGCATTTTTATAGCCTGCACCGACCAAAAACAGTTCGAGCATTCAGGGAGAATTCATTTTCGATCAAAAAAAAGTTTGAGCATTTAACGAGAGGGTAGGGGTTTCAGCGTGAAAAAAAACGTTCTTTTGCGAATTTTTTCATTTATATGGATAAAGTAAATTTATTGAAACCTGTTGTCCATTGTGAAGTTTCATTTCAAGATCATTTCGTAAAATTTGTACGCAAAAATATCCACAACCAAGCCGGTGCCGCGTTTTTCTGGAAACCACTTTTTCAATGTCCGTGTTCACTGCCATTTGAAAACTACATGACCGATTTATTTCAAACTTGGTACACACTTTCTACATATAAAATACCTCCCTCCAACGGTTAGTTTGAGATTTTTTTACATTGAGAGGGTTTTCCACCCCCAAAATTTCGGGGGAAATTTCCGTGAAAAATAGCACTTTTCACTTGACATGAACACCAAAAATTTAGAAATGAAAAAAAAAATTATCAAAGACAGTTGGGTGGAGGATTTGATGATACTTTGATCAAATTTTAATGGTACTTGATTTCAGATAATCTCTAGCTGAGATACAGTGAACACCGCAAATCATGTTTTTCCAAAGGCGTTCTCGGAACATCTTTGTCACCGGCTTGTTTGTGTATATTTTCGTGTACAAATTTCACGGAATGTTCTTGAAATGACACATAACAATGTACAAAAGGTTTCAATAAATATACTCTATCCATATAGATGAAAAAAATCGCAAAAAAGTGTTTTTTTTCAGGCTGAAACCCCTACCCTTCCCTTACGAAGAATTCGTTTTAGTTCCAAAAAAAGTTTGAGCGGTTTAGAGGAATTCATTTTCGTTCCAAAAAAGTTCGAGCATTTAAGAATTCATTTTCATTCCATTCCAACGATGCAAACTTCAGCGTGATGGAGTTGGGATCACAAAGATTAAGAGAACAAAAAAATTATGAACATTTTTCAGTGATTTTCAAATTGTTCTATCTCCACGAAAAATCATCATAAGAGAAAAATTTAAAAAGCATTTCAAAGGTTAGAATCTCCAGATTTCAAGTTTCCACTTAAAATAATTGTTTGCTATTTTGTTATTAATAAATCAGAAGAATCGTTGAAAAGGAAAATGTCCGGTTTTTGTTTCGAAAAGGTGTACAGACAAGGAAAAAATTGTTTGATTAATGACGCAATCAGACGTATTTTCCTTGGATCACCCTTTCTATTTTGAACTTTGAAATATGTATATATCAATTACATTATCAAAGTTAAATGATACTTTTGACTTGAATAATCAACAACTCATAGACCAATCATCGTACACGAATTTAAAGGGCAGTTCTCGACAGCTGAAAGTATGCTTTTGAAGGTAAGAAAAAAATCTATTTTTAATTAATTTGTGTTCTGTTAGATGTGCAGTTAAAAATGTTAAAAATGCTGTTTATTCTTTAAATTACAATAGTTACATCTTGGCGGATAGCTATCGCGAATATTATGTTCAGGCATTTTTTCCAAGCTGATTGTGTCCACAAAAAGATTTTTGCCCTGTAACCCGAATGATGAAAGTTTTAAATTTGGGAAAAACAAATTGAAGGGAAACCATTATTGTTCTAGGCCACTATTATTTCGCTTACTCGGTAAAAAAAAGAATTTTTGGACATTTACGGGTATTTTCGCTCATGTAAAGTGAGAATTTGTACAAAGAAAACAATTCAACTTCTTTTCAATAAACAAAAATTTCTTTTTGTTTTTAAAAGGGAATTTACTTTTATTCGTTTGTCAATTTATGATTGAATAATAAACATACCCTCTCAAAGTAAAAGTTCTATTCTTTAACCTTTTTTGTTTAAAAAATGGATGTTAGAAGTTGTAACCCCTTCTGTATTTCTTATACTTTTATTAATTTGAAATTAATCTTCTCATAAATTAGCATGTTGTGAATTCTTTATTGTAAAAAAATCGTAAGAAGAAAAAAAGTTGTATTAATTTCTTTAAAAAAATGTTCAGTACTAAAAGGTAATGTTTTAAACGAGTTTGAAATCGCAGACGTCTAGTTTGTTCAGATATATTGAAATTCTCCTTTCAAAAACATCTGAATTCTCATTTAAAAACTTTCAAAAAAAATTTTTAAAAACGCCAAGTAATAAAAATCCCTCAACATCGTCATCGCTTGTTTTAACTATATAAAAACTCTGATTTATCTCAAATATCTCAAACTATACTTTTCATTTAAGTTCAACAAATGGTTTTATTTTACTTCTTAAATGCATATGTACAAAAAAGTGAAATCACTTTTATGAAACAGCCAAGCAAGTTTACTAGTCATGATGCACACAAAATTGTTAAAGCTTAGGAATAATATTTTTTTAATATTTAGTTTTTAAAAGTCATAGTACTATTATAAGAAAAAATTAATATCACCATTAGATAAAAGTACAAAGTAGGTAACACACAAGTATACTGGAAATGCTATGCAACGACTTGGCGTGCATGGTTAAAAAAAAGTTCGGCGAAAAATTTCATCATTTATTATGCAAGTGAAAACCAGATTCATGTGGAGTACGAATCAAATGAGTGATGTACCCTTCGACCACACGGCACTTGAAATATTAATTTATTTGGATAATGCGAAAAAAATTTATATAAAAGCATTTACCTTGTATTCTATAACACAATAACCGCATATCCCATGAAATATATTGCGTCTTACAGACTTTGATGTAATGGATAAAGTATGCATCTCTAAACCACGGCATCGGCAGGTATAAATGTTAGCGTCACTGTTGTATCCTCCTGCTGGTGGGAAGAGAAAATTCGTACTGATAAAGCTCTAGTAAATATGATTGCTAATAGCCCTGGTACCTGATGGGACATGATAAATTGAAATGTTCCTAATATCGCTGTTAGTCGACGCTACGTTTTAATGTAAAATTATATGTGACAATTTGTGTATGGCGACCTATTTTTAAATCCATTTGGGCGGCCATTTCGAATCAATTGAGGTGCGCTCTTTGAATAGTTTTTCGGTAACTTTTCGAAAAAAAAATATAGGGCTCATGTGAAAAAAAAAAATTCTGGAAAAAAGAAAAAAATGGCGTTCCGCGCCAACCGAAGCGAAGTCGCTTCGATTTTGAACACGGAAGATGCGAATAGAAGTCGCTCGTAAAATGTTATCACTGAGAAAAACAATATCAAAATTTCGAAATCGAACGATAGTTCAAACGTTGAGTTTGACTTCCGCAGTATCTCGGGAATGGCGGAACCTGCTAACGAATTCAGCGGAGAGAGTAAGCGTTGGAGCTTCCACTGCTGTGGAAGGTTTTTTGATGGTCACTTCGGTGCTAAGATAAAAAATGGAGCGATTAAAAAAGCTTAATTTTTTTCGTGTTTCAACATCGTCGACGGGCCAAAAAAATGCTCTGCCTCAATTAATGCTTGGGTGCTAATTATTTGGCTTTAATTTGGTATTTTTTGCTCTTTGTACGATCAGTTGTCGCTGAGATCCCGCCAACCCGTGCGGAAATTGAACTAGGGCTTTGGTCGGGCCCATATAGAGTTTCCCTAACTTTAATAGGGCCCTAATCGGATAGCCTCACATGGGCTCTTAGTGGCCGGTCACACTTTGCTACTGAGGTCCATTAAGGCCTTACCCCCACTTGTAGCGCAAAAAAAGGCCTTGTTCATGATTTTTTTTTAATGAAAATTACAAAACTTTTTTAATCGATCAATATACCATCTTAAAGAACACATCTTGAAGAACTTTCAGTAATTTTTTTATTGAAAAATATTGCATTGTTCAGTGGCAAATGGCTGTCAATGAAATAATGTTTTTATATACACGGTTTGCGGTGACCAACATTGCGGCGAAGTGGATCATCTGAAAAAAAATGCGGATGGATTTAGTCAAATATAAGTATAAACTAGTGTTTAATCGAAGGATTTTAAAAAATATTCATTTTTCACAAAATGAAGGACAGTCAAAGTTAATGGTTCGATTTTAACGAAAAAAATCGAACGATTAAAGTCTACATTTTTATGTATTAAATAAGCCTGCAAAATTTCAAGAAGATCGGTTCATTAATGTTCGAGTAATCTTGGTCACCGACTTCAGAAATGCCATTTTGAGAAAAACGCGTTTAAATTTTCAATTTCAGCTTACAGGAAGAACGGATTCTTCTCTTTCAATGCTCATATCTCAGTCAATTTTGTTCGGATCGACTTGAAATTTTCAGGACATATTCTCAGGTACTTATACTTAAAAAAAAATGCAATAAAAAAATCGATTTTTTCAAAATCGCAAGTGGGGATAACTCCTTAAAGGCAGAATAATGAGAGCCTTCAAGGATACCAGATCGACGCCTCATGTAAACCATGGTGTGCCCATAAGTTATCCCTGTCAATGGATATGCTCACGTGTTTGTAAATGCATGTGTTTCTGCGCATATGTGTCCGTTTATATAATGTCACGATACACTGCCAATTTTTTAAAATTTATTTAAATAGGATGTCTTTAAATGGATAGGTTTTTTTCCGCGTCTCACGACCTACTACGATCTTATTTGTTTCAAAGATATTTTTTTATTCGTTTCAGCTATTCTTTTTAAATATCAAATATATTCAAATCGAATAAATACAGATTCGATTTAAATAAATCTTTATTTGCTTATAATGTACACTGTAAATCTAAATGTACTATGTGCATAAAATATTTCATAAATCTAAAATGAAATTAAGTTATATTAATTTATATAAAATCTTATATAATTAATTTATATAAAAGCATTTACCTTGTATTCTATAACACAATAACCGCATATCCCATGAAATATATTGCGTCTTACAGACTTTGATGTAATGGATAAAGTATGCATCTCTAAACCACGGCATCGGCAGGTATAAATGTTAGCGTCACTGTTGTATCCTCCTGCTGGTGGGAAGAGAAAATTCGTATTGATAAAGCTCTAGTAAATATGATTGCTAATAGCCCTGGTACCTAATGGGACATGATAAATTGAAATGTTCCTAATATCGCTGTTAGTCGACGCTACGTTTTAATGTAAAATTATATGTGACAATTTGGGTATGGCCACCTATTTTTAAATCCATTTGGGCGGCCATTTCGAATCAATTGAGGTGCGCTCTTTGAATAGTTTTAAATGTACTATGTGCATAAAATATTTCATAAATCCAAAATGAAATTAAGCAACTTAATTGAGAGTTTACCACAAGGATTTTGTATCTTAATTCGTCATGCCTTGGCCTTTCGGAATGATTTTTTTTAAAGAAAATATTTCACCTATATCGGTATTGAACCTAGTACCTACCTACCTACACTGCCGCTATGCTACCGAGTGCTTGTAACATCTTCGTCGCAGATATGGCATAAGAGACCAAATTAATTCCTTATAATCATTTGCTGTATCACATAAACAATATCAATTAGTTAATATCATTGGGATATTAACTATCACGACGCGAAATAATTTTTCATATGGAAAGTATTCGGCGAAAATAGTCGCTATAAACATGTAAAAAAAACCGAATGGGATTGTTCAAACATACGCGCTGGCATCACTCCATGAGTGAATAAGGCAATGAGAATAATATGTAATTTTTTTGAAGGATTTTTAAATGTAATATATGATAATTTTTATTGCCGTCACGTTTTTATCCTATTTTTAACTATTATCGAATAACTGAGTGTAGTCATTAAAATACCACAAACGGTTTAGTTCAATCTATGTATACTGGTCCGTTTCCTATAATGCCCAAGCCTGGCCCTCTTGTGGCAATCCCTGTCGGGATTGCCATATAAAGGCCTTCAAGGGCTCATTTGAGGCTTCCCTGATAGGAAAAGCCTCAAATAAGCCCTTAAAGGCATTTATTTTTATGAGGGATGCCCTATCAATTTTCCGCACGGGAATCGAACGAAAACTCAGCTCTTGCGTTGATCATCGATATCTCTTTAAGTAATGATCGTACAGCGAACGGAAGGTGGGTTGCAGAAACTCGAATGACTCCACTATAAGTTCCTCAAACACCTTTTGGTATTTGAAGGAATTTTTTTTAAGCTAAATATAGGTTTGAAATTTTTTTTTAAATACTTTTTTCACCGTTTTGGCAAATCCACCACCAGCTTGCAAATTTTGTAAAAACGATCCATATTTCCAGGTATTTTTTGAGCCGAATACATGGTTAAGATGAAAAAAGCAATTCGTTATTTGTCTCACTATTTTTGTTTGCATGTAATTTTGCATTAAATACTCATCAAATCTCACAGACAAAAACAAATTGTAAAGTATTGACTTTTTTTAAATCGTTATTCATTGAAGAATCGTATGGCGATGCGTGTAAAAAGGTGCATGAAGATTCGCTTGGGGGTCTCAATTCAATGTAATGCATGCAATTTTAACTCGCTAAATTATAGCATGCAAACAAAAAAAACGAATCAACACTGAAAAGATGATGATTTTATAAAATGTTCTACACATTTTGAAATAATAAAAAAATCACAATATTGTGGGAAAGATCCGTTATTTTTCTTACAATTTACCATTGACTATTAAATAAATATTTTTAAAAACCAATGTTTTTTTTTCGTTTCAAACTGTTTACGAAATTGTATGAAATGATCATCTGCGATTTCTTTGTTTGCATGCTATAATTCAGCGAGTTTAAAAGATGTGCATTGAATTAAGTTGATACCCTCAAGCGAATCTTCATATGCCTTTTGTACACTCCATTTGTGATCATTTCATACGAAATTGTATGAAATGATCATTTGCGATTTCTTTGTTTGCATGCTATAATTCAGCGAGTTTAAAAGATTTGCATTGAATTATACGCTATAGCTATACGATTTTCCAATCGATAACAATTGAAGAAAAAAAAATTCAACACAGAAATTTATTTTCGTTTGTGAGATTTGATGAGTAGTTAATGCAGAATTACATGCAAACCAAAGTAGTAAGAAAGATAACGAATTTTTGTTTTCATCTTTACCATCCTCGTTTGACGTCTAGGAGCAAGAAATGTGCCCCGTTAATTTTTGATGAAAGTTTGTAGTTTCAGGTTAAAAAACGGTTAAACCGGTCCGTTTGCAAATTTACAGGGTCTTTAAGCATGTATTAAGCTCAAAAAATTCCTGGAAACATTCATCATTATTCCAATATTAGCAAAGTTGTGTTGGATTCTCCAAAACGGTGGGAAAAGTAATTTTTTAATACTTTTTCGAATCAATATTGGGGTCTCGGTCGGTCATCCTCGACGCGACGGCTCCGAGTTTGTCCTTGCTTTCACCTTATTTCCGGTCATTTTTCGTCAAGAAGGCTGACGATGCCGCGAAAACGATGACCGAAGCATTGGTTAGTAAACAAAGATGGAAACAGTGCTCGCGATGGTTCTGGGGGCCTCGTTTGGTCGATTTCGATACGACGGACCCGTGTTTGTCTCTGCTTTCATCGTACTTCCGGTCATTTATCGTTCAGAAGGCTGACAATGCCATGAGAACGATGACCGGAGCATTTGTTACTACACGTAAACAAAGATAAAAGCAGTGCGCGCGATGATTTTTGTGGACTCGGTCGGTCATCCTCGGCGCGACGGCACCGAGTTTCTTTCTGCTTTCATCTCATTTTTGGTAATTTTTCGGCCAGAAATCTGACGATGCTGCAAGAACTACGACCGGAGCGTTTGTTATTAAATAAAGATGAAAGCAGCGCTCGCGATGGTTTTGGGGGTCTCGATCGGTTATTCCCGATACGACAGCCCCGACTTTGTCTCTGCTTTCATCTTACTTCCGGTCATTTTTCGTCAAGAAGGCTGCCGATGCCGCGATAACGATGAGCGGAGCATTTGTTAATAATAAAAAAGCAATCGATCAACAAAGGCCTACGGACCTATGCAGAATTAGTTAAAGCAGCTTGATCACATGTGACGATTAGTAGGACATTCACATGGCGATTACTAGACCAACCGTCATAGCGGCATGACAATGACCTGCACAATAGCGTCTTATAATCTTTACGAAGTATTTCCACGAGGACTGTATCAGGCACGTGTTTTGCACAACGACGTTCGTCTTCGTTATATAAAACTGATTAAAAATGGCTGAAAATAGTTTCTATTCGCTTGCCAAGTTGAGCGATCAACTTAAGGCGTTATACGCAGTTGCAAGGCAAAAAAGTCGTTTTGTCACGATTTTTTTTTGGAAAAGGATTTCATTTGGGCAAAACGAAAAGTATTCGGCAGTGTAGTGGCATCTTTTAGCTTTAGATTGGCATTTTTATTTTCAAAAATGTTCATTAAAATTGCTCCCGTAGGAAGTCTCCTGGAGGTCCCCGAAAAAAGGTGTCCGGCGGTGAGCAAAGTATCTCCCGTTTAGATTATCTAAAATGAAAAAACCAAAAAGATTCTTTTAGGGGATAGATGAATCCAGGTATTGATCGAAGGAATAGTCAACATTTTAATTTTTGACAAAATGGTGGCTGCGAACAGAAACAATTTCGTTTTCCGACCAAATTTTTTCATTAAATCGTTGAAAAAAAAATATAAATAATGATCGGAAATCTTATTCCTTCGTTCAATACCTGAAGAACAAGGACAAGGTTGTGTTAAAACTGCAGACCGATCGGTTCAGCCGTTTTTGAGAAATCGTGCTCACCGGCTTTAAAAACACCGTTTTGAGAAAAACACGTTTGAAGTTTCAACAGTCGTTCACACATATTTAAGATTTTTTTTCAACCTACATGGAGTCATCTATTCCAGGGCCATATGAGAAATCCTCTGCGTCATCAGCAGCTTCCAATATCCCCATTTGGTGTCGTCTGCGAGCCATTCTTCCCTCGCGCCTGCTCTCTTGCGCTCTCAAGCCGGATATTCTGACGCGCTCTGCATCCTCCTTTTCGGCATAGGCATGGGTATTGTGCCCAATTGATAGTCCCAGTTCACTCATGTAATACAGAAGCGAAGTTATGCCTTCATTAAAAGTGCCGGCTGTGATGTAACCCATGTAGGTTTCGCCAATCGAACCGTAACGGCCAATACTTGGACCAATGTTGGCAGGACGATGATCGATTAACCAATTGTACGCCAATGTTCGGCCAAACGTAGACTCGCTAATCATTGGCTTGTCGATACGAGGCCGATGTTTGGCGAAGTATAGACTGGCCAATCATTGGTTTGCCAATACGAGGCCAATGTTCGGCCAAGTATAGACTTGTTCATTATTGGTTTATCGATATGAGGCCGATGTTTGGCGAAGTATAGACTCGCCAATTATTGGTTTGCCGATACGCGGCCAATGTTCGACCAAACGTAGACTCGCTAATTATTGGCTTGTCGATACGAGGCCGATGTTTGGCGAAGTATAGACTGGCCAATCATTGGTCTCCCAATATGAGACCGATGTTCGGCCAAGTATAGATTTGTTCATTATTGGTTTATCGATATGAGGCCGATGTTTGGCGAAGTTTAGACTCGCCAATCATTGGTTTGCCGATACGAGGATAATGTTCGGCCAAATATAGGCTCTCTAATCATTGGCTTATCGATACGAGGTCGATGTTTGGCGAAGTATAGTCTGGCCAATCATTGGTCTCCCAATATGAGACCGATGTTCGGCCAAGTATAGATTTGTTCATTATTGGTTTATCGATATGAGGCCGATGTTTGGCGAAGTTTAGACTCGCCAATCATTGGTTTGCCGATACGAGGATAATGTTCGGCCAAATATAGGCTCTCTAATCATTGGCTTATCGATACGAGGTCGATGTTTGGCGAAGTATAGACTCGCCAATCATGTTTTTGCCGATACGAGGCCAATGTTCGGCTGAGTAACGCATGCTGGAACCGCAATTCGTATATTTACGATTCATTGGTTCGCGTTGAAGTCATTGAGAGACGAGATAAATACTTTTTACGAGTCCATTGGACATTATTCTTAACAAATATACTACCAAATCAATGCACTCATTGTTGGCCGATTCTCGAACGAGCTCATACGCGATATTCTGCCGATTTTTGTTAACCATCCTACACTGACAGAAAAATTCTATCAATATTAACTAACCGCGTCTATTTATTTATTTTTTATTTGAATTAACTAGATTTTTCGTGAAATCAAATTTTTCCTATTGCATTCCATTATTGGAATTATTCATTTTAAATATATTTATTTATTCAAATTAAACTTGAACTAATGAACTAATGGTCTGTCTTTATTGCAACACACATATTAACGGATTGTGGGGGTAGAGAAGGTGGAGAGAGAGAGGAATTATATATATAGGTTAGGTTTGAAAATTCTATAACATGTCATTCGATAACACTCTTTAATTATCACAATGATATTAACTAATTGATATAGTTTATGTGATACAAATAATGATGAGAATCCATTTGGTATCTTATGCCATATCTGCGATTCAAATGTTACAAGCACTTGGTAGCATAGGGGCAGCGTGTTTGGCTATGAGTAGGGAAGTTCAAGGTTCGAGCCCCATATGGGTGAAATATTTTCTCCGAACTAATCATTTCGAAAGACCAGGTAATGACGAATTACAATACAAAAATAATTAATTTTTTTTTTGGCAGTGCAGGACTAATTTTGGTGATCTATATTGGTTCACAATTATCCGCCAAGACTCGGTCGATATTCGGGCCAAGCTCGAGTGCCAATGATGGCAATCTTGAGGGGGCTTATTGTTGGCCGATTCTCGAATGAACTCCTACGCGATGCTCGGCCGATTCTCATAAGCCATTCTAGGGCCAATATTGATTGCGAATATCGGGCCGCTCTTATCATCCAAGGCTCGGTCGATGATCGGGCCAAGCTCGAGTGCCAATGTTGCTACTGTTGTACATGGGAAGCTGCCATTTCCACTATCTTCGAACCAGAAGGAATGATTTTCGGAGTGATTTTCCATGTCGACTGGTTATAGGTTTCGTTGTGATTTTGCGTGAAACCACCAACACATCTTTCCAGTAATTTTTCATTGCTGAGATCTGTGTAGATTGGAAACAGAGCTTCAGCAACATCACGTGGTAATGACTGATAGTCATGTTTGTAAGGTGAAGATGTAGCCGAAGCTTGCGCTCGCTGCCAAAAACACCATTGCTCCGCTCCGGCCGGGCACTTTTCGTGTACAGGATTTTCATCCGTTGAACAATAATGGTAATATGTTGCCGGGGAGATTACGATATCTTTGGCGCCTAAATTTGACGATTGGATTATGCAATATGGCCGGAAAAAATATGAAAAACAAGAATAACTTTTTTCGTTTTAAGCCTTAGTTTTGGATTTACAGCGCTTCGAAGAGAAAAAGTGTATTTTTCCGATTTTCTATGTAAATAGAATTTTCCACGTGTTTTACATTGTTAGATCGTACTTTGTTTGGGTTTGTTCTTGTTTATTTTCTCGACATAGCGCATTCCGAAGAAAGCTACATTAACACAAACCAGCTAAATCGCTTAATAACGAATAATTCGTAAAATATCCTTTATCTTCTAAAGGAAGCCAAAATCGCGATTTTTTTATTCTCAAAAAAGTGTTTCTTTTGCGCCAAATATGAATAATCCACGATAAAATTAAGGCGCCAGAGATATCGTAATCGTGCCCAAGCATATGCCGGAAAAATGAAATTAAGAGCACTTAAGACTAATCAACGTTGAACGGTATCGTACACATATCGAAAGTGCTCCAGACTCACCCAACGATTTCACACACACATCGAAGGTGCTCCAGACCCACCCAACGATTCCACGCACACATCGAAGGTGCTCCAGACCCACCCAACGATTCCACACACACATCGAAGCTGCTCCAGACCCACCCAACGATTCCACACACACATCGAAGGTGCTCCAGACCCACCCAACGATTCCACACACACATCGAAGGTGCTCCAGACCCACCCAACGATTCCACACACACAAAAATCGCATTTTCTATCGAATATGGACGCTGCATGGTCAAAATTGGGAACCACAAACATGATAATGCTTCGACTTTCAACCCCCTGTTTCACCCCCGTAAACGCTGAATTTCAATTTTTGTCACTCTTGAAAAAAATCTTATTTTGGGCCAAATATCAATAAACCAGGGTCAAATAAAGGCGCCAAAGATATCGTAATCGTACCATGTTGCCCATATTGCATTATACATATTGTCAACGGAATCACAATGTCTCCTGATTGCCAAGCCATAATAAACTGTCAACTTATCTATCATGTCCATATTGCATTATACATATTGTCAATGGAATCACAATGTCTCCTGATTGCCAAGCCATAATAAACTGTCAACTTATCTATCAGTTTAGCAGTGAGCTTGCCTTTTCCACAGAGTACTTTTTTTGTTTTTTTTTCCACCTTTATCTACAGTTTCAGTATTGTTTTTTATACAGTTTCGGAGTCGTGAGCCCATTTTTTTGTGGACATGTCCAATACATTCTTTCTTGACCACTTCAATTTCACTGTACGGCGCAGCTTTTAAAATCCCAGAGTATGTTTTAGAGTCACCATCACCAATGTAACTATTGTAACGAACGTTCAATTTTTCCATTGAACGTCTAAACATTTCTACGAACGCATCGACTTCCATTTTTTCCGAAGGGCCGTTATGATTTGCAGAACAAATATCTTTGCGACCGTTATACCATTCATTGTACTCTTCAGTATCCGTTTTTTTCCAAAGTTCGCATTGTTTGCAGTACGCGCTTTTCCCAACAATGTCGATAATTTTCCCCGTATAATATCTGAACAATGACGTTACCCCGTATAAAGAAGTAAACCCTCGTTTTTTCCAGGTTCCATCGCCAGATACTTCTTCACGATTTTCATGGCCTTGGTTTTCAGACGTCGCATCTTTTTCTTCAGCACAAGCTTTTTCGAAAAGTTTCTTGGTGGCTATTTTCGTACAAGAATGAATATTTTTTTATAATCAGGTCATAAGTGTTTTGCGTTACAGAAGCTGGCATGTCCATCAATCCACAAAACTTAGCTGCACCTTTTAATCATAATCCGAGAGTTCTCGTGACAAATCAAAATCGTCTGTTTATCTCGTAAGAATGGTTGATAAAGGGACAGGAGTTTATGACTCGAGCATCACACTTATCACACAGAAGAACGATTTTGAAACCAAGTCCTCGTTGTGAAGCTGTTTCAAATTTGACTTTTCCATCACAAGATTTACATTTTACGTATTCACTTATTGCTGCAAACACTGTTATAAAATTGAAAATCCGATATTCAGTAGAGGAATCACGGATAACTAAGATCTGCTGCCTTTTTAATTTTCTCGCGGTCGCACTGAAACTACTTTCATCGGTCTCAGCTGTTTTTTGGAATAAAAATATTTGTTCTCTTTTTTGTTCTTGATATTTGCAATTTGTCAGATGCTCTTCGTTTTCTACTACACTTGAGGGGCATTTTGAAACGCAAAACTACGAACGGAGAGTATGAACTGAACGCACGACTTCACACCATGGCAGAGCTGTTTCAACTGACGAAATTCAATTCTGTGGTATACGCAACGGCTAAATGTTGCTCTCAAGTATACAATAGACATTTTGCATTCAAATGTTATGCTATGAATATAATGAAAAGGGACACCTCAGGTATCGCGCGCCATAACAACAGCTGCTACTTCCCGCTCTATCGGGCGCTTACTTTGTAGCACTCCGAGCGTCCTTACAAATATGTGTGTACTACCGAGAATATTCGCTGGATCGATTTGAAAGTTTCAGGGAATATACTCACATGTTTGTACATTCCGAAAATGCCATAAAAAATGCATTTTTTGA
Organism: Ophion obscuratus; assembly: GCA_964007375.1. Taxonomy (NCBI): domain Eukaryota; kingdom Metazoa; phylum Arthropoda; class Insecta; order Hymenoptera; family Ichneumonidae; genus Ophion; species Ophion obscuratus. Next base: position 24,212,060 of record OZ023318.1, on the reverse strand, counting down.
AATTTCCAATCGCGTATAGCCCGTTAAAGTGACAATTACTAGGCCAACTACCTTATATCTTTTGTGTAAACGACTTTCTTGTTCCCTGATTTAATCGGTTTATATATTTCTCCAAAATAATGTAGAGTGCGAAATTATTTTTTACATTCATAAGCTCAACACTTTTTGCCCGAAAATGCGCTTATCCCTCTCCCGCCTACTCCCCCTTCTATCTAATTTGCAGCTCTCACGGACTACAAATTCTTATCGAGAAAAGTAAACATGTGGGTTTTTAATTACGAGGCACGCGTAAAAAATAGTTTGTCCTTTTATGTGTACATTGCACCGCGTATTTCCATGCGTATTCATTTCCATCGGATACCCCTAATAAAAACATGCGTTGTCCCAACTCCCTGAATGCAATATCCGTTACGACCACGATATATCGTCCCTATATACATGTATATCTCTCCTTACTATTCGACGCAGCTCCCGCGATAAAAGCCACCCCCGCTCCCCTCTCGCCGCACGGTCTCGTCCGGTGCACACCTCCCCCTTCCACCGTCACCTGTACGTTGCAATGGCACGTAGAGAGAATCATAATATATGAAGAAGGACACGAAGATTAACATATATACATATAGGATTGTCGTTCGTCTTTGTGACGCGAGGGAAGGGTAGAGAGAGAGGGGAGAGAGAGAGCGAGAGAGAGAGAGCGAGAGAGAGAGAGAGAGTCCGATGTAGAAAGGTAGAGCATGGGAGGGTGTAAAAGAGCTTTCGTAGTACGCCGTGGGGTTGCGCTCCTCTCGACAGCCGGCGCCGGCGTCCTTTCGACCCCATGGCTTCCGGTGGCAAGATGGCGGCGGCGTGTCGGAGGCGTCTACGTCAGCACAGTGCTCGTCGACGTCGGGCAGTGTACGCGCTGAAAGCTCGCATCGTATCGACGATTGACGCTCAAACAATCCCACAGTCTCGTTTCGATCGCTGCACCGTCCCTTCCAACAGTCGTCAATCGTCACAAGTATTTTTTCCCGTGTGATCATGCATCCCCCGCGAATCTATGTACACGCGCATTCTGCACACACGTAGCTGACGTACGTTTTACGAGAAGTAGAGCGGAGCGAAATTTCCGTTGCAATTCGTGCTCCGCACACGACCGCGAAGTTTTTTCCCCTACATTATCGTTCTTCGGGTTAGGTGACTCGTCGCAAGTGCTGAAAAACAAGTGCTGCTGCTCGAGGCGAAAGAAAATATCGAAAAAGTGGCCGGGGGTGTAGAGGGGCGAGTGGGCCAAAAACAAAAATAGACAGCTTTCGAAGAGAAACGGAGACTGTGCTGGAAATCTTGAGCTCCAGGGTAAAACGGATTATATGTACGTTAATTCCGGAACTTCGGTCTTCAGGTGGCATCGAGATGGGAGAGCGTCATTGCCGAGCTTTTGCGCTTTCTCTCGCGTACGAGAGGGAGATGCAGTGAGGGAGCGAATGCGCGAGCACGTAGTTCCCTCATTTCGCGGTGGTGGAAAAGCCCGGAACTACCGTGTTGGCTTCCGTGGCGTGTATTTGTGATCAAGCGACTCCTTCCACCCTGTCCCTACCACCCCATCCCCCCGAAAGCAAAAACATCGGCGTCCGTTCTACCGTGTGCACTCGGACCGTAATTTACGCGAGGAACGATCACGAAACAACCAAACGATGAGCATCACGATCCCTACAGGGTCCCAAGGCTCGCGAGAGTCTTGAAATTCTACGTGAGATAGGAGAGACAAAGGTGCAAAGTGTACGGACACGAGTCCGAGGGGTACGGGGTTTTTACTACTTCCGAGCGAAAACTGCACGAGACGCCACGGCAGTGGTAATCGCCGGAAGTGGTCCGGCGCGGCGCTCGTAGTAGAGCCAGAGTAGTAGTAGCAGTATTCCTTAAACCACCTCTCTTTCCTCGTTGTCTCGTCTGTTAGCTGAAAAAGGACGAAACGTTGCTCTTCTGTTGGAATCAATGAACACTATTCGTGCTCCGAAATATTCGCTGTTTTTTTTTTATTCTTTTTTCATGTATCGTCTTGGCGACGTAGGTTTTGAGTTCGCGAATCGTGCTTGCGAACGTAAATGAGGAGGAAACGTCGAAGGAAAAGGAATGATCTTCTGCCGGGGGACAGTGAAAAATCGCGAAATTGAACGAAAAGGAAGTAAAAATCATTGCAGGATGATTTTTTTTCAACGAAAAGGCTGAATCGCAAAGCTCGAAGAAAGGGCCCAAATATCGAAAAGTATCACGACACTTTTCATCAAAGTTTCCCTTAGAAGGGATGACGCTTTAACGATGAGGATGGTGCATCGATTATGAAATTATTTGAAAAATTAATCAAGGGAATGACACAAGTAAGAATAGCGAAGGGAGAGAAAGAAGGAAAACGTGTGCAACGAGAATGACGACGATGTTTCGACGAGCGCCTGGAGAATTCCCGGATTTTCCTTCCTTCTTGACCTCTCTTCCTCCCTGCCTCCTTTTGATTTATCTCTCTGATTAACAATAATAACAAGCACGATAAAAATGATGTTTAACCGTGGAACTTCGAGATTCTCGAGGGCCTCAAATTTTCATCGTCCTCTCCTCGTCGTTGTAAACGCATTCTGATCGAAAATGACAGGCTGTCACCTCAACGTTATATCCCTCGTAATACAACGTGAATTAGCGAAAAACTCTTCTCATTCGATGGTTACGACTAAAATGTGTAAAAACGCGTCAAGCCTCGTGTTCGAAGGGTCGAGAAAATCGGCAATGAGATGCGGCATCTCGGCGTGTCGACTTTCGAAATTTCGAAAGTACGATATAACGACGATTCTCACGTTTTATCGTCGTTGCGAGACGAACGTTTCTGGCTATCCAATGATACGAGACTTTTCAATGTTTTCACGAGCTCCCGTTGTGCCGAGATACGTGAAACGTTGCGCGTGACCAACGTCGAGTTTCGTCGATGCGAGGGGAGCTTTCACGTTTTCGTCTCGTTCGGGAGAAACAACAAGGCGCTCAGGCGAAGAAAAAAGAGATAACGGAGGATCCCTGATATGTGGGAATGACAACAATCGCAACTTAGACAAAAAGAAACCTTCAACGCCCGTTAATAACCATAGCAACGATACTGATTGCTGCGCTAATGAAATTGCCGGGAAGATGATTTCTACGATGAACTTCGGATGCATCGATAGAAAATTGCAGACGCGGAGGTCAACGAAGAAATAAAAAAAGCAAACGAAAATCACGTTCCCGCCTGACCGAGGGAAAAAAATTACTTTCGAGCCTGTTCACCGCGAATACGAGTAGAAGAACGACTGAAGAAGAATTTGTTTTACAAATTCGCCTTCCCATTCACGCTAAAAAAAAAGATGAAAAGTTTAAGGCAGAACAAGAAGTAAGTCTCGGTATCGCAACGTGAGGAAATACCTTCAGAAGTGAGAAAGGCAATAAAAAGCAGAAAAGACAGTCGATAATAAATTGAAGAATATTCGAGAGCGTAAAAAAAACGTGCTGCAGTTCCCCTTTCGCTCGTTTCGCCGCATCGATTCGTTCGGTGATCGTGGCGAGGGAGCTTGCACATACACACACACGCACTTACGTGCCATTCATCCGTATTCTCCCACCCCCCTTTTCTCTCCCACTCTATCTCCCTCCCTTTTCTCTTCGTTCTTCTTTCGCCGAGCGTTTCTCAACGGTGGAGCAAAAATTCCGATAAAAAGGAAAGAACACGGAGAACACATACATACGTGAGTATGTGAGAACGTAAATGCACTGGCCGTAGAACGAGCAGACTGAAACACAACCGGCGTGAAAAAACCCGCCACCGGGTGACTCCGTCCCCTCAAGGGGGAGAAAAATAAATCGATTTTACTCGTATACTAACTACTGGACGTAAGGACAAGTTAGAAAGAAAAAATCGAGAATACGCGAGACGAAATAGTGAGAATATTTCTATATTAGAGGGAAACGAAGAAAAAAGAAGAAATATTCGATAAGTGCACATGACCAAAGTTCATGTACGATTTTAATTCATATCGGAAAAGGTATACAGATAAGAGTACAATATACATATACATACATACATACATACATGTGTGTGTGTGTGTGTGTGTGTGTGTGTGTGTGTGTGTGTGTGTGTGTGTGTGTGTGTGTGTGTGTGTGTGTGTGTGTGTGTGTGTGTGTGTGCGTGCGTGTGTGTGTGTGTGTGTGTGTGTGTGTGTGTGTGTGTGTGTGTGTGTGTGTGTGTGTGTGTACACTGTGTGTGTGTGTGTGTGTGTGTGTGTGTGTGTGTGTGTGTGTGCGTGCGTGTGTGTGTGTGTGTGTGTGTGTGTATATATATATACACTTACACACATATATATTTATCTAGTGCCACTTTCGTAGATAACGTAAAAACTATAATACGCGTAGTTGTGCGTATCGGCAAGAGAAAACAAGAGTGTGAAAAGTAGTAATAAGACGAGTGTGCGGTTTGAAAGAAAGAAAAGTGTGTGATTCGAATCTACTGATATCCACTACGACCATGTCACTTCTCAGCGTTACCGGTAAGCTCAATTATTTTGTCCCATCTATACGTAAATAAAATGTTATATGGAGGGCTTTTGGTTATTGGTCACGATCCCGTGGATGGGGTGTAGGACATGCTTTTCGCTATGAAACTCAGTAATGCTTTTTGCAAAAGTCATCCGTTTCCGATATATTATTATTGTTATTTGACTTTTTTAAAGTGAGGTGTAGGTAACTTTAAAAATGAATTTATAAAAACTGTTGTTGAATCGAACTTTTTTATTATTTGTAGGTTAAGGACATGGTAACAAAGAGTTAGCAAGAATGAAATGGGAATAATTATTAGGCTTGCAGAGTTTTGGACACCTAATAATTTCACTGATGATAATTCTTTGTTACTGCGCCCTCAAACTACAAAAAATCAAAAAGTTTTATTTCATACAATAGCTTCTTTCCAAATTGCTTTTTAAAGTTGCCTACTCCTCACTGAAAACAAACAATAACATTAATATCTCGAAAAAGGTTCACATCTGTATTAAAACATTACCCCATTATTCGATAACGGAAAACATGCCCTACAACCCTTCCACGGGCTCGTGTCCAATAACCAGTAGCCCTGTATACAGTACCGGTGAAAAGTTTTCGATCAATTTGTATAGTCGCAAAACTATATTAGAATAATACAATTCACTTAATTTTTTTAAGAAGATGCTATATAGCGCTACAAAATGAGTTGTATTATTCCAATATAATTTTGCAATTATGCAAACGGATCGGAAACTGTCGACTGGTACTGTGTACGTACTCGCGTATTCATCTGATTTGATCCAGTATTTTTTGCGGAATTCCCTGTCAATGATTAAATATGAGCTTTGATTGATTTCTCTTGGGGCATGAAAGGGAAATATTTAATTGAAAAGCAGATGTATTTTCACGATATTTTTGTGAATTTGGGCGGGGAGAGGAAAAAAATTATCGTTTCATATCAAGAATTTCTTGTATTGGATATGGCGGCTTTATATTACGAATCTTAGGCAGGAAACATTGATTTATTTGTTTCTCGTGTTATTCGTAGCATATTTTTCAAAATCTTAATATTTTCGGAATATAATAGAGAAATGAGGTAAAATGAATTATAAAGGGGCGTATAGTCTAAACTAAATCAGTAATGATTAAATCGACGAATTTTATTTGGTACTATGAATGACAGCAAATTTATTGAATCGATCTGTTAAAATAAATTTGTGATTCTTCGGATTGCGATTTGTTGACCGTGGTAATTTTACATTCGAGAGGTCTGTTAATTATAGTAGATTTGTCATTTGCACACCGAGGTTTATTCATTATTCACAAGCATCTCTTGGGACGAGCAGGGTCGATGCCCAAAGTCCATTAAATGCACGAGAATCCTTATCAGCTATAGTTGGCTTCGTTGCCAAATTTCGTCTATTAGGATGTTATTGCACTGTTCAGACTCCTCCCTCGATATTCTCATTGCCCATGTCCTGTTTTTATTTCCCTCCTCGATAAGGATTTTTAAAAAAGAACACCGAAGCGTATTCAATGGTCGTAAGCACGAACGAATGATTTTTAACGAATAATGGCTCATTTAAACAGAGTTTCGAGCTCAAAGTGCTTTATTTTTCGTGTGCATTTTTTTACATACGGAATGTATTGAATACGTAGGGATATTCCTGAAAAAGACCTTTCGCTGTTGCGTGACGAGTCCAGGGGGTTTAAACGCGTGAGCCATGGCAAGTTCGTTGGATTAATTAATACTGATGAAATCGCGGATTGCGCGTAATAATCATAATGCTCCAACAGTTGGATGTCCGTCGTTTTTTTATCGCGATGACAGGCGTACATAATGCTTAAATTTCTCTTTTCTTTTGCTTTCTGATTAATTTTCGTATTCGTTTGGTTGAATAGTGAACAAAGTAAGATAGCCACAGGAAACATAATAATATAGTTTGGCAGATATAAAAATTGCGAGTGGAATTAGATAAGTTCACTGATAAGTTTGGCTGAATAGTAAATAAAGTAAGCTAGCCATAGGAAAAATAATAAATTAGTTTGGCAGATATGAAGAATTAGAAGTGGGATTAGGTCGGGAGAGTAAAGTTAAATAAAATGACGAAACAATTGTTCCACAATGCAAAATAAATCGGAAAAAGAAATGTGCACGATTGCGAATATTATGGATATAGCAGTTGCACACGAAATATCCTGTCATCGAAATACGATCAAGTGGAGCTATATTAAGAGTCCTGGTAATAATTCCGTCGATATTCGGATCTTACAACGCGTCCATGCATTTGTGCCACCGTCGTCCTCGAGTTCTATCGTGAACATTTCGTTTCTTCAGAACACCGTACCCTTTTCCCTAGCTCTCGTGTAACCATCTATTCTTGTGCATCGAAATTCACCTGGATCTTCATTTCTCACAATACGATCAGCTTACGATATTCGAAAAGATTTAAATAACGAAGAACTCGGATTATAAAAATTAAACAAGAATTTCGTGGGGGTTAGATTTAACCCTCAGTAGTCACACTTATAGCTAGAATCACGTTATAGTCATACTGGGTCCATGGGACCCAGGCGTTTTCAAATTGTTATAAATAATGAAATAATGCATTGAGCAATATGAAAAAAATAGTCACGTATAATTTGAACCTTGTTTAATACAAGAATATTGGTTAGATATCAAAAATTAAATTTTAAATATGCAAAAAAAATTATGCAAAAAAAGTGAAAATTACCTTTTTTTACAAAAATTGCTGTAACTCTTGTAATTATTGACAAAAAAAAATGGTTTTATAATCGGGAAATAATGTACTTTGAAATAGACATAGCGGTTTCTGTGGACTTTTTAAAAAGTATTTTTATTTCATCCAACGCAGGTGCGATTTAGAAGGAAAAAATGAAACGCGTACACATATAAAAAATGTATGTTTTATTGGAAAAAAAGTTGTGCGGCATTAAAATAATTTGTTTGGGTCCCGTGGACCCAGTGTGACTATTAAGGGTTAAGGGATAACACCACTCTAGCGGCAGAAAATAAGGCCTAACTTTGACAATTTATTTCGTGAGCATGAAAAAAGGAATAGGGTTTCTTTTTATAAGGTTTATTTAACACATATTAAAGTAAAACAACAACAAAAATTATTATAATTTTCATGCAAAATGGCGGTGAGAGAGCCCATCTTGAAAAAGGTGTTTTTTTACAAATAGCTTCAGGGGAGGACGGTTTTCTTGTAAAGTATAAGACCTGGAACAAGAACCAAAAAAATATATATATAATCTATATATTATTAGCTATGGGATTACGTAGGGACTTTTTTCAATCAAATTTTGAAAAACAGCGCACTTTGAAAGAAATAAATCGATTTTTTGCCCAAAAAATAAGCAGTAAATTGTTTATAAAAACAAAGTTTACATTTAATTTAAAAAACGGCAACGTACTCCCATAGAGAATGTGAGTGTGAAGCTATTATCAAAATTTCAAATCGATCCATGCAAAGGTGTTCGAGTAATCCTTCCTCCCAGTTTGAAAAAAGTGGTTTTGAGTCAAACGCGTTTAAGGGGCCAGTCCACTTTGGAGTCAAGAAAAAAGGCTATTTTGGCGATTTTTTTTGCGGATTTTATAAAAGATATGAATATTAAAGATGCTGGGCTTGATAAATAAAATCTTGAAATACATTTAAAAAAAATGTAATTCATATTTATTCATTTTTAAGAAAAAAAAACTATAGTTTAACGTAACGCCTGAAAAATAGGTGGGCTAGGTAGCCCCATTACAACTCGGCAACGGCTTGTCTGAAACAAAAAATCAAAGTCCATTAGATTCAGTATGATACCAGCTACAAAATGACCCTCGGATATAAAGTTTTATCAAAAAACAAACAAATGGCAGATGAAAAACGAAAAAAGTAAAAGAAAACGCGTTTTTTCGCAGTTTTTCGCAAAAAAAGAGTAAAAATCAAAATTTTTAAACCATCGAGGGTCATCTTGTTGCTAATCATGTTTACAATATGCGGTTCAAATTTCAAGAGAATCGGTTTATTGGTTTTAGAAATACGATGGAGCTAGATTTTGAAAACGATGTTTCGAGAAAAACGCGTTTGAAGTTTATACTATGAAAAACTCTCACCTAAACTCAATCGGCAATTCCTGCACCGTACAAAATCCCTTCTGATTGCTCATCATCGTCGATTTCTTTAAGTCTTGCTGGCTTTCGATTTTTTGAAATTTTCAAATTGGACTGGCCCCTTAAAGTTGTACGAGGCGCCTGAAAGAAGTCGGCGGTGCTGCGGCAAAATCGATAATTGATCCTTAAAAAAAAATAGGCTTCAAGACGAATTGCATATTGTTTTTACGACCCCAAAGTATTTTTTAAGCAAAAAAATGGGTTTTTCCAAAATCCCAGAGTGATGTTATGCCTCAAACAAAAAAGATCCGCAAAGGAAGAAGTGTGTTTTGGTCGAGCGTGGGATAAAAGCTTGACAACTATTTTTGCAAGTTCACATGACGTGTGTGAGTTCACGTGTGTGAGTTAGGAGTACCCGATTCACGCGGGTCGACAGGGGGACAAATCTGAGCTTTTCTCTCAAAGGGTTATGCTCGAAAGGACCGCGTGGACTCCGGGGAATGAAGAGAAATCAAGGGACAGTAGAAAGGTCGAGCGATACAGAGCAAGCGAGAGAGAAGGAATGAGTGAGGGAGGGGGCGAGAGAGAGGGTCAACTACTCGACCCCGATCCGACCCCGTTCCATTCATAGCTCAGACACACAACGAGCACCCAATGACGATTTCGATCCTACTAAAAATCTTCCTTCATTATGTTCTCACGTAGATTCCACTTTCACCTTTGCAAAAGCTTCTACGATGATTCGCAAGCTTTCTTTGTCGTTCAACATTTTTCAACGCGTCTTTGACTTTGGTTGCCTCAATTTACACATCCTGCTCTGCTGATCCCAGATTCGATGAAGTTCCTATGTATACTGTCGAATCGTTAATTTAAAAAACACCGAGACAAAAGAAAGTATTCGTCTCTTCACATCACTGAAGGAAATTATTGAATTTACTCGACGAAAAGTTCTGACGAAAGATAATAAAAACGTAACGGCACGACACATTTTTATCTTTTCGACTCTTTGAACTCGTCGAGAACTTCACGATTCACGCACTTGGAGTGGCAATAAAACGAGGAGAAGATCGACCTTTTCAATTAAGGAGAAGTGCGCATATTCGCAAACTAAACGTCAATAGAAAAGAGAAGAAATATCGTCTCCATTGCATATAGCGTACATTCGCGGAGGTCATCCAGACCACTGGTTACGTGTTATTCCCAAAAGTATTTTACGATAAAGGAGAAAAGCTAGTACAGCATGAATACTGTTTTGTGCCGACTGAGAGAATACACATATGGAGAAACCATCGGTATCGAATCGTTTCGCTTGATATTCTCTCTTTCTCGAAGATGTATACCACCATTTTCCACGATTGTACAACGGGGACATACACGTGCCCGTTTTCTTCGTTTTACAGATCTGCATAGGCACAGGCAATTTTCCGATAAACCAACGTAAATGCACAAGAAAAAGTCTGCCTTGGTAATATAAAGCACTGTCATCTGAATGCCCATAAGGGACAAGCACGTGGACCACAAAAGGAAATATAAGCATGCGAAAACTGTTAAGGGGTCTTCTGACTTTAGACGTTAAAATGGCTATGTTCGTGATTTTTTTATAAGTTTATATTATAGATATTCATTTAAAAGTTGTTACACTTAATAAATACACTTTCGAAATAAATTTTCAAAAAAATTATGTATTTATGAAACTCAAACAAACTTTAAACGCGTTTTTCTCAGAACAACGTTTTTCAACAGCTTGTTGATAAAATCTGCGAAACTACTGAACCGATCCTTATGAAATTTTAACCACATATTCTTTACAACTATAGCTATAGCGCATATCAAGGATTTTTTATATTTTGAAATTGACTATATTTTTGCCAAACCGGTGAAAAGACACGTTTTTTTTAATTTTTTCAATAAAAGGTCCATCATTTTGTTATTTTTGCATATAAAAAATCGTATGAAATGCGCTATAGCCAATAACATACTGAATCTAAAATCGTTTGATTTTATTGTTTCGGATGATCCATCTCCGAGATTTTATCAACAGCGCAGACCTGCAATTCTTTTAGGACATTCTTTAACTACCATTTTCGTCTATAAATAGTGACTAGAATAAATAATTTTTTTTTAATGTATTTCGCAAGTGTAACAACTTTTATATCAATATCTACACTTCGCACAAAAATTTAGGGAGCAAGAAAAAAATCCAAATTTTTGGGGGATTTTCAACAGGCTGTAACTCATACAAAAATGGTCGTACAGCAAAAATAAAAAAAGCAAATTGTAGCTCTAAGTGTCCAGTTTTCGGATCTGAGTTTGAAAATTTTTTTTTTTTAATATTTTTCGAGTAATCATAAGAAAACCACCGAAAAAAAAATATTCGAAATTTTTTTGGTTCTTTTTTTAAATCTACGGACGTGGAATTTTTTTTTTCGACTTAACCTCTATATGGATCGGATAGCGTGTTTATTCAGCTTTAATTTGGTTTTTTAAAAATCTCGATACGAGCATTTCTCGCTGAGATATCGGTGTTTGAATGGAAAAAGATCATTTTGTCTTTGATTACCAATATCTCAGCAACCAATGATCGCACAGAAATTTTGAGGTTGGTTTCAAAAACTTGAATAAATTCTCTACAAGGATTGGCAATTGAATTTTGAAAAAAAAATTTTTTTTCAATCATTACATGAATTTGAAAAAGCGACCAAAAAAGGGCTTTTTGTGGTTTTTTGGAAAATCAAGCGCCCAATCAAAAATATTGCGGAAACCACTAATGTTAAGTGTGCCTTTTACTGTTCAATATACCCACAAAAACCCTACGAAGTTTCAATTTAATCCAGCCAACCGTTTTTTTTTCCCACTTGATCGAATTTTTGAAAAAATTAAAGGAGCAAGAATTTCGCTCTGAAAATGTCATAATTTTTATCAAAAATGAAAAAAAAAATTTTTTTTCATTTTTCTCTCAATTCTGTATTAGTGACTTGGAAAATTTAAGAAAAAAAAAATCGAAAATTTTTGAAAAAAAAAATTTTTTTTTTTTTTTTTTCAATTGGCCCTAAATTAAAGAAATGTAGCGACTCACTTTCTCACCGATTTTCCTCTTCCGCACTTTAATTTTCCTAGTCACAAATTAATTGAATAAATTAAAAGTTGACCCCCAAGGCAAGTTTTTTTTTCAAAAATTTTCGATTTTTTTTTTTTCTTAAATTTTCCAAGTCACTAATACAGAATTGAGAGAAAAATGAAAAAAATTTTTTTTTTTCATTTTTGATAAAAATTGTGACATTTTCAGAGCGAAATTCTTGCTCCTTTAATTTTTTCAAAAATTCGATCAAGTGGGAAAAAAAACGGTTGGCTGGATTAAATTGAAACTTCGTAGGGTTTTTGTGGGTATATTGAACAGTAAAAGGCACACTTAACATTAGTGGTTTCCGCAATATTTTTGATTGGGCGCTTGATTTTCCAAAAAACCACAAAAAGCCCTTTTTTGGTCGCTTTTTCAAATTCATGTAATGATTGAAAAAAAATTTTTTTTTCAAAATTCAATTGCCAATCCTTGTAGAGAATTTATTCAAGTTTTTGAAACCAACCTCAAAATTTCTGTGCGATCATTGGTTGCTGAGATATTGGTAATCAAAGACAAAATGATCTTTTTCCATTCAAACACCGATATCTCAGCGAGAAACGCTCGTATCGAGATTTTTAAAAAACCAAATTAAAGCTGAATAAACAAGCTATCCGGTCCATATAAAGGTTAAGTCGAAAAAAAAATTTCCACGTCCGTAGATTTAAAAAAAGAACCAAAAAAATTTCGAACATTTATTTTTCGGTGGTTTTCTTATGATTATTCGAAAAATATTTTCAAAAAAAAAATTTCGAACTCAGATCCGAAAACTAGACACTTAGAGCTACAATTTGCTTTTTTTATTTTTGCTGTACGACCATTTTTGTATGAGTTACAGCCTGTTGAAAATCCCCCAAAAATTTGGATTTTTTTCTTGCTCCCTAAATTTTTGTGCGTAGTGTATAATATAAACCTATTAAAACAATTAATGAAACTAACCTTTTTTTAACGTTTAACCCTTAGTAGTCACACTTAGCTAGAATCACGTTATAGTCATACTGGGTCCATGGGACCCAGGCGTTTTTAAATTGTTATAAATAATGAAATAACCCATTGAGCGATATGAAAAAAAATAGTGAGCCACAATTTGAGCCTTGTTGAATACGAGGATATTGGTTAGAAATCAAAAATTAAATTTTAAACATGCAAAAAAAACGTAAACAATTACTTTTTTTACAAAAATTGCTGTAACTCTTGTAATTATTGACAAAAAAAATGGTTTTATAATCTGGAAACGTGCTTTGAAATAGACATAGCGGTTCCTGTGGGCTTTTCAAAAAGTATATTCATTTCATCCAACGCAGGTGCGATTTAGAAGGAAAGAATGAAGCACTTACACATAAAAAAATGTATGTGTTATTGGAAAAAAGAGTTGTACGGCATCAAAATAATTTGTTTGGGTCCTGTGGACCCAGTGTGACTATTTAGGGTTAAAATGAGAAGATCCCTCAAATGTTCCTCGAAACTCGGTGACAGTTGGCCGAAATTTTGCCGAATAATCTTTTCCTCAACAATTGTGGGGTCTTGCAACCGTTGTACGTACTTTTGTTGATGTCACATATTTTCCTACAACCACAGTATAGGCCTGTATGGGAAAAAATTGCCAATGATGATCGTGCGATTGTTAGATGATAATATTCGACCCATCGCATCCCCATCGTAAGACTCGTCGCCTTGTAAATAATACTGTGCTCCAGGATTGGTAAATATCGTGGCCATAATATGGCAGCCTATTTCGTCGACTGGCTCTCACAATCAGAGGCGACATTTCTCGTGTACTGGAGATTCCATGATTGAACACACACACGCACGACACACACACACACACACACACACACACACACACACACACACACACACACACACACACACACACCACACACGCACACACACGCACGCACACAAAACACATGCATGTAATATCAGTGGACTGTGACTATTGTGCAGGCACAGTGCATCGGTTGACCCTCGCAAGCGAGGTCATTCCGTTTCTCAAACACCATTCTCGCAGCGCATACCACTTTACCAACCCCTTTTGCCTAGACTATAGGATGAACAAGAGAGAGGAAGATGCACACATATTTATGCACGTATATACATGTATATATAGTATGTGTGTGTATGTGTATATATATATATATATATATATATATATGCATAGAGTGCATACCCATGCCAAATATACATGTATATTTGTGCCTAAATATGTGTGCATATAAATATATACAGGGTGAAAACGAAGTTGTACGTGGGAGTAAAAAAGGGTGAACCTGAGCCAGGTATTGAACAGAGGGAGACAGAGAGCTCGCAGAGCCTCCCCAGTGAGCATGGCTCCTCCCTGCATGGCTCCCCCGAACTCCTGCAGCTCGACTGGTTCGCAAACTCTGCGCAGTTTACCTGACAAGTAATAAAAGCTACATTTTACGAGTATGCAAATTCCCTCGTGCGAGGCTGTTGGCGAGCATATGGAAGAGTCGCAAAATGGGTGAAAAAAGTGTGATGGTTGGACGGGAGTAGCGCAAAGTTCGAGGGAGAGTACCAGAGTCGATGATCGTACTGGCCTGCATTCCTCGTAATACACTAACGATCTTTCTTTTAATCCGCTTGGTCAGGAATTATCGTAGTGCAATTTGCTAAAAGTTGCGATGGGTGTGATATGAAGGACTGTTACGATAACTGTTTTTGATCGGTCAAATTAAGGGTGTCACAGTTTTTGGAAGTCCTCAAGATATTTTGGGCAAGAATGTTAAACGAATGACAGACGGGGCTTTTTTGTTAATAGCATTCTTGTGATTTCTTTTGTTTACATGAAGTTGGAAAGCAATCTTCTGTGTTGACAGCAGTTTCGTATTTTTATCGGTGAATGGATGGCAATTGCCGTGTAATTATTTCCTAAGTTTTAGAGTGTTGGGTGTCGTGTACCCTTAAATTAAGGGAAGCAAATTATCTTAAATTCTACCACCTAGTTAATTGTTTCTTGGATACATTCGCGAACTACGTCAAATATGGTGAGGGTTAAGTGCGTGGCTCTGAATAAGTTACACGTTTTGTGTAATTTCGTATGAAAGTTCCAAGCGTTGACGATAATTTATGTTCGATTTGAGGAAAATATTCTGGGGCTTCTATATTTTTTCATCGATCCGAATACCGTCCTCTGATGGAGAACAAAATTATCTAGAGAGCGCTTATGTTTTTTTTTTTAAGGATATTAATAATGGTATGATTTTTAATCAATTATGATTATGATTTTTTGACTGTTTGACTTTCGATGTGACGTCTGTCGATCGAACATCAGAAAATTGCGATTTTATTAACTCTATCTTTGTTTTTAAATGTACAACAATATCCGGGATGAATAATTGTTGCATGGTCTAGAAGAGGATTCAAGAAAATTGCCCCCACATGCATAAACATCGTTTTCGCCTCGTATAGAAAAAAATTAACAGACTCCAAAGTAGGTGTTTGAATTGGGCTATGCTGTGAGGAAACTTGTGCATTATCGAGCGGTCTTGGAGTTGTAGAACTGTTATTATTATTACATTATATATTGGGCTGAGGCTCGAACGTTTCTTCCAGTTGTCGCACATATCAAGGGGTTAGATCATCCATATTTTATGCCTGACGTAACAATTTGCTATGAGCTATACGCAATTTAGAAAGTATCACATAGCACAAAAGCGTCGACGTTCATAATGACTTCTTTACGATTGTAAAACGTGGGGCTGTTGTTTGAGTTGACAAATTGTGGCAAATTTGCTATTCATATTAAGGCCGGAGCCTGAGTTAGTAGGTCCGAAAAGGCATTTTTTCGGGATTTTTTTAAAAGGGAACAAAACAAGTGAGCTCTGTAAATATTGAGGTATCTGTGCATGTATATTTGAAATGTATAAAAAAATTCCAACATGATACAATGAATAACTGCAGATTTATCAGCCTATTCCATGCGCGTGTTGCCACTTCAGTCCCCCATCGGCGGGAAAGATGCAACTCGTAATTCTTGACTGAAACAAAAAACCAAAAATTTTCAATTTTCATATATATTTCTTCTGGGTGAATTAAGAAAAAGCTGAAAAAATCGTGAAATTATAACTTTTCTCAGGATTGAAAAAATAATGTGTTAAAAAAACACTCTAACGCGCTATAAAAATCATGTAAAAATACTTTTTCAACGCCCCTTTTTACATTTCCCTCCATTTTCTCCAATCCACATCCCTAATCGATTCCCACCTTGCGGCCGCAGCCGACTTCCCCCTCTGTATCGCATTCACCATGACTTTTTTTTTTTTTTTTTTTTTGTCATGGGTATAGGGAAACTGCGGAAAACCTATACCAATACAGCCGGTCACGAGTTCGCTTCCCAGCCTCGGAGCTAGTCGCGTTTCGTCGAGAAATAGCTCACAGGCTACAGCCATACACATCCGACACACACACGTACCGGTCCGTGTGCGCGGCATCTGTGTAGAACTGGAGCTACGTCACGCCTGTGTTTTTATTTCTCGACGAAACTACGAGACGGTGATTCGAACCCGCGACCTCCCGATGTGTTGATTTCAGAGGCAGGTACGCTAACCACTAGACCAACACATCGGTTCGCAAGGTGGCCGCAAGGTGGGGACCGATTAGGGATGTGGATTGGAGAAAATGGTGGGGAATGTAAAAAGGGGGAAAATCCCTGTACATGGAAGCTAAAATTGGCGCAGCGTTCGCCGTAGCAGATACAATTTAAAAAAAAAAAAAATTTACTTTTTCAACGACTTTTTTAATTCACTTATAGATTTTTAGACTGAAGAAAATAAACTTTGGATTGATTCAATAGGTCGCTTAGTTTTTGCTATCACGCCTGCTAATTTGGAAAAATCGTGAAAATACAAACTGGAGAAAACGCGCTTCAAAGTTTTCAATAGGAGAAAATATCAATATCAAATATTAATCACTTCTCTGCTTCTGGCATTGTATCTTCGAAAATATTTACAATTGGCCTCTGTAACTTTGTAAATACATCCTTGGATGGTTTATCTATCGATGTAAGCAATAACAAAAACGATTTTTTCGACCTTCCATTTTAAGCTCCGGCCTTAAAGAAAATTTACTCTCGTGATATATGTAATTGGGATATAGGAAAGTCAATTGACATTTAGTATGGACGGGCTATATAATTATTGGATATTCAATAACTTTATCTTTGCGACGAAAATTATAAGCATAAAATACGCACGGTAGTGATTTCGATTTGAAAAAGGGCGCGATTAGCCATTTTGCCTTGGTAAATATACATAAAACGTACATTTCGATATATTTTCTACGATGACTATTTAGAAAAACACCGAGGAATCGTTTGAGCATATATGGAGATCCAAAATGTCCATTGGATATTATAGACGACTTTTTATTAATCATGAATAGCAATGACAAATCGTTAAAAAAAACAATGTCTCATTGTGTTGAAGATTTCATTTAATTATTACTTTTGAGCCAATTCGGATGAAAGATTATTTTAGTGGTTATCCGCTCGAGCATCGATTATTCCAGCTCCACTTTTCGTCCCGTCGCGGTTTTTTTTTTTTTTTTTTTTCATGTGACCCTTTTCCTCCTTTGTGGTAGGAGCGGATATTTCCCGGAGCAATTTGAGAGCACACACGCGTTGCACCAAATGTCCACGCTGGCGAGCGGGCGAGAGTGGAAATGTGTCCACCGTTGATGGAGACAAATCGCGACAATAATAGTTACCGTTTGTTTCACCTCGGCGAATTCTCGTTCCCTTTTTTGGGCCACTATTTTCCGTGTGTTTCACGTTCATTCGAGCACGTAAACTGTGAGGAAGGGAGGTGGCAAATTCATGGCATTAAAATGCTGAAGTCGTCCATGATGAGAGCACCATTGAGCTGCATTTGCTCGCGGCCAGTTCTACACTGACAGAAAAATTCTATTGATATTAACGAACCCGTCTATTTGTTTTTTTTTTTAATTTGAATTAACTTGATTTTTCGTGAAATCAAATGTTTTCTATTGTATTCCATTATTGGAATTATTTATTTTAAATGTATTGATTTATTCAAATCGAAATCTATTTAACATCGCCGAATAACTAAATATTTCATTTAATCATGATAAATCTGTGATTCGGTTTCATCTGTTCAAAAAACAATTGAGTTGAACCCACTAAACGTATCTATTTAATTTTTTTTAAGTTTAATTAAGGGGAGATATACACCTAGGAGCCGGAAAAAGGTCATTTTTGTGAATTTTTTCAAGGAAAATTATTTGATATTACGGATTGGGGTTTTAGTTATCTAAACGTATATACTACTGTGTCCAAAAAATAAGGTGATATTTGAATTTAAACTGCGCGCGTCGAAGGATTTGGAGAATTATTTTTTTTTAGGTTGGTAGTACTGTCAGTGACATCTATGTCAAATTTACATGTCAAAATATTCATTAGTGTTTGAGATACGCGTCGTTTTGTGAGCTGCTAAAAGTGAGTTTTTCGTTTTTTGCGATGTCGAAATTTGTTGAGCAAAGAATTTGCATTAAATTTTGTTTGCGGTATCAATTTTCTGCTGCGGATACGTTTCGCCAAAAACTCAACTCATATCGTTCTGCAACCACCGTATTCACCTGATCTGGCGCCGTGCGACTTCTAGCTGTTCAGCAAGCTCAAAAGATCGCTCCGGGGACACCGTTTTGATACGATAGAGGAGATTCAAGCCGCAGCGAAGACGGAACTGAAGGCCATCCCGGAAAGTGACTACAATCAGTGTTTCGAAGATTGGAAAATCCGTTGGCATAAGTGCATTGCATCGGGAGGGGATTACTTTGAAGAGGATGAAATTGATTTGGAAAAATAAATAAAGAATTTTCGAAATAAATACAATGTCACCTTATTTTCTGGACACAGTAGTACATGCAAAAATATGTTTAATTTTCTTTATTTAAAAATATCAAAAATATACAAGGATATTGTATGATCCTTGGAGCGTCGTAGAAAAATCTGCGTATCCGGTACTCACTGGCGTTTCTTCAAAAATCATCTGAAAAAAAAACCAAAAAGATTATTATATTAGATACTATAACCTAGTACTTGTCATAGCCGATTTTGAAAATATCGATTCATGACAAAATGGCGGGAGTTTGAACATAAATAGTCATTTTTGGGCCAAAAATTAGTTATTATTTTGCCTACAAAACAAAAACTAAGTAACCGAAAAAAGTCCTATGACAAGTACTAGATAATGGTGTATAGAAGAACCACAAAAAACCTCAATCGGTTCATTGGTTTTCGAGAAATTTTGGGTACCGATTTGAAAAAAAGTGATTTTGAGATAAAAGCGTTTGAAAATTTGGGAATGAATAAATCATGAAATTTGTCAACTTACATGGAATCATCGACAACAGGCCCATAGGGTAGGTCTTCTACGGTCGACGGAATATTTATAGCTTTTAAATCCTCGACCTCGGCCATCTAGATGTATATCTCCCGTTAAATAGAATTTTCGTAGAGTCAAGTATTTTTCTATTTGATGGAACTAATGGCATGTCTTTATTCTGTGTGTTCCCCCCATGAAAAGGTGGGGGTAGAGACGGCGGAGCGAGAGGAATGATTTATATACACATGTAAACAGGGTGTCCCTCTTATCTCTGCTACCCGAAATAACTCGGTAATTATCGACCTCGCAAAGAAATGTTCCAGACAAAAGTTGCACGGTGTGGAGGGTGCCATCAAATGCGACCATTTTTTAATTTTATTTCGGTGGAGGCGCTCACGCACACTGAAGGTCACTTCCACTTTTATAAATGGAAGGGTACATTTTTTTCAACCATCTTATGGAGCACCTTAAGCCGCATAAAAAACATTCGGGGGTCAAAGTCGTTCAAGTTCATTCAAGGTCAGTATCAATGATACAGGTCAAAATATTTCGGATCACTACCAAATATTTGGTAGTGATCCGAGATATTTACATTCGTATTTCATTTTAATAGGTGACCTTGAATGACCTTGAACGACTTTGACCTCCGAATATTTTTTATGCAGCTTGAGGCGCTCCACAAGATGGCTGAAAAAATGTACCATTCCGTTTAAAGAAGTAGAAGTGATCTTCACTGTGCGTCAGCGGCTCCACAGAAATGAAAAAAATGGGTCGCATTTGATGGCCCCCTTCACACGTTACAACTTCACAAAAATGTTACGTAGAGAAATAAATGCGAATCCTGAATTGTCATCGCAACAAGTGCTCAAAACGGTCGTAAACCGAATTGGTAATTTATGTACAACGATTTTATTCCTAAATATAAATGAAGCATCTGGAAAGTTCTAAATTACGCTAGATCAGCTCTCATAGTACTGTTTCATTGCGCATATACTCCAAAAGAGACCTGAAGGTAATAAAAGGGGAGAAGGAGATAGAAAGAGAAGGCATGAAACCCCAAGAGAACGAAGAAGCATTGATACGGCTGAGCAAAGCTGGGAATTGACTGTTGGTACTGTATTATTACGGCGAAGCTGCCGGCGGGAGGGGGAGGGTGACCGGTATTTCCATGTACAGGTTATACAGATGATTTTTTTGGGCTATTTATGTAGAAGGAAAAAGGCAAATGAGACCAGTAAACATTGAGGTATCTTTTCATGTGTATTTGAAATGTATTTTAAAAAATTCAGCATGAAACAATAAATGACTGCAGATTTATCAGCCTAATTCATGTACGTCCTGCCACTGCAGTCCCCAATCGGCCGGAAAGATGCAGCTCGTAATTCTTGACTAAAGCAAAAAAAAACCAATACGATTTTCAATTGTCATATATTTTTCTTTTGGGTGAATTAAGAAAAAGCTGAAAAAATCGATAAATTATAACGTTTCTCAGGTTAAAAAAATGTGTTAGAAAAACACTTTAACGTGCTATAAAAATGATTGAAAAATACTTTTTCAATGACTTTTTTAATTCACATAGAAGAGATTTTCATACTGAAGAAAATAAACTTTGGTTTGCTTTAATAGGTCTTTTGCTATCACGACCGCCAATTTTCAAAAATCGTGAAAATGAAAACTGGAGAAAACGCGCTTCAAATTTTGTAATAGGAGGAAAGATCAGTATCAAATATCAAGCGCTTCTCTGCTTTTGGCCTTGTATCTTCGAAAATATTTACAACTGGTCTCTGTAACTTTTTAAATATATTCTTGGATCGTTTATCTATCGACTTAAGAGGACATCTCACTTTAGGCGCTAAAAAGGGTATCTTCATGAATTTTTGATAGATCTTATAGATATTGATACAAAAGTTGTTACACTTATTAAATACACTTTCGAAATACATTTTTTTTAAATTTGTGTATTTATGTAACCCAAGAAAACTTTAAGCACGTTTTTCTCGAAACAATGTTTTTCGATGGCTTGTTGATAAAATCTTCGAAACTACTGAACCGATCCTTATGAAATTTCAACCACATATTCTTTGCAACTATAGCTATAGCGCATATCAAGCATTTTTTGAATTTCGATATTTACTATTTTTTTACCAAAAACAGTGAAAAAACACGTTTTGTTGTTGTTTTTTTTCGAAAAATTTCCGCCGTTTTATTATTTTTGGATATGTCAAAAATCTTATGATATGCGCTATAGCCATTAACCTACCTAATCCAAAACCGTTTGATTTTTTTTGTTTCGGTTGATCCATCTCCAAGATTTCATCAACAGCGTAGACCGTCAATTTTTTTAGGACATTTTTTAACTATCATTTTCGTCTATAAAGAGTGGCTTGCATTAATGAAAAAAAAATTAAATGTATTTCGAAAGTGTGTTTATTGAGTGTAACAACGTTTATATCAATATCTATAATATAAACCAATCAAAAAATCATGAAAATAACTTTTATTTCAGCGTCTCAAGTGAGAAGACCCCTTAAGCAATAAAAAAAAAACGATTTTTCGGACCTTCTAATTCAGGCTCCGGCCTTAAAGCACGCCGCTTGCTCTGAGTCGTCATGAATAGAGTTCTTCGAACCACCCCCTCTCCTTGGCTTATCGCTCCTCGGCACCTTATAACCGGTGGAGCGTCGTCCCAGACAACTACGTCACCGAATCCCCAAGGTAGATTTCTATCTACAACCTTTTGCCAGACGTCTCTCTCGTCAGGGATTCGACGGCTCTTAGAATGAGTGGCATTATTGTGTTTTCTATTAACCGCTGCTCAGCTTTGGAGGATTATACCCCGCTGTTGCGTGAAAGTCTAATCTAATAGTTCTAAATGATTCTGTGAAACAATTGCTGTGCTATTGAGAACAATTCAGACCTAGATTCTAGGTGCAAGATCCAATTGAAACTTGGGCTTCTGCCTCTTCTGGTTGTTACGTTTTTACGAGGGTCCGTCCGGAAACGTTTTCGACGTTGTGCCGCAGAAAACGATAGTGTTAAGTTTGCTCAATGGCGATAATGCCTGGATGAAAGTTCTGGACTTTGGAAGCAACAACATTCTTCCAGCGAATCGCCCACTTTCAAAAACCCTCCTTGTATTTAGTTTTAGAAATAACTATCAGCTGATTCATCGCATTTCTCTTTATTTATCCACGTTGTTGACCTGTTTTCTTCACTGTCGTCGAATATCCATAAGGGAATATCCATAAGTCGAATATCCATAAGTACGAATATCCATAAGTACGAATATCCATAAGTACAAATATCCATAAGCACGGATATCCATAAGTCGAATATCCGTAAGTACGAATATCCATAAGCACGAATATCCATAAGTACAAATATCCATAAGCACGGATATCCATAAGTCGAATATCCATTAGCCGAATATCCATAAGTCGAATATCTATAAGTACTTGTTGTTGACCTGTTTTCTTTACTGTCGTCGAATATCCATAAGTACGAATATCCATAAGTAAGAATATCCATAAGTACAAATATCCATAAGTACAAATATCCATAAGTACAAATATCCATAAGTACGAATATCCATGAGTACGAATATCCATAAGTACGAATATCCATAAGTACGAATATCCATAAGTACGAATATCCATGAGTACGATTATCCATAAGTACGAATATCCATAAGTATGGATATTCATAAGTCGAATATCCATAACGTAACTTACCAACAATAGAAATAGCCTTGTCATGAGTTCGTTTGGCATATTTGTACTTATGGATATTCGACTTGTGGATATTCACTTATGGATATTGGCACTTATGGATATTAGAACTTATGGATGTTCGGTTATGGAAATTCGACTTATGGATATTCGACTTATGGACATTCTACCCCAACCGTTTTCTTTGAGAGGATGTTTCAACTTGGGAAAAACTCCGACGGCGTAGGGAGCCAGGTCACCGGACTGTACGAGGGCTAACGAAGTTGAACAATGCCGTGTTTCACAAGTAACAAAGTGGATGAATTGAGATGACTGGACAGGTGCGTTGTCTTGATAAAGCACCTGGTTGCCATTTTTGCACAAATCGGATCGATTCCTTCTCACGTAATCGTGATATTACGGGTCTGTGTCACGTAATCGTTCCAAAACTTGTTGGAAATACTCTTTGTTCACCACCTGGCCCTCTGGAAGCGTCTTCATGGTGAACTCCTTTCTGCCGAAAGGAACAGTGATTTTCTGCCGTTGCGGGCCGGCCAGAACGAGGGTCGCTTCCAACTGATGTTCGACGACTTTTTACTCGTCAAAACCACTCTTTAAACTGACAGAAAATTCTATTGATATTAATTAACTTAACTAACTACGTCTATGTGATTTTTCAAAATTTGTATTAACTAGATTTTTCGTGGAATCAAATTTTTCCTATTGCATTCCATTATTGGAATTATTTATTTTAAATATATTTATTTATTCAAATCAAAATCTATTTGATATCGTCCAATAACTACATATTTGATTTGATCCTAATAAATTTGTGATTCGGTTTCATCTGATCAAAAAACATTTTAGTTGAATCCACTAAATGGATCTATTCGATTTAATTTAATTTAAATTAAATAGTATTTTCGTAGAGTCAACCATTTTTCTATTCGATTAAACTAATGGTGTGTGTTTATCGCAACAGTTATGTTTGAAAAATCTGTAGCATGTTATTCGATTAAACTAATCATCACAACGATATAAACTAATAGACTAATAAACTAATAGATATAGTTGATGTGACACCAAATTACAAAATCGTTCCGGCGAAGCTCTCAATGAAGTGTTTCATTTCATTTTGGATTTATGAAATATTTTATGCATGTAGTACACTTAGAGATTTACAGTGGACATTGTAAGCAAATAAAGAATGATTTGAATCGAATATTTATTTATTGAATTTGAATATATTTAATATTTAAAAAGAATATCTGAAATAATTAAAAAATATCTTTGAAACAAACAAGATCGTAATAGGCCGTGAGATAAGGAAAAACCGATTGATTTGAATAGAACCTATATCAATTAATTTTTTTTGTGAGTGTAATCTGTGTATTACTCATAGACACATCGCCATTACACTCAACGAATCATATGTGTGGTTTACGAACATGAATGGCCAAGTTTGTCTACAAAATCCCATACACCCTCGTTGATTGTTGCGTTCGAAATCGAGAAATGCGAGAAGCTAGAAGGTTACTAAACAGTGTTGCCGACTGAAAATTCACAGGACCATACTAATTAAAGGATCCCTCAAATGATGAGTCTGGGTCTGGACAATAGCACACCAAGGTACAACACTAAAGCACAAGATTGGATATTTTCCGGACAGACCTCATGTTTGGATTTCAGTGGTTAAATATGAGGAGGAAGTAATTTGGGAAGTTAAGTGTGGGAAGAAAGTAATTTCCACAGTGCTGATACAGTTTTGTGGGTTCAACTTATGCATTCAATAATTCCATTCCAAAAATGTGTTGCTTTTTATCGAGCAAATATACATTTCAGAATAACATCAACTATATATCTATATAACATCAACTATAATAACATCAACGAACAAATTTTTAGGCATTATGCTCCGGGTTCGGTTTATTTTCCTGGAGAGGGATGCTCGTCGTGCTTTATTTTCAAGTGACGAAACGCATAACCTGGCTAGCGTTACAAGACGCTGGTAGATAGACTAAAAGACAACAACTGTTGAATTAGGAAAGCACGAAGTCATTGGATGATGTTTTCTTAAGGGGTTACGTGGGTTTCAAAGCCGAAAAACTATTTTCTTTATTTAAAAAAATATAATATATACATTATTTTATCCAAAATGTTGAGCATATAAAAAAGCAACATTTCAACAATATTTTTTTTAAATCATTAAAAAATTTGCGAAATTCAGCCGGTCGGACCTGGTTTCCGGAGACCCCTCAAAAAAGTGTCCTCGTGGTGGTCATGATAACTCATGATAGATTTATCTTGTGAAATGAAAACACTGATTTTTTTCTGTTAGTAGACAAGTATAGGTCGTGATTGAACGAAGTTTAAAAAAAAATTTAATTTGAATTTTTTCCAGAGTTGTATGCAAAATAGTTCAATTTTTGGTACAATTTAACTACGTATAGCCTTGTAAAATTAGTTGTAATCGAAAAAAAACCTTCCTTCAATCACTAGTCAATGCTATTTTGGAGGAGTGTACAAAATTTGGTAAAACTGTAGAATCACGGCTCCAGTCTAAAATCGGTCCAACATTTTTTTGCGGTATTGTTATGGATAAAAACGATGCTACATGTTGAATTAAGGTGGGGGAAGCCCTAATATGAAGAAAAAAAAACGTTAAAAAGTGTCATTACGGTGGAGGGTAAAAAATAAATACTTAACATGATTTTTTGTTTTCAAACTTTTTCTTTTGCGTGTGTGTGTGCGTGTGTGCGTATGTGGGTGTGTGTCTATACCTAACTAATTTTATAACTTTAAAATCCCATAATTTATGGAATTAATAAAAATGTCGCCCTCCCCCAACTGAATATCAATAGTGATGACATTATGAAGGCGTTCGTGGCAAAAAAAATGTTGGCCTTGAAATTGGTCTGGAGTCCTAATTCTGTAGTTTTACCCAAAATTTAAATAAGATTGGCGATTAGTTTTTGAGAAATCCTGTCCACCGACTTCAAAAATAGTGTTTTAAGAAAAATGCGCGTGAAGTTTTAAGTAGAAATAAAAGGAAGATTTCTTTTACCTTACATAGAATCGTCGTTTCCAGCTCCATAAAGCAAATATCCTCCTGCACCTGCGATGTCCATGGCATCCTTTTGGTCGTGCCTTGATTTAAAAAAATTTCAAACCCACGTAACCCCTTAATAAACACTGACTGAAAAATCTAAGCCGGGTTTAGTGATTAGCTGTGCCCGGACATATGAGGATTTTATGCGTGTAAGAGCGCAACGTTTTTGTACCGTACACGCGTGACGAGGACAGAGACAGTAAGTTAATTACCTGTGGAAACAATATCAATCGAATTATGCGAACGCCAGCCCGTAAATCTTGTTAAACATGCAATAATGCTCTTGACACAGCGGGAAAGCGCGACCTCGTGTGTATCCATCCGTGCATCCGAGACTGTTCACTCGGAGCGAATCCTTTCCCTAATTTGACAGAGACAGAGAAGGTGCGAGAGAGCGAGAGGGAAAGAGAGAGAGAGAGAGAGAGAGAGAGAGAGAGAGAGAGAGAGAGAGAGAGAGAGAGAGAGAGGTACAAGCGAGACACAAATTCGAGGACGAGGGAACGCTGTGCCTAATATCAGTACAGGCCAAAGTCAATTTCTCACTGAATTTACCAGCGAATTTCATACATCCTGATACCACAACCCCCACTGCACGTATAACTCCATTTTGTTCTACCACACTGTGTATATAGCTGCGCTGTTGCATCGAAAATTGCAATAGAAATTCCTACACTCGTATATTTGTCACAGATTTGTTGATCAATCTTCTCGGTGTTGAGAATAAATTGAATGATTAGACTGTTGGGAACTCACACGGTTCAAAATTTACCCACACTTACTGTAAAATTCGTTAGATATTCGAGAGCTATTCAGAAGTGATACACTGCTGATTGATCGAATTTACACTAGTCTATATTCTGACAAGGAAAGGTTACGAGGTCGATCTCTCCGATTTCAATGAAATTTGGCATGCTTGTAGAATGAGTAAAAATAGGCAATACTTATTTTTTTTATATCTGTGAAACACGGTTTTTAAGGGTTGAAACGCACCCTCGAAAGTTGGGGGGTTTTTCTTTTTTCGTCGATAACGTTTTAACGGTACGAGATATGAAAAAATTTCAAATTGCAACATTGTTTTTTTTCGTGTACTATACATTGGAGATGAGAACGATAACGTTATCGATGAAAAAAGAAAAACACGAGTATCCCAAATTTTTTCGAAATCGAAGAGATCGACTTCGCCTCTTCGACTCGACTTCGATTCGACTTCGACTCTTCGACTTCGACTCTTCGACTTCGACTCGACTTCGATTCGACTTCGACTCTTACATTCCTTGTAAGAGTTATTATGTAAAATTGAACAAAAATATCCCAAAGACATCAGATATGCCAACTTTGTAATACGTTTCACTTTTGGTTTTTTTTCTCATTTATTCGAAAGTTCATGTTTCATATGCAAAACATTTTCATGTTCCCGTTTCTGAATATATCGCGATTTCTGTGCAATTATTCTCAAAGGTTGAGATTGTCGAAAATCATGTAGCCTTCAGGGATCATCCCACTTTGGACGGCTGAAAAATTAGGTATTTTTGGGAATTTTTTGTATAGTTCGTATAAAAGATATTGATGTAAATCTTTTTGGGCTTGGTAAAATAACTCTTGAAATGTACGAAACATTTTTTTAATTCATTTTACATAATTTATCTGGTCACATTATCTGGTAATCCCTGATAACAGCATCCGCATAGCCCTTAAAAATAGTAATGCCAGCTGCGTTGATGTTATTTCTGAGTAAGTTTATTTGAAACGATAAAACCAAAAAGATTTGAGTTCAGTATGGTTGTGGCTATTGTCCGAACTAGAATTATTAATTTTTTTGAAAAATTAACAAAGTGGCGCCCGTTGAAAAAAAAATTAAAAAATAAGACTTTTTGAGTGATATTTGGGTCGAAGAAGGTACTTCAAATCAAAATGTTCAAATAATTCCAGTTCCAGCAGTAGTCATACATGTGACGAATATGTAGTTAAAATTTCGTACGGATCGGTTCAGTAGTTCCGGAGAATAAAATCAACGAAGCAAGAAAAAAGGGGTTTTGGGTAAAAAGCGTTTAAAGTTCGCGCTCGAGTAAGAGCATGTTGGAGAGCGCGCTCAAATAAACTGGAAAAATAATACTTAGACCGCTCCGATCTTTATGAAATTTGTACACAATATTTTTGAAGTGGTCTTTTTTCGAAATTCATTT
The DNA here is from genome assembly GCA_964007375.1 of Ophion obscuratus. Classification (NCBI taxonomy): domain Eukaryota; kingdom Metazoa; phylum Arthropoda; class Insecta; order Hymenoptera; family Ichneumonidae; genus Ophion; species Ophion obscuratus. The sequence goes on along the minus strand of OZ023318.1, from coordinate 24,183,929 downwards.
TTTTAAAATCAATACTTCTAAGTTGATCAAATGGGATGATCCCTTCAATCAAAAGGAATTCATTATCTTAAATTCTTACAGCTTATTAATATTTCTTTGGAGAATTTAACAAGCCAGCTTGATATCACTTCAACATTATAATTTAAGTGAACCTCATTTTTTATCGGCATTTAACGAGACAATTTTTATCTTATCCTGTGCTGCCGTTATTTTCAACAAGATCGTTGGCTTGTCAGTGACAGAAGGAGCGACGTGTCACTCTGCAGTAGAAATGGAACTTAATGATCAGGCCTGGCCTCTGCCGTGCGACTTTCCTCTCGTTCATCCCTCTCTTCCACTGCTGAGATATCTTGCGAACTGATTGCATCGGCAAGAACTAGCGCGAAAGTTCGTACAAGCATTCCGTTTTTTTTTCTTTTTTATTTCCAGCGAGAAATAAGTATATAGTCATTAAAATGCTGGAACGGCAGTGTGGAAAGCTCTTTTCGAGAGGAGACTCAAACTTTTACGGGAAAAAAAACTATTTTTATACCAAGCTGTATCTCATTACTGTTCGATATTGAATTTCGGTAGTAACTATTGATATAATTTCCATATTACTAGGTTGATAAAAATAACAGTGACTTCTAGAGATATTCATTCGTTATAAGAAGTTCAAACATTACTAATATTATGTACTGGGACAATTGGTGATTAGTAAAATAATGTTCAATGTTAAATGTTGTATTTACAAATTAATACAGAGTACTAGCAGCTCAAATGGTTATCCTCGCAATATGCTTTACCCTCAAGGTAGACCGAGCGCGCGCTCTGGATTTCTATAGATTTTGTTCAAATTTTAACCAGACATTGTTCATGTCATTATGCATGTTGGAGTGAAATTTCAGAACAGCCGGCTATTTACATTGGGAGATGAATTCAAAAATTGCAACTTTCAACACTGCTGGGTCTGCATTGAAATTCAGACAGAATAATTCTCCGTAAAAAATATTTGTCCCCTATAATAAGAAGACATACGGCAACACCGCGTCATGCCACGTATCCAATGACGTAAGTTTGCGCGGTATATTTAAAATAATACTGCAACACAAATTGTTATTTGGAAGTAATTTTTGATCGAACAAAGTTTTTAAATAGTTATGAATTTACCAACACTTTTATTTCTTAATGAAGATAACATAAACAATATAAAAAATTAATATTTACAATTTTTTTATGATATAAGTTTTCAACTTTACGAACACGATAATTGTTTTTCTCGTAATATTGAACAATGCTGTTCAGCGGTATTGCCATATGTCTTCTTGTTATAGGGGGCAAATATTGTTACGGAGAATTATTCTGTCTCTACTGAATGTTTTTAGCAAAACTGAATAGTAAAGGCAATTCAAACTTTTTTCACCCTTTCCCTAACTAGCTTGCTATCGAAACATATTTTTTTTCAAACTGTATAAACACAATAGAATGGTACAACGAATTATGTGACCTGACTTGCGGTCAATGCGGGCCCTGTAGTGTTTCACGTTGAAATTTAAAAAACCCATCATCTCCCAATCTAAATAGTGGACTGTTCTGAAATTTCACTCAAACATGCATAATGATAACAACAATGTCTGGTTAAAATTTGAACAAAATCTATAGAAATCAAGTGCCCGCGCTCGTTCTACCTTAAGGGATCTTCTCACTTTAGATGCTAAAAAAGGCTATTTTCAAGCATTTTTTTCACACCTTTCATATTATAGGCATTGATATAAAAGTTATTACACTTAATAAATACACTTTCGAAATACATTTAAAAAAAGAAAATTAATTGATTTTAGTCATTATTTATCGACGAACATGGTAGTTAAAAAATGTCCTAAAAAATTGTCGGTCTGCGCTGTTGATGAAATCTCGGAGATGAATCATCCGAAACAAAAACATCAAACGGGCTTAGATTTAGTATGTTAATGGCTATAGGGCGTATCATACGATTTTCTATATATACAAAAGTAACAAAATCGCGGACATTTTTCGAATAAAACAAAAAGAAACGTGTGTTTTTCACCGTTTTTGGCAAAAAATAGTGAATATCAATATTGTAAAGAATCCTTTATATGCGCTATAGCTATAGTTGTAAAGAATATGTGGTTAAAATTTCATAAGGATCAGATTAGTAGCTTCGAAGATTTTATCAACAAGCCGACGAAAAACATTGTTTCCAGAAAAACGGGTTTAAAATTTGTTTGGGTTACATAAATACATAAACATTTTTTTAAATGTATTTCGAAAGTGTATTTATTAAGTGTAACAACTTCCATATAAATATCTATAATATAAACTTATAAAAAAAATCATGAAAATACCCTTTTTTAGCGTCTATAGTGAAAAGACCCCTTGAAGGTATATAATATTAAAAATTGTTCAAACACGCGATGCTTATGAGAAGCCGTACTCCGCTGATTCGGCTAGAATTTTGGTTTTGTCCCCTTGATGTCCGTATACATCTTCACTTAGTCTGAAGGTTTTGCACCAGAAATAAGAGAATTGGTCGCTAAATTAATCGGTGAACGGTATCGATTATGTTTATTACCCAACAGCAGATAAACGAAACACCCTGATCCTACTCGGAAGCTAATACACATAAATATAGATAGACAGGCCTCCATACTTTGGTTGGCCTGATTGACACTTGCCGTATCTACTCATATCTCTAGGCCAGAGGCGCCGTGCTTGATTACATACGTCCAAGTGGAAATGTTTCGACGGTATCTTAGCAACGAGATGACCGCGGCTTGTATGCAACATATGCCCATCCCTGACCCCACCGTCTATCACTGAAACGAGATATATTAGTAGTTGTCACGCTATAAGTAGAAAGCCCCAGCTTTGGGCAGACGTGGTCGAAATTCATCTGTGCTTACGGCAAATTAAATATTTGTTGTATGTTTGTTACGTGTGCATTGGAAAGATTAATAGTTTGAAACAAGATTGCATTATTCTTCGCACCTTGGGAATGGTCATTTTTTTGTTTATATATTTTTAAATGATTATTCCATGATATAATGATTGGTGCTTTGGAAATACACGATATCGTTAATATTGTAATTATTGTACGATAATGCACTTGTGTTAGCAACGAAATCAACATTTATATACAATTCAATAGCATTTGGTCGAATTGCAAGTTGCTTTGTAAACAAACAAAAGAAACAGCGGCGCCAACATTGCAGCAATTTTCTTGATAATTTTACCGAATAGTTTAAAATATTTTCTGGCATCAAATTTCACAGCTTTATTTACGTAACTTGCAAAAAACCCGGATATTTTACTTTTAAAGCAATCTAATGTTAGATGGAGTCTTAAGTAAATTTTTCGCTGAATGGGCGGTTGTGCAATTGTTTTGTGTATTGCTCGTAGAAAATGTAATCAAATTAACTTGGCGGTAATTACGAACATTTCCTTGCCTTTCGTTTTTTTCTAAGATGCTCAACTTTCGCACGAACATTCGTTATATCTGAGTTCGTCGATGGAGAAGCAGGAAACGTCGAAACATCTTTTGCAGCGGCCACCAGGCAGCCTCATGCACGATGTAATATTATACGAAATATTCCATCGCAAAGTTCCCTCAGCGGTTGGGTGGCTTCGTGCAATTACAGCACGCGGTGGATCAGACATTTTCAGTGTTTCGAGATTATAAGATGCCAACCGTTTTGCTTGCTTCGGTCTTAATATTCAGTCTCGTCAAATTCTCCTTTGATCGGTACAGACCTTGAAACCTGCTTTTCCGCTTTCAACCTCATTTGATAAACGAACTTTTTACTTTATTTTTCGCGAAAAAAAACCATACAATTCGTTAAACGAGACTTTACAGGATGCCTGGCACTGCGTGAACCATTTCAAATCAGCAAATGTTGAAGTAGCCTCGAAAAATGTCAGTGGATGGATAGTTGAGGAAGATGTCATGATTATTTAAAGCTTTAGAGATATTGATTTTTACGAGACTTTATAAGGTAAAAATATAAGCTTTTATCGAATTCATTGTCTACCTGTCGCTCCGCTACCGGCATTAAAAAAAAAAAAACGAAAATAATAAAACGGCTACTCATAACGATATCTACATTTGTATAGACATCGATGATTTTTTTACTTTTCATTTACAGATAACCTTTCATCAAAATATCGATGGGACAATGAAATTTTTTTTTCGTCGTCAAATCAAGGTATATATCTCGGTTCATTTTAAAGATTTTTTTCATAAAAAATACTATAAAACTAGATGAATATACACTTAATAAGATGAGTGCAAACCCCATCCTTTCATAATTAGTTGTATCTGTGAAAAAATAGGAATTATTGACGACAAAGCACCTGTTATGTAACGGAATAGGGGGGAGGGTCCGTACAGGCGTTACGGTCCTGGTACTGGGGGGGGGGGGGGGGGTAAATTGGGGACTTTAGCGTTACGTAATTTGTACACGCTCCCTATATAAAGGGCCTTTAAAAAATACCAAACAATACCGAAAAACAACAACAACATGACCGCCGGCAGAAAACGACATTTTTTCGCGATGTTTGACGGTGGACACTCACCACCTTAAACGATCCATGTGAAATCTAAAAACCAAACGGGTTATTTGCGCTTACAATATATATGAGTCGTTGACGATCGTCGATTTTATATATCATTCTTTTTAACAACATGGCGATGAATTGAAATTCGAGCATACAAAATCTATGAAAAAAGTCATTATTTTTAGGTAACCATTGAAAAATGAAGATCGATTTAGAAAAAGTGAGATCGTCAACGACCTTTAAATACTTCTCCTCGTATCTTCCCTAAATTCGGAAACAATCCATCAAGTGGTTCTGGACGTATCATGTCCACCGACTTTGAAAACATCGTTTCGAGAAAAACGCGTTTGAAGTTGGAAGTATGGTGCTGCTAACGCTCGCCCGGCCGACTGTTAGAAGCTATGGGCCATTCAATTTTAGGAATATTTCAATAACATTTTCAGGGATCATAGCTAAAAGGTGATACCATAGAGTAAAACAATTTTTGAAAAATATATTTTTTTGACGTGTAGGGTTCGATAATACGCAAATAGTTCAATCATCGAAATAATAAAATCGGTTGGCAACTCTGCAAATGTTTTTTTTTTAACATAGACACTTTGCGAATCTTTTGACATAGGTTGAAACTGTTCAACGTCGGAGACCGAATAAGTCGCATACAGATCGCCGGTCCGCTACTATCAGCTATGGTCGTTCATATGACAATGATTACTTACACGTGAATAGTCATCATATAACTGTCATAGTCGTTTGGAATTACCAGAAGTGTTAAGTTTCGAAAAATCCATTTTTTCTGTTTGTTCTCCTTTGAAAATTTGTTTTTTGTGGAGCTTGCTCTCGTGTTATCTTGTTTCCACAAATGCGAGTCTTAAAATTCTAAAACAATTGTAAAACATCGGCGAAGCTTATATACGTTTTCAAGAACAATTATTGCGACCCTGTAAGGATTTGTGATGTAATTGATACATATCTTTTATGCATGTTCTTCCCAATCCTCGGCGTACTTGATCACGTTTTTATTATCACAATCATCTCTAATAAAATCTGAAATAAAAACGACTCCATTCACACATGGATTCGTTTTTGAAATGTTGCACAAAACATAAAAATTGTTTTGATATAAAAACGATTCCATGTACACATGGAATCGTTGACGCTGATGAAAATTGTTTTTCTGTACACAAAGAAACAATTTTCATCAGCGCTCGTATACTTTAGACAAGATGTTTGTAAAAATCGGCCCACCATTAAGGAGGTAAACAGATGTTTGTTTGGACACTTTACATTTACACGTTTGCATAGTTTTGAACTTTATTCGCCGCTCTAACTTGGACATTGTAGTTATTTTCAAATGTTTATCTGGAACAATTCTTCCTTTGCGCTGTATAATCACCAACAATCGCACTAGATTGAAAATAAAGTGAATCAACAACTAATCGAAGAATGCCATGTATTCATTCGAAGGGTGCATTGAATTTTCGTGTTATCTGGAAAGTATCGGCGCACTCGTGATTTGCACGTTTGAGTGAAAAGAATGAAAATTGTTGGTCGTTACCACCGGTAACCGTACAATATCGAGCGTCTCGAATCGATTTTCGGTTGAGGTCGGGGAACGAGGGAGTAAACGCGAGTTTAACGACGTTCGGTCGTACATAGGGTTGCACACCGTTATATCTATATACCTAAAATATTCCCTGGCGTTTCTCTGTCTCTTTATCTCGGGGTTGTGCAACCGCGGAAGAAAAGAAGAGGATGAATAGCGTTCTTTCGTCTCGACTTTATGACCGCCATATAAGACGCAAAAAATGTTAAATTTTTCTTATTATATGATTCAACTGGAAGAGTTCCGCGTGGCATGACGGGGAAAGCGTTTCTAGGTGCTATTATTAGGCTCGCTTCGATCTGCCACAAAGGCGTAAATCTTTTTCTTTAGCTCTGTCTCTTTCTCGTTATATTTCCATCATGAAGGATATTCACCTGATCGCCTCACGCGATCCCCCCCAATGTTATGCGATAGAAAGCACCAGCGACGACCCCGTACCGTTCTAACGACTTCGAATCAACCACTATGCCACATAGAATTGCACGGATAACAAGTATTATAACTCTTCCTGGAGCGGCTAAATTGTCCAGTCCAGCTGTAGTATAACTCTCTCGTATCGAGGCAAAGCTTTTTGAGCTCGTGATTGATTCGGACCTCGCGTGCTTCCACTTGCTACCGCGAATTATGGGAAAAGCCCCGATCCCCATAATTCTGCACCAGCTTGTCCTCTCTCTCTCTCCCTCTCTCTCTCCCTCTCTCTCTCTCTCTCCCTCTCTCTCTCTCTCTCTCTCCCTCTCTCTCTCTCTCTCTCTCTCTCTCTCTCTCTCTCTCTCTCTCTCTCTCTCTCTCGCCCTCTCTCTCTCTCTTCGTTTTTTTTTCAAAGTGATATTAACTTTGTAGAGATCGGCAAGCTTGATTTTTTTAGAAAATATTAGGGCTTGTGACTTGATTTGCTCGTGTGATTAAACGTAAGCTTTTATCAACGGAAATTATCTGCGTACGATGAATTTACGCAGCTGGAAATGAAGGTCACTCGATAGTTGCTGTATATTCGTTCCCGAATTGAGACCGTTAAAGTAAAGTGGATTTTGCCTTAAGGCCGGAGCCTGAATTAGAAGGTCCGAAAAATCGTTTTTTTTTATTGCTTCAATCGATAGATAAACTATGCAAGAATATATTTACAAAGTTACAGAGGCAAATTGTAAATATTTCCGAAGATACAAAGCCAAAAGCAGAGAAGCCATTGATATTTGATATTGATATTTCCTCCTGTTAAACACTTTGAGCCCATTTTCTCCAGTTTTTATTTTCACGATTTTTCAAAATTGGCGGGGGTGATAGAAAAAAAAATAAGACGGCCTATTGAATCAAACCAAAGTTTATTTTCTTCAGTATGAAAATCTCTTCAAAGTGAATTAGAAAAGTCTTTAAAAAAGTATTTTTTAATAATTTTTATAGCAAGTTAAGGGGAAATATACACTTAAGAGCCAGAAAAAAGGTCATTTTTGTGAATTTTTTCAAGGAAAACTCATTGATATTTCGGATTGGGGTTTTAATTATCTAAAAGTATATACATTCAACAATATGTTTAATTTTCTTTATTTAAAAATATCATAAATATACAAGGATATTGTATGATTCTTGGAGCGTCGTAAAAAAATCTGCGTTTACGGTACCCACTGACGTTTATTCAAAAATCATCTGAAAAAAAAAACCAAAAACATTATTAAATTAGATACTTGTGACGGGAGATTTTTCTCTAACCGGAAACGAGAACTGAGCGAGAACTCAAATCGGGATCTGGTGCGAGAAACCGTCACCTTCGGCCGTTCCTCTCGTGCGCGTGCATCCGCAACCCGGGGCGCCAGAGACTTTGTATCTCCGGTCGTCTCAACCGGAATAAACTGGGGTCGGGGTGATCAAACCCGACCCGCCAGGCGGAGACTGGAGCTCTCCTTGATTTTTTGATCGCCCGGAATCCTAACCGGGTTCGGAGTCTGGAGGCCTCCTCGATTTTTGTATCGCCGGTATCGTCTAACCGGACTAATCGGGATGCACTTACACGGGAAAGAACGGTTGCGGTAAAGCACGGCCGCTCAGGCTGTGGGATATGGTAGAGGGGTCGGGATTCACCGGAGAGTAGCGTGAGCGAGCGCGAGACCTGTCACTATCGCGACACCGGAAACGTCACTAATAAAACAAAATAATTGTTTTATTTTTGATAGTGCGGGAACCGGTGGAGTAACCACCCGAGAACTTTTTACGTAGACGCACTTTAACGCGAACGCGAACTGCACGCGAACCGACATACGCACGGGAGCGAGAGAGCACGACGACGTGCCTCTTATGCGAGAACGAGAGCGCGAGAGAGACACGACACGTCTCTCTCAATCGCGGCGTCTGATCGACGACTCTCTAAATCGGGAGCGATCGCGATCTCGGAGACAACCGTCTCACGCGAAGGTTCGGTAGCGACTCTGTTACGATAGCCGAAAAATCGGGAGCGATCGCGATTTTAGAGACAACCGTCTCACGCGAAGATTCGTTAGCAACTTTGTTTACCTCGCGCGACCAAGACCGGCGCGCGAGGGATTATGCGAGAGCGAGACAGAGCGCGTTAACAGAAAAAATGTCAACACGCTCGCGGCATCGGACCATGCGAAATCGCTGGTTCAAGCGAGAACTTTATCTCGTATAATATCGAGAGCTGAAATATTATTTCGGGAACTGGAATATTCTAATAGAATATTCCTTTCGGGATCTATATTTTCTGCCCGAGTTACCCCGAAAACGGAACGGTAACAAATCGGGACCTTTTCTCATCGGTAACATGGAGGCTCTCGGGAATCGCATCCCCGGGTCACCGTGCGAAAGCGGGCAAAGCTTCTGTCCAGAAGCGCGGCGCGGAGATATCCAGCCTCCGCCCGTAACCCAAACGGCCCGCTCTCCAGCACGATGCACCACTACGGTGGGGCGCCGGCGTTTCAGCCGGGCGTGCACCGATTCCCCGAGAGGCCTCACTGGGTGCATTCCTCGGTCGGGATTGCTCAGTACGTCGAGCCACACGCCGCTCGACCGAGTTCCGCACGCCAACCTAACCCAAACGAAAACTCAACCCAAAACCTCAAACGTAACAAGACAGACATTCTAGAGAAAAGACCCTTAACATAAACGGATGGGTCGCAACCCGGGCATCGAGAGCATATCTTGATCATCGGTAGCATTTCTGTGACGTGGTTCAAAAAATCACGTCACAGATCTATTAATCTAGTACTTGTCACAGCCAATTAATCTAGTACTTGTCACAGACAATTAATCTAGTACTTGTCACAGCCGATTTTGAAAATATCGATTTATGACAAAATGGCGGCCGTTTGAACATAAATAGTGATTTTTGGGCCAAAAATTAGTTATTATTTTGCCTATAAAACAAAAACTAAGTAACGAAAAAGAAAATCCTATGACAAGTACAAGATAATGGTGTATATAATAAACACAAAAAACCTCAAGGCAATAGGTTCACTGGTTTTCGAGAAATTTTGGGTACCGATTTGTAAAACGTGGTTTTGAGAAAAATGCGTTTGAAAATTTGGGAATGAATAAATCATGAAATTTGTCAACTTACATGGAATCATCGATACCAGGCCCATAGTGTAGGTCAAGGAAAAGCTGCCGATTGTTTTAAAAGTATTTTTTGCTTAGAGTGAAAAGATGAATAGCGTTTGGCATAAAAATATTCACTTTCAAAAAGGATTCACTTTCTCTTCCTCTCTTTCGCCCTTCCAGAAAACGCAGTAGGATCAAATTAGGAAGAGCAAGAGACATTATAAGCGAATAAGTGTACGCTTTTGTTGAGTAAAGTCTCGCGTGACGCGAAGCACTAAGACATCCCGGGGTGCCACGTTTTCTCGCAGGTAGAGAGGTAAGACTTTATCCCACGACGGGTTAGGCCGAGCTTGGTGAAGGGCTTAACCCTTTCTCCGTGTGTAACCGCGTCCGGATCTACCCGTCAGTCTGAGAGAACGGTCGCGACTATCGTTCCTGAAAATAAATTAACATTTCCTGGGTGGTGATTCATTGTTCCGTTTGCCATTCGCTGCTATTTTGTTTCAACATCCTGGCAAAGATCCTGCATAGTGCTGATATATAGATATTCTTGCAACTAAATCTTTATCGTGTCGCGACAACGTCGTGAACACTTTTGGCTCGTTGCATTGCGCACAGAAGCGAGAAAACATTCAACACACCTCCTTCTATCAGGCAAAAAGAAGAGAACGGTAAGCAGAAAGATAAAAATGTACAAACGCATGGAAACAAATGAAATTGCGAGAAAATCATGAGGAAATTACATTGTTTGAGTTATTTCACTACAGACAGATCATACAATTTCACTTTTTCTCATTTTGCGAAAGTGGAATGTACGAAAGAATATATTTTTATAAATTATTATAAATTAACTCCTTTTCGTCAATAAATTAATGGAGAATTAAGCAATAAGGGGAATCTACGGATCATTTGTTTGTCGGCACTAACATTGGGTGAAAATGAATTTGAACTACCCGTGCGGAAATTGAGTTGGGGCTGTAATCGGGCCCCAAAAATATTCCCCTAACTTTATTTGAGCCCCAATTTGGAAGCCACATGAGGGCCGTTAGCGGCCGGTCACACTTTGTCAACAAGGGCCATTAAAGGCGCAATGACCGGGGCCTTATAAGTTGCCTCACTGGCGCCTCACCAAAACCATTTTAGCACCCTGAAAATGCCTCAACGGCGCCTCATCAAAACCATTTCAGCGCCATAAAATATCCGTATCAGTGGATATACGTGTATGTTTAATGCGTCAGGGTATATCTGTATTTGTTTTTATGTAATTGTTCATGTGCATAGGTGTGGGTGTGAGTACATGTGTATGTATGTGTGCGCGCGTAGAAATGTGAGTGCGTATTTGCATGTGAGCCTTTATGACAAAATTAATACAAAGAATAATGTGAGGCGAACTCTCTTCACTGCAACATTTATTTTTGAGGAACTATCCACTATGATAACATTTTTTAGAATTGTGATAGATTGTAACACTCAAGTTTGAAATTATAAGATTATCACATTGATTATAGTTATATAGTTATGCCAGTCCTTTGCATTATTTAAACAAATATATTCTACTACACATCCATTCTAAGGAATGGATGTGTAGTAGAAATTTAAAAAAAATATATGAGTCTACTGAATCACTGGAATCTATTTCCATTGAGGGAAAGATCTTGAAAACAAAGACCAATTTATTTACTTATCCTACACAGTCAGATAAAGTTTATGAATGGAAAATATCAGCGAATTCTTCAGAAGAAATAATTTTCCCTATGATGAGTATTGAGCGGAAATTAGTTGCTATAAAAATGTCGAGAGAACCGGTTGGGACTGTTCACATTTATGCGCTAGCATTACTCCACGTATGAGTGAAACCATGAGTAATTGTTTGTATCTATGTAAAAGGTTTCTTTAATTTGATAGATAAATACTGTCTGATGTTTGTCTGAATATTTGTGTTCATCGTTTATTTTTTATTTGCTAATGCCCTTACGAATTTTCCCAATTTGCGTTCGATAATATTATTCGATCGATGTATATAATCGATTTGAATAATTGAAATACCATCAACCATGTAGCCTGAGCTATTTTTACTGGTTTATCGCTATAATTGTCAGATCTGGGCCTATTGTGGAAATCCCTACTTGTTTATCCCTATACTGGCCAAGTCTGGGCCTATTGTGGAGAGCCCTACAGCTTTATCCCTATAATGGCCAAGTCGGGTCCTATTGCGGAAATCCCTACAGGTTTATCCCCTTAATGGCCAAGTCGGGGCCCCTTGTGGAAATCCCTACTAGGGAAAGCACCAGGGAAGCCCTGAAAGGCCCTTATTTTTTTAGGGATGCCCTATCAGTTTTGCGCACAGGTATGTGTAGGCAATACATTCCTAGATACTCGAATGTAATCGATAAAGTTTATCAGTGTAATTTCACAAGAGTGCCCAAATCGGGACGTACAGTTTTTTTTGTTTTGTCATTCGTTGAGGCACTTAGGTATTTAAAGAGGATGGAGCTATTTAGTTGAGTCAAATGACGATTTATTCATTCTTTTTTCAATGAACCTCAACAAAATGCATACGAAGTACAGATTTATTCTATATATGCTAATTTTTTAAAATATATAATTAAAGGGCATAATTATGCATTTTAACATTTTTATTATGGAAAGTAGAAAAACTTTTGTGTTATTACCAACTTGACAAAACATAACATTATCGATGATTATTATGGAAAAACTACGACAACGAATGTTTTATATAATTTACAATGAAATTTGGGTAAAGATGGGCAAGATGAGGAATTTTTTTTTTTCTAATTGTTCACAAAGGTTCAGTTTGCGTTAATCCGTTGTTAGAAAGGGTTTATCTTGGTGCTAAATAACAGTGAAAATTACATAACCTTTAGTGTGAAAGTCTTGCCCATCTAACCGCACGTTAAATTACATACATTAAACTATTTTTTATCTCTGGTGTTTGGTGGTGAAAAAAGTTCAAAAAATTCGTAAAGACTCAGTATAGTGTAAACAACAACATGTATTTTTTTTATTAAATTTAACCTTGGATTGTGGCTAACGCTCCAACGTCCTTGAAAATAAGTATAGACTGAAAATGTAGTTTAAAAAAATATCCGTTTGTAATTTTCCCATTTGTATTAACGTAAGTATAAAGAGGATTACTGTCATTGGGGGAATACAAAAAATCGATAAAAACCACAGTGATTGATCAAAGGTATAAGAAAAATAAGTAAAAACTCGAAATGATGCTTAAGGTAGTAAGAGCGCGCGCTCTTGATTTCAGGAACACGATTCAGGAACACGATAATTATTTTTTTCTCGAAATATTGAACAATACTGTTCTGCGATGTTGCCATATGTCTTCTTATTATACGAGACAAATATTTTTTACGAAGAATTATTCTGTCTTCACTGAACGTTTTTAGCAAAACTGAATAGTAAAGGCGGTCCAACATTTTTTCACTCTTTCCCTAACTAGTTTGCTACCTAAACATAATTTATTTTTGAAATTTATAAACACAATAGAATGGTGCGACGAATTATGTGACCTGACTTTCGATCATTGCGAACCCTGCAGTGTTAAAAGTTGCAATTTAAAAACTCATTATCTCCCAACCTAAATAGTCGACTGTTCTGGAATTTCACTCAAACATGAATAATGATATGAACAATGACTGGTTAGAATTTTAAAAAAATCCATAGCAATCAAGACCCCGCACTCGTTCCACCTTAAAAAGATATCCGTTTGAAAATTGCTCGTTTCTGCTAACGCAAGTGTAAAGTGAATTACTTTCATTGAAGAAATACAACAAATCGATAGAAATCATAAATAAAAGTTAGATATATAAATCAAACAATAGACCAATGAGGTGCACATTTGTTAAATTTACTGAATTATAATTGACAAATAATTTAATTAAATAACGCTTTCCAATAATTCAATGCATTGGTGGCCAACGGGTCCGTTTATCTTAATACCCTACATACGAGGGTGGGGTGAAAAGTTTCCGGCCTGACCAAGAAAAACGATGTTTTAAATTTCTTTGCTTTATTTTTCAACATAATCTCCATTAACACTGATACATTTCTCATAACGATGTTCTAATTTAGTTATACCAGTTTTAGTACGTAGATTCGTCAAGCTCCTCAAAATACTGATTTACAGCTTCGATAACTTCTTCGTTGCTCTTAAATCTTTTTCCGCCAAGCCATTTTTTGAGGTTAGGAAACAGGTAATAGTCGCTGGGGGCTAAGTCTGGAGAGTAGGGAGGATGCGGCATCAATTCAAACTTCAATTCGTGGATTTTGGACATGGCAACAATCGACGAATGCGCTGGTGCGTTATCGTGATGAAACAAAACTTTTTTCTTCGCCAAATGAGGTCGTTTAATTTGCACCTCGTGCTTCAAACGTTGCAATAACTCTGCGTAGTATTGACCAGTGATAGTCTTACCCTTTTCAAGGTAATCAATGTATATAATTCCTCTCGCATCCTAAAAAACAGTAGCCATAACCTTGTTTGCCGATAAAATTGTTTTTGCCTTCTTTGGGGTTGGTTCCCCTTTTCCAACCCACTGTTTTGACTTTTTTATTTTCAGGAGTTTAGTGGTGGACCCATGTCTCATCAACAGTTATGAATCGACGCAAAAATTCGTTTGGATTACGCCTATACAGCGCCAAATTGTCGGTAGAAATGGTTTTTCGAAGCAGTTTTTGGTCGAGCGTTAGCAAACGCGGCACCCACCTTGCACACAGCTTTTCCATGTTCAAATGGTTGTGCAAAATATTTCGCACACGTTCAGCTGACATCCTACAGGTCTCAGATATCTCATGCACTTTCAACCTGCAGTCTTCCAACACTATTTTATGGATTTTTTTCAATCATCTCTGAAGTTGTGACTTCAACGGGCCGTCCTGAGCGAGGCTCGTCAGAGGTGCTCACACGACTCATTTTAAATTCAGAAACCCACTGCTTAATAGTTGAATATGATGGGGAGGAGTCTCCTAGTGCTGAATCCGTCTCTTCTTTTATTTGTTTTGGTGTAAAACCCTTCAAATGGAAGTATTTGATGACAGCACGTTTTTCCAATTTTTCCATTTTTACGAAAACAACGGAAGCGTCTCGCGCAATGTGCTCTCAAACGCAAACTAACGTAGCGATTGGGCTGAAACTGTACATACAAGCTCGGTAGGAATGGTACTGTAGGACGCCGCTCCAAAACTAGACCTAGTGGCACCATCTCTTGGTCAGGCCGGAAACTTTTCACCCCACCCTCGTACATAATCTCCATTGATATTCTCCAACGAATCATCCACTATTGGAACTGGTCCAACGGTTCGAATGCGGGGGTCATTGTACTCGGTTTTTCATTCCTGAGGGATCAGACAGCGAAGACGGGGTAGGTCGGGTCTTAAGGCTCGTTGGGTTGCTCGCTCGAGAAGAGCTTCCCAGGCCCTCCTCTCTTTCGTCTCGCGAGACGTCGAGACGAAATTCGCCATCTTCGGCACGATTTATCTATATATTTGTCTCCCAGTCCTTCCACGATACAGCGGAGATTAACGTAAATCAAATTTCCATCTAGACGACCGGAGAGACGCTGTGGGCAAACGACAAAAATTGTGCGTCAGAAATAAGAGAAAAAAGAAATCAGGATGACGATTAAAGTCAGCCTGGCAGTCTCGATATCAAGGCTTATCCTTCTACTCCATTTGATTTCTTTTTTATCACCATTTATCGGGCCCTTTTTTATCGATTATCCTGTATAGTAGCGGACACGGGTTATGCTACCGCGACAAATTAGTTCTCGCTTTATTAAGGTACATATTTTTTGTTATTATTCTCGTCGTCAGTCACAAAAGAATTATGGGTACAATCCCTATAAATAATAAACACTTCATTGCGAAACGGCGAAGTTTCTTTCGCTGGTGCAGACGACGCTTGGATTACTTTTTCTTCTTATTTTTGCAGGAATGGAATGCAGCAGTCGGGAGATTTTGACTATTTTCATAAGATAACGCGAATCGAGGCGGGAGTTAATCAATAATATACACAGAAGTAACTTGCGAATAAAACGAGAGACACGATTCCTGCCAGCCTGGAGCCAGCCCATTTTCCCTTTGCGTCTCTCTCCCGTCACAAAAAATACTCCGAGATCCGAAAAAACACATGCCGCGGAACACAAGTCGTACAGTTGATATATATACAAATCGTACGATCTAGCGTTATATATGTGTCCATATGTGTTGTTGAACGAATACGACGAAAACCGTAGGGTGGGTTAGGGCGTATTCCAACAATGAGGCGGCGGGGTTTCCATCTAAAGATTGAATATATGACTAGAGTGTCAGTAATTTTCGCTCAGGCAGGCCCGAACTGGTTTTGTTTGGGCTTTAGCCCTGATAAGGGCCGATTGAGGCTAGCTTTTTTCGCCCTTAAAAGGACGGTGGTTGTGTTGAGAGGGTTCCGAGGATGAGTGGGGGTTGTGAGATCTTTTTTAGGGGTGTCGGTAGTGGCCCCTTAAGGTGCGGAGTTCCCGGATGGAGGAGGGTTGGGAAGAGGTGCAAGGGCACGTCGTTTAAGAGGCGGGGAAGAAACTGGCGAGGAGACGGTAGGGGAGGGTATTGGGGATACCGCTCGGGGCACAGGCATTAACTCCCGGAAGAGTCTTTCGAAGACCTCGTCGAATTCGGCCTGTGTCCGGATTGGTGGAGGGGAGCAGGGCGAATCTGGAGGTGAGGTGCGCGGGGAAGCCGGAGGTGGAGGTAGGGGAACCTTGAAGTTTCCCTCCGGGGGGATGTTCTCATCGGTTTCCCACCTGATGGGCTTAAAGAGTTCCCGTGGGTCTGGTCCGTAGCGCGTGACGGAGAAACCTTCTGCCGGACCGACTCGTTCGCAGCGCCTCTGTTTTCGCCTTCGTTCGGTGGTTGCGCTCCTCTTTTTGGGCATGGGGAAATAATCACAGAGAAAACCTTTTTTTATTTATTTTATTATTTTTTTTTAAATTTTTTTTTTATTATTATTATTATTATTATTATTATTATTTTTTTTTTTTTTTTTTTTCAAAGGGGTGGAGAAACAAAACTAATTTTTACTATAGTATATATATATATATATGTATGTGTGTACTTAAAATTAATTATCCATCTACAGATCTACAAGCTAACTTTGGTTGGGGGGGGGGGGTAAAGAGAGAGGGGGGTAGAATTTTTTGCCACCTTTCGGCGGACAGGGGGGGGTTTGCCACCTTTCGGCGGACAGATGGGACTGCCACCTTTCGGCGGACAGGAGAGGGTTGCCACCTTTCGGCGGACAGAGGGGACTGCCACCTTTCGGCGGACAGGAGAGGGTTGCCACCTTTCGGCGGACGGGAGGGGGTGCCACCTTTCGGCGGACAGAGGGGACTGCCACCTTTCGGCGGACAAGAGAGGGTTGCCACCTTTCGGCGGACAGAGGGGACTGCCACCTTTCGGCGGACAGGAGAGGGTTGCCACCTTTCGGCGGACAGAGGGGACTGCCACCTTTCGGCGGACAGGAGAGGGTTGCCACCTTTCGGCGGACAGAGGGGACTGCCACCTTTCGGCGGACAGGAGAGGGTTGCCACCTTTCGGCGGACGGGAGGGGGTGCCACCTTTCGGCGGACAGGAGAGGGTTGCCACCTTTCGGCGGACAGAGGGGTTTGCCACCTTTCGGCGGTCAGGAAGGATTTTAGGTTTAGGGAGCTTTGCTAGCGCTGGGAGGATTCGCCCGCAAAGAATCTGAGCTCTCGGGCTTCGCGTCTCGCCTTTTATACCCGTCGGCGGGGTTCCAGCAGCGTCGGTTGGATAAGTGCTCAGCTTGAGCCACGGGGCGCTTGCGCCGTGGACAAGTTTTCGAATCGGGTTCGGTGAAACCCCACCGGCGGCGCACGTGTCGCTAAGTGCTAAATTCCCGGCGTCGATACGTCGAAGACGCGTTCCGAGTTCACGGGTTTAACCTCGGAACGCGTTTGACAGTTCGCGTAGAAAAATGTGTATTTTTACTTCCACAGGTAAGTGTAGTGCAATTGTTGCTAATGCGTGTAATGTATAGGTAATATTGTAGCTAATTGTCTCCTTGTTATCTTTCAGGTATTATTTTCTTGCAGGTTTCAACAGCACGCGAGATCTCACGCCCGGCCGGTAAGTGTCACTCTCGGTGACTTTAAATGTTTTGTTTCTCAAATTAATGTCATTACTTTTGTGAAACGTTATTAAAGTTAATAAACTTCATTATTACTTTAATAATTCAATTACCTAATTCCTTAATTTGGTATTTTACAGCGTCTCGACGAAGGATCGACGGAGGCCTGAGATCTGGCGCGCCGAAGACAGCGTAAGAGGTAAGAATTCACATATAATAATAATTGTATCTGTTATATAATCTAAATCAGTCGTTCATTGATTTACTTATTAATTTTTACTTTTTACAGGGAGACGCCGGATGCCCAACGATGAGATTTCCTTCGCTACGCTAAGGAGCCGAGGGACAGCGGAGGACTGAATTCTGGTGCGCCGCAAGAGGTAAGAGTTCCTATATCTGTTAATTTGTCTATTTTTCTTAATACTCTAATGTAGTTTAAATAATAGAGCGTAATTATAACTAGGTTGACTTTTTACAGGGCGGCGTCGGCAGACCGACGGAGGAACTTTCTTCGCCAAAGTAAGAACAAGGGACGCTGCTGTTCCTCGTTCCATATTTTAGTGTATTTATGTTTGTGTAGTGTGATTTATGAATTTTCAATGTTGTGTTTGTTTTTTTTTGTTACAGGTTAAGAAGGTGCAGGGACGAAGACGACGGCCAAAAATTTAGGTGTACGCCAAAGTGGCGTACAACAGTGTGTGTGCAGGTATACATAGTATTATGTGTATGTATACATGGAGTTTCCTCTCGGGCGTTTTCCGGTTCATTCTATGGTCACAAAACTTTTGGCTCACGGAATTGTGTCGCTTTCTCTCTCTCTCCCTCTGTCTCTGGTTTCAAGGATGAGGACCAGAAGAAATAACACTTCGTACAGTGTTTTTTTTCGCACAGTTTTCGGACTTCGGTATAATAATATCCAAACGGTTTTCTATCTTCCCCCAAACGATGTAACGTACATATGTACACACGTACACACAAAAGCATCACTACTTTACATGGATATACAATATGTATATTGGGGTGGCACAAATTCGGCCTCTATTTTTTTTCCTTTTTCTCATCATTCAATTATCTTCTTTGAAGAAAAAAAAAGAATGTCGCGATAGCTGCGAGCAGTCAAGAAATATTTAGAAGTTGCTCAAGCCCCCCAAAAATTTGTATTCTTGAGAGGCCGGAAAAGAAATCAATTTTTTTCTGGCCTCTTCTCACTTATAAATTTGACGCTTTGTAAAATTTTCAAAACATTATGAGTATTATTAAAAGGTTTTTACAGATGCATCTAAAAAGTTTTATAGAATAAAAAAAAAACCAAATGAATAAAAACATTTTTTCTCTTCACTTTTACAGACAGTACAGCCTTAAGAAATGTGATATATTTTTAAGTATTGGGTTTTAAACTTAATTCCTGCTGTTTTATATTAGATGGCATAACTAGTATTATTTTCATAGAAGTAGCACTAAAACTATATTGAAGTATTCGACATGACCTACAATATTCAGTATTCGAGATTGAATTCACTTGTACACCATACTTTTTTTTATAGCATCGAAAATGTCATGTTTTGAACCAACATAATAACATATGCGCGAAGCTTTGCTTTTTTGCTTTAATTGAAGGTTTTTTTAAATAAAATGTTTTTCACAAAATAACGAGTCTTCAAAAAAGTGTAATTTTGGCGAAGTTTTAATTTATATTCGGGGGCTTGAAAAGTACTGAATAAAAATGCTACAACGATAGCTACTGCAATTACGGAAATTTTAGTTTTTCAGAATCTAAAATTGGACAATTATAGAGATATGGTTCCGGCCAGGTCGAGAAAAGTCGTTTCAAGAAAAACGCGAATGAAAGTTTTAGTGTACGTAAATTGTTACGCTACCTCCTCTCACTAAGTTGTCTGCCACTTGGTCAATTTTCTATATTTTCACTTGACATTTTTTTCACATATTTTTGAATATGTAAACGTTGAGAAAATAAAAAAATCGTTTATTTTTTAACCCGTAGCAGTGGTGTCCCGCCTTAGATATAGAGATGGTGCTTTTTCAAGATCAATTTGGCTAGCAACAGAACGGGTCATCAAGAAGGAAGAAATGAGCTACCCGTATGTCAACTACTTCGAATAATTGGGGACATATGTGGAAACGTTTTTGAATATAAAATTTTTCAATAAAATGAGTTTTTCCTCACTAAAAAGTAGTACTGTCTGAGTATGACATTTTTTTAATTCCGAACGGGTATTCAAGAAAAAAGCGGAATTGTAGGACATTTTTATTTGAGTCGCCACATCACATTTGTGCTGATGGAGCTTCCGTTGGTATTACGCATTCAGCTCGCATCTCACGATCAGCGGTACAGGGAGAATTTCTATTTACTGAAAAAATTTAGTTCCCCATTTGCATATGCTTTTAGATTTCCATGCAGAGAATGTTAAGGTCGAAGAACGATCACGCACGTTCTTTGCCACATGCATATGCGGTTTTATATTTTATCTTGAGGCTGCACTTCCAGTTTACCCTTCTCCCGATCCAATGACTATTGAAGGTTTTCATACAAGCTGGACATGCCACGGTATTTTCAAGATCACATGGAAATTGTAGTGGTGTAAGCATCCAGATAAATTAGCAGTGTCTCAACCTCAGCCTTTTTCAGGACTGACGTATTAAGGAGGTTGGAGCGTTAGCCACAATCCATGGTTAAATTTAATAAAAAAAATACGCGGTATTGTTAGACTATATTGAGTCTTTACGAATTTTTTTAACTTTTTTCACCACCAAACACCAGAGATAAAACATAGTTTAATGTATGTAATTTAACGTGCTGTTAGATGGGCAAGACTTTCATACTAAAGGTTATGTAATTTTTTTGTTATTTAGCACCAAGATAAAACGTTTCTAAGAATGGATTAACGCAAACTGAACCTTTGTAAACATTTAGAAAAAAAATCCTCATCTTGCCCATCGTAAACCATGGGCCAATAATCTCGTGACGTAAATATGAATAGGCATAATTATAAATTACTCAAAATTTCATTGTGAATTGTATAAAACATTCGTTTTCGTAGTTTCTTTCATAATAATCATCGATAATGTTATACTTTTTCAAGTTGGTAGTAACACAAAAGTTTTTCTACTTTACGTAATAAAAACATTAAAATGCATAATTTTGCCCTTTAATTATATATTTAAAAAAATTAGCATATACAGAATAAATCTGTACTTCGTATGCATTTTTTTGAGGTTCATTGAAAAAAAATGAATAAACCGTCATTTCACTCAACTGAATCGCTCCAATCTCCTTAAGGGGCTACATCTACCTAGAGGCACGAAAAACAGCCAAATTTCGATTTTTTTCTCTGAAAGACGGTCGGTGAAAAAGAAACATTTTTTAACACAAAGATACGTATATTGAGAGCCTTAAAAAATGACCAAAAAATACAGGAAAACAAAAACATTCGCCGGCAGATTAATTTTTTTCTGCGACGTTCGGCGGTGGACTCCAGCTTAAACGTTCCATCCGAAACCTAAAAACAAAACGTGTTATTCAAGTTAACAATAAATACGAGTCGTTGACGATCGTCGATTTGTAAAATGATTTTTTCTAGCAACGGTGCGACGAATTGAAATTCGAAAATACAAAATCTATGAAACATGTCGCGATTCTTACGTAACCATTGAAAAATGAAGATTGATCTTTGAAAAGTGTTATCAACGACCTTTAAATGTTTCTCATCGTATCTCCTGTAAATTTGGAAACAATGCATCAAGGACTTCTTGCGATATCATGTCCACCAACTTTGAAAACAGTGTTTCGAGAAAAACGCACTTAAGGGGTTAGGTGGGTTTCTAACCCAAAAAGCATATTTTTTCTATTTAAATAAAATATAATATATACATTTTCTATTCAAAATGCCTATAAAGGAGCAACATTTCAACAATATTTTTTCAAAATTCATCCAAAAATTTGCGAAATTCGGCCGGTGGGAGCTGGTTTCCGGCGACCCCTAAATAAGTGTCCACGTGGTGGTCAGGATAACTCATGATAGCGTTATCTGAAATTAAAAAACCAATTTTTTTCTGTTGGTAGATAAGTATAACTCGTGATTGAACGAAGGATTGAATAAATTGAAATTTGAATTTTTGGTGTAGTTGTATGCAAAATAGTTCAATTTTTGGTACAATTTACACTACGTATAGTCTTGCAAAAATAGTTGTAATCGAGAAAAAAATTTCCTTCAATCGCTAGTCAATGCTATTTTGAAGAAGTGTGCAAAATTTCAATAAGATCGGTGCATTAGTTTTTGAGAAATCATGTCCACCGACGTCAAAAATAGTATTTTGAGAAAAATGCGAAATACCTGTGTCGCTCCCGGCCAGTCTCTCCCAATGGGGGAAATTTCCGAAGGCTCTCTTTGCTGGACTTCTACTCCGATTGACTTAAAACTTTGGGAGAATATTCTAAACATATTGCACTGTTAGATAATACAATTTATAAAAATAGATTTAAAAAAAATTTCAAACCCAGGTAAACCCCTTAAAGTTTAAAGTACCGTGCAGCTATACCGCTCACTCGGCCGACTGTTAGAAACTGTAGCTCATTCAATTTTCGGAATATTTCAATGAAATTTTCTGGGAATATAGCTAAAACTCGATACTGTCGGATAAAAATATTTTTGGAAAATGTAATTTTTTGACTCACCTAGATGTAGCCCGTTAACTCCTTTTACGGTTTCTCTGCAAGTTAAACAAGTACGCCACAGATGCTTTCTCAAGTCTTTCTCTGTATTTCTCACCCGAAGCTCTTAGAACGGATCGATATCAAGATGTCATCCGTATACAACAGTACTGGCGCCAATATGGACCCTTTACTTTAGCTATATTCTCGCATAAACCCATTGACGACAAGTCCCAGTGATACGTTCCGTTCGCAACCATGGTGACACAGCTCTGGCTGGAGTTTAGCAAAAAAAAAACTTTTTTATTTCTTAGCACAAAAAATAATAAATAGTACCATTCTTCCATCTTTTAATGACAGCCGAGCGAGCGCTTTTGTTTCTACACATTATGTTCAAATTTTAACCAGACATTGTTCATATCATTGTGCATGTTTGAGTGCAATTTCAGAGCAGTCGACTATTTAGATTGGGAGATAATGGGTTTTTCAAATTGTAACTTTTAACGCTGCAGGGTCTGCATTGATCGAAAGTCAGGTCGTATAATTTGTCGTACCGTTCTATTGTGTTTATAAGTTTTGAATAAAAATTGTTTGGATAGCTAACTAGTTAGGAAAAGAGTGAAAAACGTTTGGATTGCGTTTACTATTCGGTTTTTTTAAAACCGTTCAGTAAAGACAGAATGATTCTTCGTAAAAAAATATTTGTCCCCTATGATAAAGACATATGGCAACACCGCAGACCAGTATTGTTCAACAATTCGAGAAAAAAAATAATGACCGTGGTCGTAAAGTTAAAAACTTTTATCATAAAAATTGTTTGTATTACAAATATTGATATTTTATATTGTTTATGTTATCTTTATTAACAAATCAAAGTGTTGGTTCATTCATAACTAACTAAAAACTTTGTTCGATTGAAAATTACTTCCAAATAAAAATGTATGGTCTAGTATTATTTTAAATATGCCGTGTAAACTCACGTCATTAGAATAGAAAATTATTCCGTCTAAATTTCAATGCAGACCCTGCAGTGTTAAGGGGAGAGTAGGGGTTTCAGCGTGAAAAAAACACTTTTTTGCAATTATTTTCATCTATATGGATAGAGTAAATTTATTGAAACCTTTTTCACATTGTTAAGTGTCATTTCAAGAACATTCCGTGTAATTTGTACGCGAAAATATCCACAAACAAGCCATTGACAAAGATTTTCCAAGAACGCCTTTGGAAAAACACGATTTTCGGTGTTCACTGTATGTCAGCTAGAACTTATCTGAAATCATGTACCATTAAAAGTTAGTCAAAGTATCATCAAATCCTTCCCCCAATGATCTTTGACAATTTTTTTTTTTCATTTATAAATTTTTAGTGGTCATGTAAAGTGAAAAATGCTTTTTTTCACGAAAAATTCCGCCATTTTGGGGGTGGAAAACACCCTCAATGTAAAAAAAATCTAAAACTAACCGTTGGGGGGAGGTATTTCATATGTAGAAAGTGTGTACCAAGTTTGAAATAAATGGGTCATGTAGTTTTCAAATGGCAGTGAACACGGACTTTGAAAAAGTGGTTTCGAGAAAAACGCGGCACCGGCTTGTTTGTGGATATTTTCGCGTACAAATTTCACGGAATGTTCTTGAAATGACACTTGCCAATGTACAAAAGGTTTCAATAAATTTACTCTATCGACATAGATGAAAAAAATCGCAAAGAAGAATTTTTTCACGCTGAAACCCCTACCCTCCCCTTAAGTTGCTATTAAAAAACCGATTACCTCCCAATTTAAATAGTCGACCGTTATGAAATTTCCTTCAAACATGTACAATGATATGAACCATGTCGATTTAAACTTTGAACAAAATCTATAAAAACCAAGAGCGTCCGCTCGTAGTATCTTAACTAGTAGTACAGACGTGCTGTATATAGGAATCGGAAAAATTAAAAGAAGGCTAGTTTTTTGACAGGTGATTTTGTAGGTGCCGCGGGTGCTAAAACAAAGTTTGCCTATAAATCGGGGTGTAGGGTTTTTTTAGGGGATGGGGGTGGATTAATGCCAAACTACAACCCCCATGAGGTCGGTGCCAGGTGACGAAATGTTCAGATAAATCCGGGTTTCATTTTTGTCCACAGCGCCGAAGTCGTGGGAGTTCATTTTGGTGTGAAAAAGGGGGGCGAAATTTTGAAAAATCAGTTTTCTTTCGATAACTCTTTAGGAAAAATTCATACAATTTTTGTTCAAATGGGAACGTTGTAGCTCTTGAAAAGACGCCTCGAACGAGTATTCGATCATCCCTCTCTAATAACATCTTCACCCCCAAAAGAATTGTTGAGGAATTAATAAAAAAATTGTTTATTGAATAACTCAAAAACAATCGATTTTTCGGGGATAGTTTAAATGTACGAAATGTAGAGAATAATTTTCTCTATATTTTCGTTTCAATGGACCACCCTTGAATTTTGTTTTTCAAACCCCTCTCAGGGGTTGAAAATGCAAAATGAAATTCTGGGGAAACTATTGACCGAAAATAAAGAGATACGAGTTTGGCGCTGTGGACAAAAATGTAGCTGAGGGTTGAAGCTACAAATTCTTCCACGGCGGCAAATTCGCGCGGTCAATAGTTTTCCCAGAATTTCATATTGAATTTTCAACGCCCGAGAGGGGTTGGAAAATCAAAATTCAAGGGTGGTCCATAGCAACGAAAATATAGAGAAAATTATTCTCTACATTTCGTACATTTGAACTATACCCGAAAAACCGATTGTTTTTGAGTTATTCAATAAACAATTTTTTTTGGTTTTCTAAATATTTTTTTGGGGGTGAATATATTATCGGAGAGTGATGATCGAATACTCTATCGACGCGTCTTTTCAAGGGCTACAACATTCCCATTTGAACAAAAAGTGTACGAATTTTTTCTAAAGAGTTATTGATTTAAAACTGATTTTTCGAAACTTCACCCCACTTTTTCACCCCTAAAATGAACTTCCACGACTTCGGCGCTGCGGACAAAACTAATACCCGGATTTTTCTGAACATTTTGTCTCCTGGCGCCGACCTCGTGGGGGTTGTAGTTTGGCATCAAATCCACGCCCATCCCCTTTCATCCCCTAAAAAAACCCCTACACCCCGATTTTTAGGCAAACTTGGATTTAGCACCCGCGGCACCTACAAAATCACCTATCAAAAAACTAGCCTTCTTCTAATTTTCTCCGATTCCGGGGTTTTTCAGCGACAGCACCACTGTACTATAGTGGATAAACCTTACAAATATCGATCCTCAAATGCACTCGAACATTCATATCGATTACCCATCTGGCGAGTACTTGATTCCGAGCACAGCGTAGTGCAATTATTGATATCAATTATAAACGACACCAACGTTCTAACTTGGAACAGTACAATACGATACAAGAGTCGCAACGATAATTAGTCGCTGAAGGAGATTTCTTGTTCATTTTCTAGTGACGATTCCCGGGACAATCCGATCCCCTAATCAGTGGCAATTATTTCCGAACGAATGAGCTTAAGAAACGAGTGTGGTCGAAATTCACTACTCGGTCCAGATTAACGCCAAACTTTTTATACGTGTATAAGTACATGTGCCCATAGCGTTGC
The DNA here is from genome assembly GCA_964007375.1 of Ophion obscuratus. NCBI lineage: Eukaryota > Metazoa > Arthropoda > Insecta > Hymenoptera > Ichneumonidae > Ophion > Ophion obscuratus. The sequence continues at coordinate 24,157,795 of OZ023318.1, read as the reverse complement.
ACACCACACACACACACACACACACTCACACACACACACACACGCGCGCGCGCACACACACACACACACACACACACACACACACACACACACACACACACCTATGGATTTGTGTGCACTGTGAACTACCCTCTGGTTCTCCGTGCTTCCACTTTTGCACTTTACTCAGTTGGGGTCTTGTTCGCTCGCGCCGCTGTCATCGTGGTAAAGCCTGGCGATACACGTTTCCGGTTTTGCACGTTATTTCACCCGGTATCACGACTCTACGATCAATAATCCCACGAGAACCACGATTCTCTCTGTTTCTCTCTTTTACTTCGCCCTCGTCCTTCTATACTTCTCCTTCGCTGGCCTGTTCTCTATCTCCCACTGCAGAGTACGCAAGGGTACCTCAATGCCGGAAGGATATGTCGAGTATCCGGCCGTAGATGACCCTACGATGAACTTAGCTATAAAGACGACTACACACGGTGGCGCATAGATGGGCAGCGTGGAAAAAAAACGACAACTACGATCATTGCTTATCGACAAATTTAATAATTGCCGGGCTGTTTAGTGTACGTGAAAATAAAATAGGTTCACTTTTGTATATGCACGTAAATGATCGAGGTTATTGCTAAATCACTTTTAAAGGGTGGGGAGAGAAACGAATTTTGTATGCTAATACTTTGTGCGATGTTACCAGTGCCAACTTGTGATAGCAAAATATCAACGATGTGTGCGAATGAAAATCGCGAAAATTTGAAAGAGTACGGTTGATAATTGTTATTATTATTTACATATTATTAATTTGAAGGAGTTAGGATCATCGGAAAAATATTTTTGGTTGTTTAAAAGTTCTAGTAAAATAGACCCGAGCTTTGGCAACGTCGCTCTTTCGTAATTCCGACCTGTATTGTACCGGTCGGCGTTTTCAGAAGTTATGCCAGAGCAAAAGTAGGCAACAAATGATTTGGAAAAAAAACATTGGTGAGTCGCAAAGTTTCCGATGGAAAAGACGATTTGTCAGTGGTCGTGTCCATAGGCAGCGTACTATGCTTACCGAAGCTAGAAAAAAGGGAGTACATCATAATAAATAAATGAATGAGTTCCCCTTACTTGCATTTGACTTTAACGTATTTGAAGTTGGCGCGCTAGGTCTTCGATTGGTTCTGCTATTCCCATAGTTCCGACGTTGCCATATTTCAATACATACGTCCAAGGGCGGATCCAACATTTTTTCTGGGTGGCACGGGTGGGCACGGGGTGGAGGGGGATGTGGCTAGTCTGGGACTCCTTGGGTTTTTTTTATAGTCGTTTTGCCCCCCCCCCCCCGTATTCAGGGGGGCACGACGGAACCCCCCCCCTGACTCCGCCTCTGCATACGTCTCAACGTGTCTCACTTTTTATGCGAAAGCTATAACGGGAGAAACTGAAATGGTAATGAGGTTGCCCCATAAAAACCAGTGCGATCGAGTGGAGATTGACGTAAACTTTAAAATTTAATATTTAAGGGGTCTTCGCACTTTAAACGCTCAAAAAAGCTATTTTCATGAATTTTTGATAGGTTTACATTATAGATATTGATCTAAGAGTTGTTACGCTTAAGGGGCTATACCAGTGTGAACGCTGAAAATTTGGGTGATTTTCGGGAATTATTTGGAAGAAAAGTACTCAATTAAATGTTTCGGACAATTAAGAATATATTTGGCTATGCTACATAATTTTTTCATAGAAAAATATTGAGATTCAAGCGACTTATGCGCTGCCTTCGGAGGCGCCAAAAAAAGTTTCTCCACTGCTGACATGACTCCGGCCGATTGAGTAGCTGAAACCGAAAAAGGAAAAATGTTTTCATACTGGAAGATATTTCATGTACGATGACCTAGGATTTTCGAAAAATATCACAATCTAACAAAATGGCGTAGTTATGAAAAAAGTATTTTTTCTTGCCTACAAGATAGTCGTTTTTTTCAATGCCAAATTGTCCATTTTCATTCAATAAAAAATATCCTACGTCATTGTAGAGTAAATATATTCAAGAGTACTCAGTTCAAATTTTAAGTCAATCGGATAATTGCTCTTTGAGTTACAAAACGTCAGCAAATTTGAAAAAACTCATTTCAAGAAAAACGCGTTTAAATATTGGCTATCGATTTTTGCAAGATAAAATGATATTTACCATAAAAACTGCTAATCAGGTATACCTGGCTCGTACAATGGACGAGCCAGGTATAGCTCCTCTTCCTCCTCTTCCTCGAACAAGGCTGCTGAGAGGCAAAAATCGTGAGAGCATTCTTAACAAATCTTTCAGAAAAAGTATCTTTCAGAAAAATAAATAAATATGACAATTTTTCTTACCGTGGTGTGGTGCCTTAATAGATACACTTTCGAAATACATAAAAAAGGTTTTTTTTTTAATTTACTTAAGTCACTATTTATAGACGAAAAAGGTAGTTAAAAAAATGTCGTACAAAAATTGTAGGTCTGCGCTGTTGATGAAATCGCGGAGATGGATCATCCGGAACAAAAAAATCGAACGGTTTTAGATTCAGTATGTTAATGGCTATAGTGCATATCATAAGATTTTTGATATATGGAGAAAAAGAAATGCCGGACATTTTTCGAAAAAACATGTTTTTTCACCGTTTTTGGCAAAAAAAAATAGTGAATATCAAATTTAAAGAAAAATCCTTGATGTGCGCTATAGCTATAGTTATAAAGAATATATGGTTAAAATTTCATAAGGATCGAATCAGTAGTTTCGAAGATTTTACTAACCAACCGTCGAAAAACGAAGGTTCGGGAAAAACGCGTTTAACGTTTGTTTGGGTTACATAAATACAATTTTTTAAGTTATGTATTTCGAAATTGTATTTATGAAGTCCAACAACTTTTATATCAGTATCTATAATATAAACCTATCAAAAAATTCATGAAAATAGCCTTTTTAGCGTCTAAAATGAGAAGATCCCTTAATAAATGAGTGCGTGAGCTTCCGTTCTCCTTTTGGTAGTACATTCAGAAAACATACCATGACAACTAATAAAATTTATATACAAATCTATGCACCCTAATCTTTTTAAGCAACAACCTTAAGCTTGACATTAATAAAGATTCGAGCCGCTCGGCGTTTGTTCCCGTGCTTCGTAAATGATCGCAAAAATGTGACAGAAGGAGAAAACCCGAGTTCTTTTTTACGGTCATGCGCATATAAATTTCGATGGGGCCCAAATCAGGGCCCGATCAGGTTACCCGACTGCCCTGGTAGGGCACTAGTAATTCAGTCTGAAAGGGCCCTACTACGAAATGTAACGTTATGTCACATATGGGCCTGACCTGGTTGCCTGATCAGGCCCCTATCAGGTTGCCTGATCATAAAGAAATGCATGTAATATTTCAAAAATCCACAATGGAATGAACCACTTAATTTAGAGTTCCACTACAATGATTTTGTATCATAATTCGTCATTCCTTGGCCTGCTGAAATGTTTTTGTTCGAAGAAAATATTTCGCCTATATGGGCATCGAACCTCGTACCTACCTACCCAAAGCTACGCACGCTGCCCCTATGCTACCGAGTGCTTGTAACATCTTGGTCTCAGATATGGCATAAGAGACCATATAAATTCCTATAATTATTTGTTGTATCACATACAGTATATCAATTAGTTAATATCATTGTGACAATTAAAGAGGTTTATCGAATAACATTCTATAGATTTTTGAAACTTAACCTTATACATATATATATATATATATATATATATTGTGACGGAAAATATTTCTCTAACCGGAAACGAGAACTAAACGAGAACTCAAATCGGGATCTGGTGCGAGAAACCGTCACCTTCGGCCGTTCCTCCCGTGTGCGTGCATCCGCAATACCCGGGGCGCCAGAGAATTTTGTTTCGCCGGATTTCTCAGCCGGACTAAACTGGGGTCGGGGTGATCAAACCCGACCCGCCAGGCGGAGACTGGAGCTCTCCTTGATTTTTGTTATCCCGGAATCCTAACCGGGTTCGGAGTCGGGAGACCTCCTCGATTTTTGTATCGCCGGAATCGTATAACCGGACTAATCTGGATGCACTTACACGGGAAAGAACGGTTGCGGTAAAGCACGGCCGCTCAGGCTGTGGGATATGGTAGAGGGGTCGGGATTCACGGGGGAGTAGCGTGAGCGAGCACGGGATCTGTCACTATCGCGAGGACGGTAACGTCACTAATAAAACAAAATAATTGTTTTATTTTTGATGGTGCGGGAACCGGTGGAGTAACCACCCGGGAACTTTTTACGTAGACGAAACAACGCGAACGCGAATTGCAGGCGGAACGACATACGCACGGGAGCGAGAGAGCACGACAACGTGCCTCTTATGCGAGACCGAGAGCGCGAGAGAGACACGACACGTCTCTCCATCGCGGCGTCTGATCGACGACCCTCAAGATCGGGAGCGACCGCGATCTCGGAGACATCCGTCTCACGCGAAGGTTCGATAGCGACTCTGTTACGATAGCCGAAAAATCGGGAGCGATCGCGATTTTAGAGACAACCGTCTCACGCGAAGATTCGTTAGCAACTCTGTTTACCTCGCGCGACCAAGACCGGCGCGCGAGGGATTATGCGAGAGCGAGACGGAGCGCGTTAACAGAAAAAATGTCAACACGCTCGCGGCATCGGACCATGCGAAATCGCTGGTTCAAGCGAGAACGTTATCTCGTATAATATCGAGAGCTGAAATATTATTTCGGGAGCTGGAATATTCTAATAGAATATTCCTTTCGGAATCTATATTTTCTGCCCGAGTTACCCCGAAAACGGAACGGTAACAAATCGGGACCTTTTCTCATCGGTACCTGGAGGCTCTCGGAAATCGCATCCCCGGGTCACCGTGCGAAAGCGGGCAAAGCTTCTGTCCAGAAGCGCGGCGCGGAGATCTCCATCCTCTGCCCGTAACCCAAACGGCCCGCTCTCCAGCACGATGCACCACTACGGTAGGGCGCCGGCGTTTCAGCCGGGCGTGCACCGATTCCCCGAGAGGCCTCACGGGGTGCATCCCTCGGTCGGGATTGCTCAGTACGTCGAGCCACACGCCGCTCGACCGAGTTCCGCACGCCACCCTAACCCAAACGAAAACTCAACCCAAAACCTCAAACGTAACAACACAACCATTCTAGAGAAAGGCCCCTTAACACAGACGGATGGGTCGCAACCCGGGCATCGAGAGCATGTCTTGATCATCGGTAGCATTTCTGTGACGTGTCTTAAAAAATCACGTCACAACTCCCCACCCCTTAAGGGTGGTTACGATCAGGGAACTACGTGACCTCTGCTAAGCAAAAGCCATAGCTGAAATGCACACGGTAGCAATCATTGTCCTTCCCAGTTGCAGTCGGTAGCTTTAACGGTGGGAAGGACCGAGACCTACTGCGGGAAACCAAACATCCGCAGCGCGAGAAAGGAAACCAGAACACCAAACAATTGTTCGTATTCGATGGCTAAAATGTATCTCTCCCGTTACAGTCGGTAGCCTAAAGGTGGGAGAGATCGAGATCTACCGTGGGCGACTAATCGCCCTACAGCACGAGAAAATAAAATCGCAAAACACAAATTACAAAATATGTGTGTTTTTGCATAAACGGTAGCATGGGTGTCTCTTCCAATTACAATTCGGTAGCCTTAATATCGGGGAAGAGACCGAGACCTGCCGCGGACGGACAACCGCCCTGCGACGCGAGAAATAAGAGGTGCAGTGAGCAAATCGAGATCACACTTACCACCACCAGGGACGGACAAAATCAATCGGAACGGGCTTACCACTCAGCCGTAGCGTCCTCATCTGGGTGGTGGCTCCGGAATCTTGCGCGAACTGCTCCAACCTGACCTCACCTCTTCCGGTGAAGATGGTGCCGGGAACCTGAGTCAATCCGTGGCAACTCGCGGGAACGGTGAGGCGTCACACCCACTGCGAACGCCAAGGCCGGGGCCGGGCTGGCACGACGAAGATCCATCGTTAGGCTGCCCTTTTCCCACGCGAACTATGGGCCAGAGGCCCACCTCACGGGAACTGTGAGGCTTTATTGCCTCACGCGGGAACTCTGGGCCAGAGGCCCAGATTGCGGGAGTTGTACGGCGTGGTTGCCTCACGCAAGAGTTATGGGCCAGAGGCCCATATTGCGGGAGCTGTGAAGGTGTCGCCACCTCACGCGAGAACTATGGGCCTGAGGCCCATATTGCGGGAGCTGTGAAGGTGTTGCCACCTCACGCGAGAACTATGGGCCAGAGGCCCACATTGCGGGAGCTATGAGGCGTTATCACCTTACGCGGAAACTATGGGCCACAGGTCTTTAACGGGAGCTTTTAGGGGTCGGCCACCAATGAGGGTTCTACCCGATGGGTGCCGCTACTTGCGTCCGACCCGACGTTAACTATTACATAATCCCAAGGAAGGATTTCCTTCGGGGGGGGGGGGGGGACGTATCGGTAGCTGAGGGTGTACCTCGTAACTGCCTTCGCCAGTTTGCGGGTTCGGTAACTGGTCGGCGTGGTGTCGCTACACGGGAGCTTGTCGAGAAAGTATTTGTCAAGGCATATCACGAGAGGCAAAGGAGAGTTCCTCACTCGCCTCCTTGTCCGTTTCCCGATTGCAAGGGGGTAACGGGTCGTGGACACGCCTGACGATCTTATCGGTAGCATAAGAGACGCCGGTCGTCCGGACATTCTCTATGCCGGTGACCCGTTTTGCCGTAATTGCAGCAGCTGGGTTCACTCGGCTTTCCGGTAGCCTCCGTGGTCTTCAGGGGACCACTCGGTAGCGGGGGCGCGGCTTCGTCCGCCTTGTCCCTCTGGAACTAGCCCATAAAGGGGCCTCGGAAATCACTGGCGTGGCGGCGCAGACCGTGAGAGGCTGCGCTCACGTATCGCCATTTCGGGAGCTGACGTCCGTTTGTTGCGTTGTAGCAACGAGGCGTCTAATGTCTCGAGAGCTTCGTGGCTGCTCTTAGGCGTCACGCGTCGGCCGCCTGGGCGCGATCCGGTCGGGTCGGCTGTCCCATGGTCGAGCTCCGCGGGCCCAGTGCCAGGTCCGCGATCGGTAAAACCTCGTCCGCTTCTTCGGACGAGCGTTCCGAGAGCCGTGACGGGAGCTCAGGCACCCTGTCTTCGGTCGCCATGGGGTATTCCCCCCGGGACACTCGGAACACGAGAGTGTGACTGGCTGAATCGAGAGCTAAGGGATTGTATCCCTTTTCGTCGAATTTGATTCGACGACATCGAGAGCGGCAGACAGAACAGAAAAAAAATAATTAAAAAAAAATAATCCTGTCTGTTTGGAAAAATAAAATTTTCCAAAAAGGCGAGATCGGGGGGAACTTTCCTTCCTCTGTCAGAGAACCCTGAAACAGGATCACATGCGAGAGCGAGAGAGAGGGAAAAAAATAATTTGAAAAAAATTCCTCTATCCGAAATACATTTTCGGATTTCGTGAGCTGAGGGAATCTGAATTCCCTTCCGTCGAAAGAGTCCGACGGAAACGAGACCGCGAGAGAAAAGAAAAAAAAGAATTAAAAAAAATTCTCTCGATCCGTAAGAAATATTCGGGTTTCGGGAACTGGGGGAATTTGAATTCCCTTTTGTCGAAAGAATACGACGAAATCGAGAACGCGAGAGACATGAAAAAAAAGAATAAAAAAAAATATTTATCTCTCAATCCGAAATAAATTTTCGGATTTCCGGGAACTGGGGGAATTTGAATTCCCTTCCGTCGAAAGAATATGACGGAATCGAGAACGCGAGAGGATACAAAAAAAAATAATAATAAAAATTACCTCTCGACCCGAAATAAACTTTCGGATTTCCGGGAACTGGGAAATTTTATTCCCTCCCGTCGAGTGAATTCGACGGGACGTGAGCAAGAGAGAAAATTCATTCCAAAAAAAATTTTTTTTAAATGTTGATATTTTCTCTCGATCCGAACTATTCATTCGGATCTACGGGAACAGGGAAATTTGATTTCCTCCCGTCGAGTGAATTTGACGGGACGTGAGCGAGAGAGAAAATTAATAAAAAAAGAATTGACAAAAATAATATTTTCTCTCGATCCGAAATGAATTTTCGTATTTTCGGGAACTGGGGGAATTTTTATTCCCCTCCGTCGAACGAATCCGACGAGGTCGAGAGCGATAGAGGAAGAAAGAAAAATAAAAGAAAAATAAAATAATTTCTTCTCTCTATCCGGGAACGGTACAGAAACCTCAAATCGAAATAAAATTCCGATGGGGGCGAAGCCAAACAGGAGAACAAAGAAAAAATAGATAAAAAAAAATAAATAAAACACAAAAAAAATCCTATTGGCTCTGCTCGAGAACTGTAATGGGAAAGAAAAAAAAACAAACAAAAAAAATTGTTACACCCACTTACATCGGGAACGCACGACGCATAATCAAGTTTTACTTGATTAGGCGTGCCACCTCGGAGACACCAGATATATAATATTGCGCGTGCCACCTCGGGGACACCCGATGTGTGGTATCGCGCGGGTCTCGCCGCGAGGTACGAGAACGAAGCTCGAGAACGATTTTCGTCGTTCTCGAAAATTCGAGAGCCGGCCGAAAAGAAAAAAAGGAAACAACAAAAAAAAATCTTATCGGACTAACGGGAGCAATTATTCGGGTCTCGAAAAGTCATTTTCGAAACCCCGGTAGCAGATCGAAAAAAAAAACACAAAAAAACGAAAAGACGACAAAACAAAAAAACACGCAAAACAGAACAACAGACAAATACAACATTTCGATATCGAGATCCCCGAGAAAATCTATGAAATTCCCGGGTAACGAGAGCAGAAAAATCTCGAAATAAATTTTTTCGAGATCCCAGGAGCGAACAAACGGAAACAAGAAACAACTTTAATAAAACGAATTACACGACAAAAAAAGACTAGCAAATTGAAAGGACGGAGCACATAACATGAAAAAAAATTCATATCGAGAACTCGATTTCGTTCCCGAAATCAGCGAGAGCAAGCTTGGAATTTGACAGTTTTTTTTTTGTCAAATTCATAACCACGGGAGCTAGCATTTTTTTTTTCGTCTCCGAAAATAAATTTTCGAAGTGCTCGGGATCGCGGAAAGAACTGAATAGAGGTTTTTTTCTATTCTTTCCCTTCGAAATAATTTTTCGAAGTCGCGAGAGCACCGGGGAGGTCGGAGGATAACTCTCCCCGCTAACGAGAACGACGCAACTCTGCGGAGCCTTGCATCACGGAAACCACGCAGGAAAAAAAATCGTAATAATATTTTTTTTTTGAAAATAAAATTTTCCGACTGCGCCGGGAACTCACCGGAAGATGATCAGTAATCCAAATGGACGATAATCCCTGGGAATCGAGAACACTTATTTTTTTTTTCCACGGGAGCACTTTTTTTTTCTTCGGGAGCACTGTTTTTTTTTTCCTCGAGAGCACTTTTTTAAATTTTAATTCGGGAGCAATCGCGAACGTTTATTCCCGAAGAATACTTCGGGAACGCACGAAAACGCGTAACGAGAACTAAGAGGAAAAGAAAATATTTCTTTTTCTCGACGAGAGCAAGAAAGGTGGAAAGAACGGGAAAATGAATAATAATTAAGTTATTCTTTTCCTTTATTCCCCTTAAACTTTACCGAGAGCAGCTACTCGCCGGCGTGGCCCCACGTTGGGCGCCATTTGTGACGGAAGATATTTCTCCAACCGGAAACGAGAACTGAACGAGAACTCAAATCGGGATCTGGTGCGAGAAACCGTCACCTTCGGCCGTTCCTCTCGTGCGCGTGCATCCCCAACCCGGGGCGCCAGAGACTTTGTTTCTCCGGTCGTCTCAACCGGAATAAACTGGGGTCGGGAACTTATTACGTAAACGCACTCAACGCGAACACGAACTGCACGCGAAACGATATACGCACGGGAGCGAGAGAGCACGACGACGTGCCTCTTACGCGGGAACGAGAGCGCGACGTCACAGGCGCGAGAGAGACACGACACGTCTCTCCATCGCGGCGTCTGATCGACGACACTCAAAATCGGGAGCGATCGCGATCTCGGAGACAACCGTCTCACGCGAAGGTTCGGTAGCGACTCTATTCCGATAGCCGGAAAATCGGGAGCGATCGCGATTTTGGAGACAACCGTCTCACGCGAAGATTCGTTAGCAACTCTGTTTACCTCGCGCGACCAAGACCGGCGCGCGAGGGATTATGCGAGAGCGAGACAGAGCGCGTTAACAGAAAAAATGTCAACACGCTCGCGGCATCGGACCATGCGAAATCGCTGGTTCAAGCGAGAACGTTATCTCGTATAATATCGAGAGCTGAAATATTATTTCGAGAGCTGGAATATTCTAATAGAATATTCCTTTCGGAATCTATATTTTCTGCCCGAGTTACCCCGAAAACGGAACGGTAACAAATCGGGACCTTTTCTCATCGGTACCCGGAGGCTCTCGGAAATCGCATCCCCGGGTCACCGTGCGAAAGCGGGCAAAGCTTCTGTCCAGAAGCGCAGCGCGGAGATCTCCATCCTCTGCCCGTAACCCAAACGGCCCGCTCTCCAGCACGATGCACCACTACGGTGGGGCGCCGGCGTTTCAGCCGGGCGTGCACCGATTCCCCGAGAGGCATCACTGGGTGCATCCCTCGGTCGGGATTGCTCAGTACGTCGAGCCACACGCCGCTCGACCGAGTTCCGCACGCCAACCTAACCCAAACGAAAACTCAACCCAAAACCTCAAACGTAACAACCCAACCATTCTAGAGAAAGGCCCCTTAACACAGACGGATGGGTCGCAACCCGGGCATCGAGAGCATGTCTTGATCATCGGTAGCATTTCTGTGACGTGTCTTAAAAAATCACGTCACAATATATATATATATATATATATATATACACACACACACACACACACACACACACACACACACACACACACACACACACATATATATATATATATATATAATTCCTCTCTCTCTCTCTTCGCCTTTCAAACCTGCCGGAATATTCTAACACGCATCCGAGTTGCATAGCGTTTTTTGTCGTGACTGTCCATAGCACCTTTTTCACATAGAATTCAGGAATGCATCGAAACTCCGAAGCTACGATGCTGTAAAATCGAAGTTTCCATGTGGAAAATAAGAGGTTATGTGCATCTATCGACTGCTGAGGCAGTTATAGGGCAAGCCTATTTATGGCCTCATCAGGGAAAGCCATAGTGTGGCCTATCAGGGCAAGCCTTGGTAGGGCCCTATCAGGGAAAGCCTCAGTAGGGCCACACTAGGAACAGCCTTAGCTAGGCCCTATCATGAAAAGCCTTAGTAGGGCCAGACTAGGAACAGCCTTAGTTAGGCCCTATCATGAAAAGCCTTAGTAGAGCCTATCAGGGCAACCCTTATTAGGTCCCTATCGGGGAAAGCTTTAGTAGGATCTTATCAGGGACGGCCTTAGTAGGGCCATGTCAGTGTAGGTATCCGTAATAGGTGTTACCCGTATCACACTCCAATCGGGGCCTGATCCTAGTCACGCTAACTCTAAGAAGTTTCTACTCGGGTAATTGATACATTTTGATAGTAAGCCAAGGAGAAAATTGTACCACGTGACATAAGAGTGTGACAAAGATAGCTGATCATTTGTTTCTCATTTTTCTCCGAGACGATTGACATCTCGGCAAAAAGTCTCATTTTGCGCTCTATTGAAAAAATAACAAAGAGGGACTTTCTTGTTGCAAACTGTTAATCGGCTTAGAGAACAGTACGCAGCGGGGTTTTGAGCTGCTTTCGCCTTGCCATAAACTATGATATGAAGATTCCTTCATTTTCATTTAATCCTTCACTCTTTTTGCTCAATTCGGGCACAATTTATTTAATGCTCTTCGCCTTTTTTGTGCATTCATCAGGTCGGAGTTGATTTTAGTTTCTTGATTCTTCTTCTCCGTAGGTACTCCAATACGGAAAACCTTACTCTTTTATATTGTTGTTTGACATTGTAATTTGATAATTGTTTGAGTGCTTATTTTGTTAGGAAAGACCTTCATACTAATCAATCATGCAAAAGCTGGGGCTAGGGAGACCGGTAAAAACTCCATTACATTCTCATACCTTTGCATCATCCGGTTTCATTTGGTTGCAAACATTCTTCAAAGTAATTAAGGCAGTAGTCTGATCTAGAGCGAGATTTTTGACGTCATTTTGGGGTTGGGATATGGTTCAAACCGTTGAAGTTGTCTTGATGAAATTTTTACATATGTATTTATTGCTACTTTGAGAATGTATCTACATGAAAAAAAATTATTTTAAATATTTTCATGTAGTTTTTTATTTTTTTACAATATGGTCCGCCGAAAACCGCCTGATGTTGTATGCATCTGAATATATATATATATATATTCTCAATCTGTATGAGTATTCTGAGCACTGGTAGCAGGGTTAGTACTTAACAAAATTTTGTTACAAAATGGCGGCCTGTTAAACTTTGATTAACGACGATTCATACATTTTCGGGTATTCGACGAGTTATAAAATATGGGCAAAATTATTGTTCGACTCAATTCTGCTACCAGTCCTCAGAAAGAGGCTACCGAAGGTATGTACAAAATTTGAGCTCGATCGGTCAATTAGTTATCGAGATATCGTGGGCGCCGATTTGAAAAACATAGTTCCGAGATAAACGCGTTCAAAGTTTTGATACCGTTAGATGAGGTTTGCGCGCGGCTTGCTTATAATTTCTATTACTCTGCTAATTTTTGAAATATAAATAAACGGTTTTCACAAGCGTATTAAGAAAGGTCTGAGGAATAATAAAATGAAGAAAATATCGATTTTGTCAAATTTCTCGACCAGTCTACTGCCTTAAATGGATGCATTCACACCCTGGTCGATCTTAAACTTTACTTAATAACGAGTGAGAAGCCCAATGAAGATTCTGTTGATCGTGTTCAATAAATTAACGTCATTTTTTGTCGGGGCACGACCAGTATACGAAAAACCATACTTTTGAGAATCTTATTGCAATATTGCAACTGAAATTGTTTATTGTTCGATAACAAATTTGGCAGTTACATTGTGGCAATGTTCCAAACGTGAATATTATTTTTATACACTACTCAAATTACAAAAAAGTGAAGTTCATATCAAAGTAAGATACTCCGGGATTTTAAGGGTTGGAAAATATCGTCACGAAAGGAAAGAAAACGTGAATGTAGTTCCTTTCGTTGAAATGTCGTCTGTCGGACGTGACGACGTCTTTTCAGATGAGGTAGCGCGATTCTCGAACCTTCTCATTAGTAAACGTTATAATTACTATCCGGAGAGTTCTACTCGAATACGTCGGGGGTTGGGGGTTCCATCCGTCCGAGTATGCGTCGCGTTGAGTGATTCTCTTCAACGTGAAATTCCATCCGGAGCATTCACTTGTGTACACGTATACGTTGAGCATATATACGATGAGTGTGGATTCACAGTGAATTGTTTTTACTGCACAATTCATGAACGGAAAGTATGACAGCGATAGAGACATGGGGCGGAAGACTAACAGAGGGGAAGAGAGAGTGACAGAGAGAGAGAGAGAGAGGGGGGGGGGGGAATCAGTTCGTGTGACGATAATTAATTATCGCGTTCTTCGAGACTGTTCCAGGATTGCTCAATTAATTTTCTCTTCATTCGCTGTCCTCTGCTGAGAAACTCGCATCACCTGACGGAAGACAGAAAGAGTGATAAAGGGAGAAAAAGGGAAGAACAGTGAGAGGGAGAGAAAACGCGCACGAGAGATGCCCTTACCATTGTTGTATTCCCAGTAAAGTCGTAATTACATTCTATGATCGTGAAGAAAAAAAAACAATTTGGAGGTGAAAAAAAGCGTAAATGACCAACTATAATTAATGATAAAACTCGACCATGCAAACGCGCCGCAGTGTTAAAATGTATAATTAACGTTGGTCCGTGTTCTTTGGACACTTTGCGTAGATGTCGACAATGAAATTCTCTTGCTCCTCTCGATCTCGCTGTCCGCCCCTCTCGTGGATATTACCCCCGGTGATTTATCATGCCGAAGGAAATATTAATAAAGAGACTTCTTGGGTCTCGGTTCATTTCAATTGCTTGCGATGGCATGCTACTCGTCCCGCATATTCTAAGCGTTGGGACGTTATTGGTGTATCGCGTGTGGGCGACGCTGTACAAAGGGCGATGTCCTGGAAATGGCTAAGAAGAAATGTACGGTCCATATGGGGCATTCGAAGTTAATTCGAAAGTGATGGGGGCAAAGTTCCTGACAGTGCCGATACCACTCTTTTCCAGCAGCATCGACAGGAAAATATTATTATATTTCAGATTCGAAAAATCCCATTGACAAAAATAATAACCAATAAGTGTTGAACCCATCTCCAATCAAGCGAAAATCGAGAAAAAAATCGACAAATAATTGCGAACTGCATTTCATTATTTTCAAGCCGCCTCATCGTCAACTTCATTGCTCTCTACTTTTCGATCGAAAAATAAATTGAATTTACCCTTAAATTATGATGTACTTGGATTGTTTTAATTTTCCAAATTTGTTGAGTTTGTATAATTTGCTAAATCGTTATAGGTCAAAGGTCGTCGTTAAAAATTGTCAGACGTTATACGGAACACTCGATATTTTCGCATTTCAGCGTGCGTCACCGCATTTCTATGCTCTTAGCTTGCATACATCAATATATAGGTAGATATATAAAAAGAACGGGAAGAGAAATGAGAAAGGCGTGGAAAGTAATCTTTGATGCTGCAGCAGCCCTCTCCCGGGTCGAGGTGGGCGAGCTGGTAAAATGTCGTTTCATAAGGATATAACGATAAAGCGTTGCTGCAACGCCTGCAGACTCGCGAATGCTGTTCAGTCTGGGCTGTATGTGTGCATATATATATGCATGTATTCCTAAAAAGTGTAAGGGCGTAATTTATATAATTTAGCAGTCATATAAATACGAGTTACGCTCTTATTTATGACCTTATGAACAAGGCTACTATTCACGCAAACATATATACCCGTATGTACATATAACATATATACAAATATATAGTTATGCCTGAAAATACATGTGTATATATGTATTTTAACAGTGAATAAAAAGACGTCGAGGAGCTCGGGAATAGCGCAGGATTTATACGTGATAGGGGTTGCGCCGCTTTAAAGCAATTTTTCCATCCACTGACTTCCGGTATCCACCACTCTTGCACTCTCCTTCCCTTTCGCCCCTTTCCCTTATCTTCAATCTCTCCTTTCCTCTGTATCGGTCCTCAACGAAGTTGAGAACTTGGCAAATTATCGTAGTAGATTATGGAATGCTTTTTTCAACGGTAGGAAAGTAATAATGGGGTGCGAATAAATTTTCCAGGTACGGGTGCTGCAACGATCACCTCAGTTTCGCGATTTATCAGTTATTAAATTCGAGATTTTGTATGTTAGCATTGAAGATGCTTTCAAAAATGCATATGTTGGATGTCAGATGAAACTAACGCTACCCCCACTCCACTGCCACCGTCTTGTAGTAGAGTGGGGGGGAGCTGCGACATGCTAAATGCCTGTCATTGGTTGAAAAATGCCGAATGACATGTTGTGTACATCTACGGTAAAAATTGTAATGTAGTGTAAATTACATGTAAATCACATGTAGATGGTTGGATGGACGGATGGATGGATGGATGGATGGATGGATAGATGGATAGATGGATGGATGGATAGATGGGTGAATAGATGGATGAATGGATAAATGGATGGACGGATGGATGGATGGATGGATGGATGGATAGATGGATAGATGGATGGTTGAATAGATGGTTGTATGGATGGATGGATGGATGGATCGATGGATTGATGGGTGGATGGATGAATGGATGGATGGATAGATAGATGGATGGATGGATAGATGGATGGATGGATGGATGGATGGATGGATGGATGGATGGACGGACGGACGGACGGACGGACGGATGGATAGATGGATAGATGGATGGATGGATAGATGGATGGATGGATAGATGGATGGATGGATGGATGAATAAATGGATAGATGGATGGATAGATGGATGGATGGAAGGATGGATGGATGGACCGATGGATGGACGGACGGAGGGACGGACGGACGGACGGACGGAGGGACGGACGGACGGACGGACGGAGGGACGGACGGAGGGACGGATGGATGGATGGATGGATGTATGGATGGATGGATCGATGGATGGATGGACGGATGGATGGATCGATAGATGGGTATTTACATGTGCCTGTTTTATATTACCCGAAATGTCTCATTACATTTTCAATGCCATGAGATAGTTGCACTTTGTGTAATATTTGTAGATTTTAAAAATTTGATGACTCATTTCTAACGATTTTTTTAGGGTAAACAGATAAGCGCTTTGAGTTAAAAATTTTCTCCGAGTTCGCGATATTTTTTTTTGTGCAAGGACTTTTAGTGAAGAGGACAAAATTAGTGAATTGTCGTCGTGAATATGGAGGCGTTATATATTCCACATATTTCTTTTGGTTCGCGTGTTTTTCTTATTTTTCGGCTTGAATACTTGGAAACATCTCTCAAAATAAGACTGTGTTCTGTACGCCGTTATTGGTAACCATTTTTGTTCATTAGGGGGCTACATCTACCTAGAGGCCCGAAAAAAATAGTCAAATTCCGACTTTTTTCTGGAAAACGGTTGGTGAAAAAGAAACGATTTTTTTAAACACAAAGGTACCTATATTAAGAACCTTTAAACAAATCGCCAAAAAATACAGAAAAATATAGGGATGACTAGTGGAATACGGTGGGGAATATAATAAATACAGAAAAACGACAAAATCATGGCCGCCGGCAGATGATGACATTTTTTTCGCATCGTTTGACGGTGGCCACTCTCCAGCTTAAACGGTCCATCTGAAATCTAAAAACCAAACGGGTTAATCAAGTTAACAATAAATACGAGTCGTTTACGATCGTCGATTTTTTAAATCATTCTTGTTAACAACATGGCCAAGAATTAAAACCCCGAGCATACAAAACCTATGAAAAAAGTCGCAATTCTTACGTAACCATTAAAAAATGAATATCGCTTTAAAACAAAGTGAGTTCGCTAACAACTTTTAAATTTTTGTCATCGTATCTCCTCTAAGTTTGGAAACAATCCATCGAGTGGTGCTCCAGATATCATGTCCACTAACTTTGAAAATAGTGTTTCGAGAAAAGCGCTCGCCCCACCCACTGTTAGAAGCTGTAGCTCATTGAATTTTGGGAACATTTCCATGACATTTTTAGGCAATAGATCTTAACGGTGCTCCTATAGAATAAAAATATTTTTGGAGAATGCAATTTCTTTAACTATCTAAGTAGATGTGGCCCGTTAATTTTCGACTATGAGGGACGACTATCCTTCTCCAGGTCTCGCACGTTTAGTCGAAAACATACATCGTGAACACGCTGCATATTCAGAGTACAGCGAAAAATTAGAGTTCCAGTGTTACGAAAGGCAGTGGCCAAGTATGAACCGCCCTTTTTACTACTTCCTTTCCATTGTTTTCCGATCTTGAAGAACAAGGGTTATAAGATCGTGGCGACTCTTTAGCTCCTTAGTACACGTTAGGGTGGCACAAATTTGGGCTCTATTTTTTTCCTTTTTCTCACCATCCAATTATCTTCTTTAAAGAAAAAGAGAATTTTCTCGAAAGCTGGGAGCGGTCAAAAAATATTTGGTGGTCGCTCAAGCCTCCCAAAAATTCAAATTTTCATAAAAAAAGTCGATTTCTTTTTCGTTTATTTTTGACCCATGAATTTGACGCTTTATTATGAAAAATTAACCTCGCGAAAGCTCTTGCCGGCCAATAAATATTTAGTGGTCGCTCAAGAACTTCGAAATTTCCAATTTTCGTATTCTTTCAACTCTTTTCACTCATAAATTTGGCGCCCTCTAAAATTTTCAAACCAATTAATCCTTTTTTCTTTAGAAACAGATTTTTCAAATTTACCTCACTCTTCTAACCCAAGAATTATAATCTTTGTTCTCATTAAATAAGTCTTCAAAGCTCTTGTCCGTAAAGAAAATTATAGGCCGTTTTATTTGTAGACCTGAAATGGCAGCTGTTTTCCGCGCATCGTAATGCGTCCCACAGTTGGTCTCGTTAGTCAAACTGCGGACCAATCGAAGCTGTACTCTGTGACGAGCGACGCCATAATACAATGATACATAACAACACGTATCTTTTAATTGGTGTTCGTTACAAATGATTATAATCAATTATTCAGAAAATGTAACACTTCGCTGTTTATTTTGTTTTTATGCTTCAAGGAATTATAGTGCATGCGAAATTTATTTCTTTGCGGAAATTGTAAATTTCGAAAAGCTTGAGCGACCACTAAATATTCATTGGCTGGCTAGAGCTTTCGCGACGTTAATTTAAAAATTGTAACGCGTAAAATTCATGGGTGAGAAGTGGACGAAAAAAAAATTTATTTTTCAATGAAAATTTCAATTTTTTTTCACCGCTCGGAGCTTCGGCGGAAATTTTTTTTTCTTTAAAGAAGATAATTGGATGGTGAGAAAAAAAATAGAGTTAAAATTTGTGCCGCCCTAGTACACGTGTATACAGCCCTCGGGCATACGTGTTGTTCCCCTCGTAGATTCTTTTTTCTCACCCTTGTTCGTTATTTTCTGATCTCCAGAGTCTATTCAACGGAAGGCTGACAATTACGAGAACCTTCGGAGGATGTAAACTTGAATTGAAGTAAATCAATTGAAGCCTGTAAAAGCAATCGAGTACGAACTTATAGAAACTCATAGAAGAACTTATAGAAGTTTCTTCATTTGATGAATAGGGAAGAAATTGAACGGAAAAAATCAAATTGAAAATAAATCGCCCTACTTTGCGGACTGTTTTCCTAAATGCATTTAGCACAGTCTAAGAGTTGGGGATAGCTTTCATTTTGGAAAACGGAAGAACCAGCTTTTTCAACTTTTTGCACAGTATTGTAAAAAGTTTGAATGAAAACATTTTGAAAAAAAAGTACGTCGAAACTCGAGAACTGTCGACTTGAACAAAATAGCCAGAGGATCGTAAGATCGTAGGGACTCTTTACTGTGTACGCGTGTATTTCTGGCCCTCGCGAATACGTTTTCTTTCCCTCGCATCCTGTTTTTCTTTTTCTTCCATTTTTTTTCCGATCTCTCCGAGTCTATTGAATGAAAGAGTGACGATGAGGGGATATCTCTAGACGATGAAAACTCGAATTCGAGTATAGATATGTTTGGCGAGGGGAGCACAAGGGTCGGAGTTCTCAACGGGCTCTTTTGCCCTTCTTTAAACTTCGTCGTGTGTTCTTTGCGGAAATGTGGCTTCTGGAAAAAATACTTTCCATAGAATTCACGATGAAAATGTCAATAGCAAGGCAACATCACTTTTGTTCTTCATGATCTTTCGTCTCCGGGTTGATTCTTTTCTCCCCCTGAACGAACAGCCCCAAGCTATTTGTTTCATTTATGGAATATCGTAAACAACACGGTTATTCTTAAGGCGTTACCCCCACTTGTAGGGAAAAAAGGCCTTTTTCATGAATTTTTTAAAAGAAAACTACAAAACTTTTTTAATCGATCAATATACCATCTTAAAGAACACATCTTGAAGAACTTTCAGTAATTTTTTTATTGAAAAATATTACATTGTTTAGTGGCAAATGGTCATCAATGAAATAATGTTTTTATATACACGGTTTGCGGTGACCAACATTGCGGCGAAGTCGATCATCTGAAAAAAAAATGCGGATGGATTTAGTCAAATATAAGTATAAACTAGTCTTTAATCGAAGGATTTTAAAAAATATTCATTTTTCACAAAATGGCGGACAGTCAAAGTTAATGGTTCGATTTTAACGAAAAAAACGGCCGTTTTTTGGCTATAAAACGGCCATTTTTTTCGAAAAAAAAATCGAACGATTAAAGACTACATTTTTATGTGTTAAATAAGCCTGCAAAATTTCAAGAAGATCGGTTCATTAGTGTTCGAGTAATCTTGGTCACCGACTTCAGAAATGCCATTTTGAGAAAAACGCGTTTAAAGTTTCAATTTCCGGTCGTTTACACAACGGATTCTTCTCTTTCAACGCTCATATCTCAGTCAATTTTTTTCGGATCGACTTGAAATTTTCAGGACATATTCTCAGATACTTATACTTCAAAAAAATGCAATAAAAAAAATCGATCTTTTTAAAATCGCAAGTGGGGGTAACCCCATAACTGAGGCATACGCGTAACAGAAATCCACTTTTTTCGCTGACAAATGAGATCGCGGATCTAAAGAATCCCTACGGCCACGTTATCTTCCTGGCGAATGAGGAAAAATTCAAAGCGTCAGTGTCGAGACAAAAACGGAGCTCCGTGTTGCAAGATATAAAAATGTACCGAGGAGAACAGAGAACTAGAGAAAATTGTCGAAAGAGTAGTAACGAGGTTCGTGTAGGGCGAGTTTTGCAGCTCTTCTTCTCACGTGAAACTTTACTTTCTCCACATTTTTTTGCACAGGATTTGGTATACGTTATGGTGGCACAAATTTGAGCTCTATTTTTTCCTTTTTCTCACCCTCCAATTATCTTCTTTAACGGGTTATACGCGGTTAGAAATTTCAAAAAATCGTTTTTTTTTGCATTTTCGGAATGTACAAATATGTGAGTATATTCCCTGAAAATTTCAAATCGATCCAGCGAATATTCTCGGAAATACTCTTGGAAGTATTTGTAAGGACGCTCGGTGCGCGTCTCCGAGCGTTCGAGAAACTTCAAACGCGTTTTTCTCAAAACGGTGTTTTCAAAGTCGGTGAGCACGATTTCTCAAAAACGGCTCAACCGATCGGTCTGCAATTTTAACACAACCTTGTCAGATATATTCTTCAGGTATTGATCGATGAAATAAGATTTCCGATAATTATTTCTATTTTTTTCACCGATTTAACGAAAAAAATTTGGTCGAAAATCGAAATTGTTTCTTTCCGGAGCCACCATTTTGTCAAAAATTATAATTTCGACTATTACTTCCATCAATTCCTGGATTCATCTATCCCCTAAAAGAATCTTTTTGGTTTTTTCGTTTTAGATAATCCAAAGCGGAGATATACTTTGCTCACCGCCTGACACTTTTTTCGGGGACCTCCAGGAGACTTCCTACAGGAGCAATGTTAATGAATATTTTTGAAAATAAAAAATGCCGATCTAAAGCTAAAAGATGCCACTGAACTGCCTAATACTTTTCGTTTTGCCCAAATGAAATCCTTTTCCAAAACAAAATCGTGAAAAAACGACTTTTTTGACCTTGCAATTGCGTATAACGCCTTACAGATAAAAAAAATGCCGCTGAAGCTGCGAGCGGTCAAAAAATATTTAGAGGTCGCTCAAGCCTCCCAAAAGTTCAAATTTCCATTTAAAAATAGATTTTTTTTCGTCTACTTCTCACCCATGAATTTTACGCTTTATAATTTTTCAATTACCCTCGCGAAAGCTCTAGCCGCCCGATGAATATTTAGTGGTCGCCCAAGGTTTTCGAAATTTACTATTCCCGCCAAAAAATAAATCTCGCATGCACTATATTTGTAGCTGCACTACCTTGTAGCATTAAAACAAAATAAACAGCGAAGTGTTAAATTTTCTGAATAATTTATCGCAATAATTTGTAACAAACACCAATTAGGCGATATGTGTATTATCCTATTATGGCGTCGCTCGTCACAGAGTACAACTACGATTGGTCCGCAGTTTGACTAACGAGACCAACTGTGGGACGCATTTCGATGCGCGGAAAACAGCTGCCATTTCAATTTTAAAAATAAAACGACGTATAATTTTATTTACGGACAAGAGCTTTAAAGAATTGCTTTATGAGAACAAAGATTATAATTCTTGGGTTGGAAGGGTGAGGTAAATTCGAAAAATCTGTTTCTAAACAAAAAAGTATTAATGGTTTAGAAAATTTTACAAAGCGTCAAATTTATGAGTGAGAGGAGTAAAAAAATGGCGAAAATTGCTAAAACGGTTTTTGACCACAAATCTGGTAATAAAAACAAATTTAGGCAATTACTTTTTTTTCTATGTATACATAATTCTTTGATTATAAAAACTTGTTAATGTCGTTTATGTTCTTCATACGAGCAAGATGCGAAGGGAATTGAGCAAAAGAACATTTCGGATCATTGTTAATCACTATTTATTTATAAAGCTCGTCAATCACTACTGAAAAGAATTTTTCATTCGTGACATGAATTTGCTTTACGGGAGTAAACGCAAATTGGCGATAACTTTGGTTGGACAAGTAACCAAAAAAATTTCGTACAAACGATAAAAAGTGTGAAGGATTACAACTTGGCTTAGTGGACGCGTGAAAAAAGATAACGTGCGAATTCAGCAGGTTGGGGCAGAGTGGATTCGACGATAAAAATTGGCAATGATTAGGAGGGACAGAAGGCGTAGGGTTAGATCGAGATAAGATGTGAGGAGAAAAGAGAGTGACAGAGGCAAGTTTATACGGGCGAGTGTCGCTGTATATTGGCCCTAATGCGGATCAGGGGTTATAAATAACTCGTGCATTACCTCCGAAACGCCTTCAGCAAGCTTTTCGACCCCCTCTCTGCCCACCGCTTTCACCCCAACCGCCGAGGTCTGCATCGAGGTTGGTGGGAGGAATGAGGGATATGTGAGGATCAGCGCCGGGAGATATATTCAAAGATTGAGTGTAGTAAACGCGAGAGAAACAGCAAGGGGGTGAAATCCAACCCCTGTTAGAGCATAGACGGATGATCGGGCGTATACCTCGTTCGCACTCTCACACTTTTTTAGCCTTTACTCTCAAAGTACACACGACGTCACAGACGTGCGGCTTGAGTCAGTAAAACTCCTCCAATATTAGATCATGCGATCAAGAATATCTTTTCTTAAGGCCTCAGGCCACAGTAACAGGTATAAAATCATGTGCGAATTTAACCATATTTTTTTCGTGTGAAAAAGTGATTCACTCATAAAATTAATTACACATCTATTTAGTATGAATATCAAGCTGTTAGTACAGTCGTGCTGTCGCTGAAAAAACCCGGAATCGGAGAAAATTAGAAGAAGGCTGGTTTTTTGACAGGTGATGTTGTAGGTGCCGTCGGTGCTAAATCCAAGTTTGCCTAAAAATCGGGGTGTAGGTTTTTTTTTAGGGGATGAAAGGAGATGGGGGTGGATTAATGCCAAACCACAACCCCTACGAGGTCGGCGCCGTGAGACAAAATGTTCAGAAAAATCCGGGCTTTAGTTTTGTCCGCAGCGCCGAGGTCGTGGAATTTCATTTTGAGGGTGAAAAAGTGGGGTGAAGTTTTGAAAAATCAGTTTTAATTCAATAACTCTTTAGAAAAAAATCGTACACTTTTTGTTCAAATGGGAACGTTGTAGCCCTTGAAAAGACGCGTCGATCGAGTATTCGATTATCACTCTCCGATAATATCTTCACCCCCAAATAATAGTTAAAAAACAAACAAAAAAATAATTTATTGAATAACTCAAAAACAATCGGTTTTTCGGGTATGGTTCCAATGTACGAAATGTAGAGAATAATTTTTTCCATATTTTCTTTGCTATGGTCCACCCTTGAATTTTGATTTTCCAACCCCTCTCGGGGGTTGAACATTCAAAATGAAATTTTGGGAAAACTATTGACCGCACGAATTCGCTGCCGTGGAAGAATTTGTAGCTTGAACCTTCAGCTACATTTTTGTCCACAGCGCCAAACTCGTATCTCTTTAGTTTCGGTCAATAGTTTTCCCCGAAATTCATTTTCAATTTTCAACCCCTAAGAGGGGTTCGAAAAAGCAAAATTCAAGGGTTGTGCATAGGAACGAAAATACAGAGAAAATTGTTCTCTACGTTTCGTACATTTGAACCATCCCCGAAAAATCGATTGTTTTTGAGTTATTCAATAAACAATTTTTTTGTTAATTCTTCAACAATTCTTTTGGGGTTTAAGATATTATTGGAGAGGGTTGATCGAATACTCGAACGACGCGTCTTTTCAAGGGCTACAACATTTCCATTTGAACAAAAATTGTATGAATTTGTCCTAAAGAGTTATCGAATGAAAACTGATTTTTCAAAATTTCACCCTACTTTTTTACGCCCAAAATGAACTTCCACGACTTCGGCCCTATGGACAAAAATAAAACCCGGATTTTTCTGAACATTTTGTCTCCCGGCGCCTACCTGGTGGGGGTTGTAGTTTACCATTAATCCACCCCCATCCCCTAAAAAATCCCTACCCCCCGATTTTTAGGCAAACTTGGTTTTACCGCCCGTGGCAACTACAAAATCACCTGTTAAAAAACTAGTCTTCTTCTAATTTTTTCCGATTCCAATATACAGCACGACTTTACTATGTTAGAAAATATATATTTTTTTTTCGATGAACAAAATGGCCGTCTACTAATATTTTCTTTTGTTATCTTTTTTTAGGCGCTCCGCGACGTGACATTTAGCATCCACAATTTTGTACCTAGAACAAAGAACAAAAATTCTCGTCAATCTACATTAGAATACCTAGAGAAGCACGTACGGAATTTAAAAAATATTGTTTTATTCAAAAGTTGTAGGTATTTGAACTTAAGAAATGAATTTTCAGTGAAAAATTTCGTTATAACTGCTCATAAACTGCTCATAAAATGAAAAGTTTTCGATTAATCAGAAATTCCGTACGTACTTCTGTGCGAAATGCAATTAGGAACATAACTTTTAAATTTGAAGTAAATCGAGGGAAAGTTGTTGAAGTTATTTGTCACGCCAATTGGAAAAAAGCTGTTTCGAGAAGTTTCGAGTAGTCAGCCATTTTGTACATCGAACAAAAAATATATATATATATATATTTTCTACCAGCTTGATATTCATACTAAATAGATGTGTAATTAATTTTATTAGTGAATTACTTTTTCATAAGAAAAAATGGTTAAATTCGCAAATGATGTTATACCCGTTACTGTGGCCTAAAGCCTTCAAGTGTATTTAACTTCGAATGGTACTTAACCTCTCGGGGGATTGTGGTTTTGGAAATTGCGAGTAGCGGAAAAATCCCTTGGATATAGGGACCCCAAAAATATTTGAAATTATTTTTTTCTACACTTGTAAATTCGTAAGTTTTCTTCGGCTTGGAATCACGAAAGTGATTTTGCAACATTTTTAGTTTTCAATTCCTTATTCGTATAAACATATAATATTCCTATAATCGTTTGACGTATTGGATGACTGGCAAAAGGTGAATTATATTTTTTTGTAACTTATAAATACCATTGAGGTCTGAATAATTAATCATTTCCATGAAGGCCATTAGTTCATTATTAAGAAGATTTTTATTATGAGATACTCAAACGCCTTGGTTCCTTTCGATAAAAATATTTTGAAAAGTAAAAGTTCCCGGTTTCTGCTTTTCACTTTCTCTTTATTACGTGGATTGGAAAGAGGGTGCAAGAAAAATGTTGTACGGTCGACAAGGTGATTTGTAAGTATATTAAAGGGGTGCCGGAAGCCGTACAAATGATGAGCTCGTTGCACTTAACATCTTTCTCGCCCCTTTCTTTCCCTGCATACACTTGAAACAAGGAAATTAATATATATCTTCAGACATCGCCTTTGCATATGTTTAGCTCACTTGTGCTAAGGTCAGCACGTGGCTTATTCCTCGTTGTGAAGTTCTGCACCTCGCACCAGAAAAGAGAAAAAAACAGAATATTATTGAACGTGTAATCATGATTATAGAAACACTAGAGGAATCTACAGCAATAAATTACTAATTATTAACACATCAAACATTTGAACTTTCAAACATTCAAGAATGTTTGTCGAATGTACTTTTTCCAAAATACATACATACTTCCATAAATATATTGAAAAATCAAGAATCTTTTTTTTTTCAAATCGTGGTAAAGAAATGAAAAAAAGTGTTTTTATTTTACGTTAGCACAGTTATTTCATTAGGATAAATGGTAAAGTCTGGGATACATTATCTTTAATTTTTAAAAAAGAATTGCTTCATGTGGCTTCGGTAAAGAGTGTCTTCTCAAATGGGCTGTGCGAAACACGTTGGTTTCGGAGTATTTGTGGAATTGCTTCTTATCACAGTCCGACTGTTGATCCTCCTCCTTGAAGAGGGAATTTACTCTGCTGGAGATAATGTAGAAGAGATTCTATTTTTATTGCCAATACGCGAAGGATCACATAAAATGGTATATTCGTGGCAAGATTTTACAAAAATCAGGATTTTTTTGTACTCCTTATTATTCATGCTTATCCATTCTGTACTAATATATGGGTCAATAAAAATAGTAGTACTTGGACAGTCTGTTTCCATTTTCGAAAGTTGCGATCAGCGCCATGAGTGCAGTATTAAGGCGGGATATACATTTAGACGGGAAGAAAATTAACAATATTGAGGGATTTTTTGAACTAAAAAATAATTATTCTACAATTATTAAACGTTACATGTACTTTAATAGTATATTTAAGTATACGAAACAATTTTTTTTTAAATTAATTCATCATCAAAATGGCGGAGCTGTGGCAGAGTGACGGTGATTAAAATGAAGAAAAAGCAAATTTGAGGAAATGGCAGGCATTTACAAAAAAAAATCAACATTTCTGTAAAATGTGGATTAAAAATGTAGTTCTTTTCCAATTTTCCAATTCCAATATTATCAATATTTCAACCAAGTTTCAACTCAATCGGCTTAATGGTTTTTAAGTAATCCTGCACGTCAATTTCGATAATGCAATTTTGAAAAAAACGTATTTGAAATTCACGCCCGCTCCGAATCCGAGCGGTGAGGCACAGCGTTGGAGGGCTGTAACGTTTAAAGTTTTTCCAATTTCGCTTTGAAACTTTGGGAAAATATTCTACATATATAGTTTTATCTTTTAAAGTAAAACAAAAGACATCGATTTTTTTATCGTTGTAAATGTATATCCCCCCTTAAGCATAATAATAGACTATCAATGGGTAGGTGCTTTATTGTACTGAAGCATCTAGTCGGCACATTTTTCCGTACGTGGCCATTTTCTTCTCCCTGCGTCACGTAATCGTTGTCAAGCTTTGTGGTGACACTCTTTGTTCACCATCTGACCTTTTGGGGCACATTCATGTTGAGTAACTCTCTCCTGGTCGAAACACTAATGAGTCTACGAAATGGCGTGCTTGCCATCATAAGGGAGCCTTGCAACAGATGTACGACCAGTTTTGAATAGCTCAATTTTGGTGCCACTTGTAAATTTGTCGCTATAAACTTTACCAATCATATGAATGATTTCCAAACACAAACGAGCAAGTTTTTGGGGAAATTGGATGCACACTTTCTGTTTGATGCGCTCGTCATCATGAAATCCGACACACTAAAAGTTGGACGTTTACTCAACAGTGCACCATTGCTATGTAAAGATTTGCAGGAACGTTCTGCCTGGCAGGGGCACTCATAAGGGTCGCTGCTAAATGGAAAATGAATGTTGAAATCTCCCGAAAAAACTGCAAGAGAACTATACGAGAAAAAAAATGCGGTGGCCCTTCTGGGCCGGGATTCGAACCTGGGACCTTTCGATTGCCGGTCGACTGCCCTGACCACTAAGCTACGCCAACCCGCTTACCAGACCTTTCTCGCATAGTCTCGATCTTCGTAATGCACCGTTACAATATATTTGACTATCGCATACCAAGGCACAACGTTTGAGTACGAGGTCAGATACTTTCCGGACAGTCCTCGTATATATCCCGCGACATTTTTTTACAACCTTAAAAATGTTTAACGATCCAATATTATTAAAATAATAATTATGTTTAGCGGCACGTTATACTAAAAGTTAAATTTCGGTTTAATGATTTCCAGCCACTATTACTATTAAATATACTAGTAATATTAGCGAGAAGATAAGAGTTGGAACTCTCCAGATATCTCTATTGATACAGGGGGTCTTCTCACTTTAGACGCTAAAAAAGGGCTATTTTCATGATTTTTTTAATAGCTTTATATTATAGATATTTATATAAAAGTTGTTACACTTAATAAATACACTTTCGAAATACATCAACATTTTTTTAAATGTATTTATGTAACCCAAACAAACTTTAAACGCGTTTTTCTCGAAACAACGTTTTTCGACGGCTTGTTGATAAAATCTTCGAAACTACTGAACCGATTCTTATGAAATGTTAACCACGTTTTCTTTACAACTATAGCTATAGCGCATATCAAGGATTATTTAAATTTTGATTTTTACTATTTTTTTGCCAAAAATGGTGAAAAACACGTTTTTTTTTTTGTTTTTTCGACAAATATTCACCATTTTGTTATTTTTGCATATATCAAAAATCGTATGATATGCGCTATAGCCATTAACATATTGAATCTGAAACCGTTTGATTTGTTTATTTCGGATGATCCATCTCCTAGATTTCATCGACAGCGCAGACCTACAATTTTTTAGAACCTCTTTTAACTACCATTTTCGTCTATAAATATTGACTTGAATAAATATTTTTTTAAAATGTATTTCGAAAGTGTATTTATTAAGTGTATTTATTTATTAATAGACTTTTTTAGCGTTTAAAGTGAGAAGATCCCCTAATAAAATCAGGAGAGATTTCTGTACAGTTCAGGCCTTCATGACAGATGCGCCTGCCATTATTATCAATAAATGATCATCAGCATTGTATGGGGAATGTAAATTTTGAAAAATTATAAAATCCCCAATATGATCACATCGTCTATCCAGAAAAGGCGTTAAAAAAAGATTATACAAAGATGTATTAAATCAATTCAAATGTTCCAAAGCTTATACCACCATATACATTAAATGTTAGGATTCGGATGATAGAAGAACGCAAATGACGTACTTGGCGAGTGCAACGCAAAAATTATCAATAAACATTTCCACAATATGTTTAAATCTTTACAGAACATATAATCCTAGAAAAGCTTGACCGTGATTGACATTATCGCGTGCTTTTTCGTACACTTTTGTCCAACGTCACACTAGACCATCGTGTTCAGTGATGATAATTGCCAGTCTAGTTGTCGTAGTCAGAGGCGATAGAAACTTGGCGTGCCAGTTTCTTTTCGCAATGGCCTACGTACATAGATCATTCAAATAATCGAAGGAGAACAGGTTGCAAACTGCTAGACATTAATTCGCAAGCTATGCAATCTCTACTCTACTGAGGATCTAGTTAGAATGATACATTGATGTCCAATGCGGGACTACATGGAGTACCTCCACGAAGATCAATTTTATTGATTACATACAGTATGACCCTTTTTTTGTTCATGTCTCTAAAATTATTATATAGGACTTTATAAGAGTAGTTGTTAGGCATGCCATTTTTTCTTCGTATTTTATCCGGATCTCAGATTTTTTCTTCGTTTCGATTCTTATGGTCTTGAAATAAATATTAAAATATCGTAATTACGAGGGATGTCATGATTTTCAAAATATGCGTTTCAACTATTCCTTTATTTCTTATATTATTTTAATGAAACATGTACAAAAGTTATTGCGAAATAAAAAACTGGCACGTGCAGTCTTTATTACCTTAGGTTACGACAACATGGCTGGATTCCACTTTTATCAAAATCGTTTAAGAAAGCCCTTGAACGATTGAAAAAACGGACCAACTTTCACTTATTTGGCTTAAGTTTTTTACGTTTCCGGAAAAAAAAGCTTTCGCGAAATATCTTTTTTTTCGAAATCCGAGCAGTAATGGCCATGTGAGATGTCGAACGTGTAATGCCACGAGCATTACATGTTCAGTAAAATATGCATTTGGAATCTACGTCGAGATTTTAAATTAGAAATTCGATTAAAGTAAAAAATGTATGTAAAAATGTTTATCCATCACAAAAGCCTATTAACCCATTTATACACTTGGGTTATATACATGTCGATAAATATTCTTTACTCAAATAGTACTAGCTATAATAGCTAACGGTACTATGACACCAAAAAAATAGGAATTTGTTATTACTTTTTATCGATTAAATGAATATCAGCATTTTTCATTGTCTGCGATAAGTGAAAGACAAATCCATGTTCTTGGCTTCTCTACATCTAAAAATATTAATTTTTCAATGACTGCTATTTATATACGAAAAACACATTTTTTGGCTACCCAACAACAAAAGATTACCAAAGAGCACCAAACTTATTATAGCTTTCAATATGCAGAATAAACGAAAATAAATTTCTTCAAAACAATTGAAATGTTTAAATATCAAAAGACAAAATATAAAGAGAGTTTTGAAAATATATATTTACTTAAAAAAATTTGAAACTAAGGCGCGTTAGTTTCAAATTTTTTTTAGTAAATATATTTTTTCAAAACTCTCTTTATATTTTGTCTTTTGATATTTTAACATTTCAATCGTTTGGAATAAATTTATTTTCATTTATTCTGAATATTGGAAGCTATAATAAGTATGTACAGAATCTTGTTCGTTCATTACAAACCCACACAGCTAAAGATTAAAGGTGAAGGTACGTACGATTGCCCTCTGTCTCGCCAAGCTTTGTCGTAAGCCGATGATCAAATGCCTCACTCTGCCCGTCCCCGAAGTTCAAAAATAAGATTTGAAGCATTAAATCAAGCGTGCATGAAGTCGAAATTTTCAATAAAAGACGATGTGCGTACAATCTCAGCTGGTCAGATATCTACAGGAGACGCCTACGAGATTTATAATATTTTCTGCGACTTTGATTGATAGGACGATGATGTCTCAGCATCGGCTGAACGTCTGAGCCGCGAGTATTGAACATTTAAAAGATTAGGTTCGAGGTATATTTTTACACTCCCGATAAATCGTGAAAATGAAATCAGGTCAGGACATAAACTGGGATATATTTAAAGAAAACTAGACACTTTTAAGATCAAGCAGTAACGTTTATTTCTTCGAATGGAACGATATAGTTTTCATTTATTGAAGAACAGCTGGTTTTGAAAGAAAACTAAGAAAAAAACATCCTTACGCAACACAAAAAATGGAACACGAAGATGATGATCGAGCCTTCTAATAAATTATTCTTCTAATAAAATATGCAATCGTGGAAGTTTTTCCTCTGTTTATTCGTTTTTTCCCTTCATTTTCTTCCCAATTTTCTCCCTCCAATGATCCCGTTTTCACTCTTTCGTATCGTCACGTGACGACATCTGCACTCCTGATATATCTGGCACGAGGAGGAACATCAACAGGTAGTTCGCGAACGCAATGAATTTACCATATTTACGCTTTTATGTCCCTTCACTCGGCCTCGACACGCAAAATATGGGAGAAAAAGGGTGTCAATAGGGAGCTGAAGGGATCCCGGAGGTTAAAAATGTGAGGCATTGAGTCTCGTAATCCTACCTCGCTCTCCCTTCCCTTGACATCGTACGAGCGAAATGTGTGCGAACTTGACGAAATCTGAGGATAAAGCTGAAGCTTGAAATCCTTAAGGGGTTACGTGAGTTTCTAAGTTAAAAAAGCATGTTTTCTCTATTAAAAAAAAAATATATATATATATATATATAAATTATTTTATTCAAAAATCAAAATTAAGCACACAAAAGAGCAACATTTGAACA
Organism: Ophion obscuratus; assembly: GCA_964007375.1. Lineage (NCBI taxonomy): Eukaryota > Metazoa > Arthropoda > Insecta > Hymenoptera > Ichneumonidae > Ophion > Ophion obscuratus. The sequence goes on along the minus strand of OZ023318.1, from coordinate 24,126,174 downwards.
ATGTTAAAAAAAAATCATCCAACAATTTGGGAAATTCAGCCGGTGGGATCTGGTTTCCGGACACCCCTCAAAAAAGTGTCCTGTGGTAGTCAGGATAACTCATGAAGACTTTATCTGAAATTGAAAAACCATTTTTTTTTCTGTTAAAAAAAATTGAAATTTGAATTTTTTGCAGAGTTGTATGCAAAATAGTTCAAATTTTGGTACAATTTACACTACATTCTTGTAAAATTAGTTGTAATAGAAAAAAACCTTCGCTCAATCACTAGTCAATGCTATTTTGAAGAAGTGCGCAAAATTTTAATAAGATCGGTGCATTAGTTTTTGAGAAATCATGTCCACAAGGCTATCTCTCCTAGACTTTTACTCCTATTGACTTAAAACTTTGGGAGAATATTCTAGAAATATTGTACGATTAGATAATAAAATAATTTTAAAAAATCGTTTTTTTTTTTGAAATTTTCAAACCTACCTGACCCCTTAATGATAAAGGGAAATAAAAAGAAATAAAGCAAAAAAATCAATTAGCAAAAGGCGCTCAACGCTAACAAGTGAATATTATAACATGGAACGATTTTTTTTATTGATAAATTATGATTGTTCTCTGCCATTTCGTCTAAGCTTGTCCAAACGTAACTTTCGTGGGCTGAAAGATCCTTACTTTCGTCACAACAAAAAGCTGAGCAGCGGTACAACGGCACATTTTTACGACCGCACATCAAAATATTCGCTAAAATCTTCTATACGTGTCAAAGGCAACGTACAGTGGTCCTCAATAAATATTTGCGCAGGTCTCGAAAAAAAAATCGATCATAAGAAAGTCTAAGAAATAAATTCTTCCTAGACTTGCAGTCATTTAGAAAATCCCTTTTGTGCGGAACTTTAGCCTTTGTGAAAAACTTTCCTCGCTATATACTTCCAGATATTTCATGAACTTCTCAACATTTCATGAGAATCGAGAGACACAGTGAGAGGGAGAGAGAGAAGGAAACAAATAGTCGGGAAAAGAGGACAATCAGTAGCGTCTTTTCGCCAATGTTTCGTTGTGAAGAGGCAAGAAGAATTTCAGAGGAGAGGGAAAAAAAGCAATATCGAGCTACGAGAAAAATGGCTAAGGCGGAGCCACCGGTTGTAAAGGATTCAAGGAGTTTTGGAGAGGCGATATAAGCACAAAACGAGATGTTCCGATACTCGGGATGATTCGGCCAATGCTTCACTTTTCTCTTTTATATACGTACTCTCGTCAAATCTTTTTGTCCGAGAAAAAATCCTTTGGCAGAGTAACGTCGGGAATAAAACGAGGAAATGGGGAAAAATGTACTTCAGTGCCAGACGCCGCAAGGGTGTCTCGATTTAATCGAAGATATCTCGTCGTTCGCCATTTACCAAAACCCAATGTCCCCATCTTCTCGATACGTCATTTTGACTTCACGCGTATTGTTTTAAGGGTTGTAAAAGTCGAAAAATCACTTTTTTCTAAAACCAATATATTTTGACAGTATAAATCATCTTGTAAATGCTTTATGAAAATGTCAAGGTGGTCGGATCGAAATTGAATGATTTATCAGCTGTTATGTTGATATTCGAAACTTTAAGGCGTTATGTACAGTCAGGAGGCCCAAAAAGATCGATTTTTCAAGAATTTTTCTTCAGAAGACCTTTCAATTTATTAACGTTAACAATTGTATACATATTGTGGTAACTTTCCCTGTATTTCAACATTTTTTATTTGTAAAAATAATTATTCTGAAAGCTGCTATAGCTGATCTCCGGGAGCACCGTTAAAAAGGCGGATCGCGGTGAGCACGATATCTCTGGCCTGGATCATGTAAAATGAAAAAACCAAAAATATTTCGTTAATATAATGGATTATCTTGTAATTGATGGAAGGAATAAGCAAAATAATAATTGTTGATAAAATGGCGGCTTCTAGAAAAAATCGATTTTTGACCAAAATTTAGGCCTTAAATTGTTTATAAAATGGAATATATTTATCGGCGAATAAAAACCTTCGATTAATTGCCAAAAAATATACTTGAAAAGATTGTGTTAAAATTTGAGACTGATCGGTTCAGCCGTTTCCGAGAAATCTTGCTGACCGACTTTAAAAACACAGTTTTGAGAAAAACACATTAAAAGTTTCAAAAGCACTTTCGAACGCTCTGACACGTGATTACAAATATGCGTGTAACTTCGAGAATATTCGCCGGATTGACAAGAAATTTTGTGTGTATTTACTTAAACATATGTATATAAAAAAAAATCGATTTTTCGAAAATTTATTGAGAGATGAAGATTGAGAGATAATGGGTTGTAAAATTGCAACTTTTAACACTGTAGGCTCTGCATTGAAATATAGACAGAATAATTTTCCGTAAAAAATATTTGTCCCCTATAATAAGAAGACATGTGGCAACACCGCATCGTACCACGTATCCAATGACGTAGGTTTGCGCGGCATATTTTAAATAATACTGCAACGCAAATTTTTATTCGAAAGTAATTTTTAATCGAACAAAGTTTTTAATTAGTTATGAATGAACCAACACTTTTATTGGTAATGAAGATAAGTAAACAATATAAAATATTGATATTTAATCGTGTTCCTAAAGTTGAAAACTTTAGGAATACGATAATTTTTTTTTCTCGAAATATTGCAAAATACTGTTCTGCGGCGTTGCCATGTCTTCTTATTATAGAAGACAAATATTTTTTACGGAGAATTATTCTGTTTTTACTGAACGTTTTCAGCAAAACTGAATAGTAAAGGCAATCTAAACTTTCTTCACTATTTCACTATACAAATCAAGAGCGCGCGCTCGTTCTACCTTAAGTATTGACAAATGAACTATGCAACGTTTTTCTTCAATTAAACAATTTTTTGTACAAAAGCGAGAGATGTATTTATCAGAATCGTCACAATTACGTGTTTTTTTTTTCATATTAATCCCGAATTAACCCATTTTGAAAAGAAAAATAATTTAAATTTTAGATGCATATAGGACACATTTCGGGCGCCGGAAAGAGAAAATAAATAAATGTAGTACTCTACGTTTGTATCATCGTTTTTAATAAAAACTAATGTCCAAAATATAATAATCAAAGGTAACGTTTTTTTCTGTTGCAGTTAAAAAGGCGAGATTCGTCGGAGTCCAAGGTGAAGTATACTGCAAAAATGTCGAAAAATTAATTCGTTGATTCAAATATCGCGCTTGTACATTAGCGTAAATGATAGAATTGGACCGTCGCGAGAATCGTAGACCGAGATACAAAATGAATAAAAGTAGAATAAAGAAACAGTTTTGCTCCGCTTGTAAAGTCCATACAGTGACGAGCGAGTGGTGCTTTATTTCCTCATAAAGTTTACGAAATAGCTTGGCTAGAATTGTTGAATTTATCGCTCAGTGTACAGGATAGTTGGGGTTTTCGAGCCGCAAGGAAAGGTTTCCGTAAACCCTTCTACAGCTTGTTTTTCTGTTATGCGAGACACATTCGACGTCGATGGTCCTCGGAACGTTGGACCATGCAAAATTTATCGGTTGAATTTTCGCAGAGTTAAGCACCCACTGGCGGGACACAATGATCTATAAATGTAGGGCACTCGAGGCTAAATCGACTAGCTAACGCTGTCTGTCATTTTGTCTACGAATTATTTTTATTATTACTTAGTTTTTTATGGCCAAGACATACAAATTGACACGTCTTTGACGTAGATTTTTTTGCCAGTTGCCATCAGATAATAATTTCTTCATAATACCTGCCATACGATTAAAAAGTTTAAAATCTTGTAAAACATCTGCGCCATGTCTTTAAGGGGAGATATACACCTAGGAGCCGGAAAAGGGTCTTTTTTGTGAATTTTTTCAAGGAAAACTATTTGAAATTTCGGATTGGGGTTTTAATTATCTAAAAGTATATACATTCAAAAATATGTTTACTTTTATTTATTTAAAAATATCAAAAATATACAAGGATATTGTATGATCCTTGGAACGTCGTAAAAAAATCTGCGTATACGGTACCCACTGGCGTTTCTTCAAAAATCATCTGAAAAAAAAACCAAAAAGATTATTAAATTAGATACTATAATCTAGTACTTGTCATAGCCGATTTTGAAAACATCGAATTATGACAAAATGGCGGACATTGGAACATAAATAGTGATTTTTGGGCCAAAAAGTAGTTATTATTTTGCCTATAAAACAAAAACTAAGTAACGGGAAAAAAATCCTATGACAAGTACTAGATAATGGTGTATAGAATAACCACAAAAAACCTTAAGGCAATCGGTTCATTGGTTTTCGAGAAATTTTGGGTACCGATTTGAAAAACGTGGTTTTGAGAACGACGCGTTTGAAAATTTGGGAATGAATAAATCATGAAATTTGACAACTTACATGGAATCATCGATACCAGGCCCATAGTGTAGGTCTTCTACGGTCGACGGAATGTTCATAGCTTCTAATTCCTCGACCTCGACCATCTAGGTATATATCTCTCCTTAAAATGATCAAACATGTGGCCTGAAAAATGTATCTCATTGACAATTGCTCTAAAATTTTACGAGCTCTGCTCCGATTTTTTTCTCCCACGCGACGAGAACTCGAGGTTACTAATTAAAAACACATACGATATTTTTTTCTATTGTAGATATGCATATTTTTTAGTTTTATTTTTTGATAAATTTGACATGGGTAAGATATAAGATTTCATCAGAGAGCAGCTAGTTGAAAAAATCAATAGAAAACATGCTTGGTTGTTTTTTTTTCACCTCTTGATAAAACTCGGATGATACTTTACATTCTGTGACAAGGCTCATTAGTTGCGCAGAAAACAATTGTCAGCTATCTTTTACGCATTGTACGTCGCATGGTATACTTTAATTTTTTTTTGGAGTTGTAAAAAGGTCTTACAATATTGCAAACAAAATTTGTAATAGTAATCTCAAAGCTAACAGTTCTGCCTAGAATGCTCAATAACTTCATATACATACGTAAGTACATGCGATAAACGATTCGGGAACCCAGACATTTGATTTTCTCTATTTGGGACAAAACTATGTGCGGTTTATCATGCGATGCTGCATCTACAACAAAAATACGACTCTATGCGATATATACGCATACACTTTTCCATCTTTACCCATTCACTTGTACATTTAACGATAAATTTCCGCAAATTCAATAATTTAAAACGAAATAAAAATAACTGCACACCAAAAAGTTGTTCTCGTAAATCTCGCCACTACATTCGGAATTTTCTTTTTCGAAAATTTTTATAAAATCATTTCACATCTCCTTTTCGAAACATCATATCGACGCTGCTTACGAAAAGCAGCACGATTCAAAGTTCTTACGAAAACTAGCATGATTATGCTTTCGACGCGGAAACTAGCACGTTGCCATATTCACCGCGAAAACCAGCATGTTTCGGCTCGTCGCGAAAACTGGCATGTTTCGGCTGTCATCGCGAAAACTAGTTGGTTTGATTTTCACTGTAAAAATTAATGTAACAGGAGTAATTTTTAAATCTTACGGATCTCATCGCTCGTACAATCTAACCAATAAGCGTTTTGGTGAGAATTTAAAGTCCTTCGTGCTCAGGTAAAGATCCGGAAAAACAAACCATTAGTATTTTGTAAAAAATATGACAATATTTTGCGTAATGACATGTTAATTTTATACTCGTTGCCTTTATTAACATTTTGATAATAATGATCAATTAAAATCAATAGTAGTAATTTTTATAAAAAAAAAATATCGAAATTGTAAGTATAATGAAATATTTATTGTGATTTTCTATTTAAAAAATTGTGATATTGAAAGTATTATTCAACAAAGGCCATAGCCGGGTAAGTACGGAAAAATTGCCCCCGCATTTTTTCCAGCGAAATTTGTAGTATATTCTGCGGTATAAAAAAAAAAAAAAAAAATTCTGAAAATTTCATGCCCGAAATGCAACGCAATGGTTTTAGAAAAATGAATTTTTTTTAAATATCGAAAAACATTTTTTTCCGGAACAGTGGATCGAGGATTTAGTTATATATATCTATATAACTAAAATATATCAATAAAGTGTGTTTCTTTTTGTTCACTGTGGCGTACCAATCCGATCATTTTGAAAAAATTATATAATCTAATAAGGTGCCCAAAGATTATATGAAAAAATTTTCGCTATTGTACCCCAAGTGGATTATAGTAAAAAATAATAAAACAAGGAACATTATTTTTTTTCAAACCTTAATCTTTCGCAAGATGTTTTATAATTTTATTTCGTAACACGTGTGATCGGAACAAGTACCAAAAAAAATCAAATCGATCCACTGCACCGTTTCCAGAAAAACATTTTTTTTTGATATTTAAAAAAAATTCATTTTTCTAAAACAATTGCGTTGACGGGGATGAAATTTTCAGAAAGTTTTTTTTTTATATCTCAGAATATACTCCAAATTTCGCTGGAAAAAATGCGGGGGCAAGTTTTCCCTACTTGCCCGGCTATGGCCTTTACTGTAATCTTAAAGATGGTTATCGTCGAATATGTTTTAAAAATCTTGCTGATGTTCGATTGAAATTTAACCTCTGTCGAGCATGGCCTGTAAATATTTTTCTTCCTTGGTGTAAGAAGCAATCTTTTATCTGACGTCTGGTTTAATTGGAACATTCGAACATCATCCATGTTTTTGTTTTTTAAAAAGATTTTCATGTTTCGTCCTTTTTGGTGAAAATCACATTTAACGTGGATTGTATCGACGTAAGGTTGAATGGATATTTCTCGAATACTTGAAATTTTAATTGAAGTCCAATTAAAATTTTTTGAGAGCTCTAAAAAATTTTAATCTAAATTTCCGATTGCGGTCATAGCAATTGGAGCAGAAAAATAGAGACAAGGGATAAAAAAGCATGGAAGAAAAGTCGAAAATAATGCCAGTGTTACTGAAACATTCTAATTTTCATCGTGCTTATTTCCGAAACTAAGTAAGAATTGTAAAACATGCTACTTTTCGTAAGCAGCGCCGATATATAGGTTAGTCAAAAATACGTGTAAACGTCAATAACGTCGTGAACCAGGTCAACGAATGACGTGAATTTCATCGTCGTGAACCTTTGAACTCGTTTTTTTTTACCCAAGCATGAAAGAAGGGCTTGTCCTTTTCAGAGAATCCGAACGATGAAAATTGGTAAACGAAGAATATAATTTTTCAGCACAACAATTCAACACGTACGTGACGTTAAAGCTGCAGAACGTGAAATCTACGACGGTGACTGTTAAGGGGGCCAATCCATGCTGGGAGCAAGACTTTCTTTTGTAAGTTTTCCCTTTTTCCGTTGGAAATAATCTGCCATAGTAGTAATTTTTACTTTATTTAAATTGAAGTATTTAAAAAACGTAAAAAATGTAACTTTTGACAATGCTACACTGACCTATTGCATTTTTATTGTACGTAGAATGTCGTCTTTGTATTCCAGAGGGATATTAAAAATACCATGAGCCACTAGAAACATTCAATTAAGCGCACGTAAAAATAACACTCAATTTGTTGTTCTCCTATTAGTCGTGGCAGATAACTATTTTTATAGAGGAAAATAAAAACACTAAAGCTGCAAAATCCAAATCTCATGAGCTTTTATAGAACATTCTACTCCTAGCAATTTCTTAGACTTTTCTTTGCATGCAAAGCCCTGCCGGTTAGAATGAAAATTCTCTACGACGAAAAAAGCCAATTGCCACTTGCATGCATATTAAAAAGTGATATTTTCAATAGGTGGAAGCATTGCGCGAATGTAATAGGTACCCAAGAAAAGTATTTCGTGCGATCACCAGTACGGATCTCTTAATTTTATGCTAAACGAAATGCTGGGAAGCCCTGGTCATTAACCACATTAAAAAAAATCGAATAATAAAAACGTCCGAAGGAATTTTCGAGATAGCGATAAGCCCAATATCGAATTCTGTATTGATACAAAAGAAATCTTTCTTCTAGCAATTATACGATACATTTTTTTCTCAATGGGTGTTTCTCTACTAATTGAAAAGTGGCCCATACAACGCTCTCCAATGCATGTTTTTTTCTTTAAAATAACTAACAATGTACAAGGAAAGGCAGTAATAAATTAATCGTATATCTTCAAAAAGCCGACCCATTTTCTCCTTATTGAGCAACTTATGGACGATTTTGTGGAAATTCGTGACAGGGGACTGTAATATCTCCCAGGGGACTGTTTAAGATTAAAAAATGTCTTCTATTGATCGAGTTTAACCAATTAAATGTCGTTATTTTTTGTTTTCATTTATAATCAATAATAAATCAAATAAAAAACAAATGCTGAATTGTGCATTTTTTATCGGTCGCACATATTTTGGCCTAATCTTCTTAAGGGGTCTCCTCACTTTAGACGCTAAAAAAGGGTATTTTCATGAATTTATTAGATAGGTTTATGTTATAGATTTTGATATAAAAGTTGTTACACTTAATAAACACACTTTCGAAATACATTTAAAAAATAATAATTTATTTAAGTCATTATTAGTTAAAAAAATGTCCTAAAAAAATTGTAGGTCTGTGCTGTTGATGAAATCTCGGAGATGGATCATCCGAAACAAAAAAATCGACGGTTTTAGATTCGGTATGTCAATGAATATAGCGTATATCATACGATTTTTGATATGTGCAAAAATAACAAAATGGCTGAAATTTTTCGAAAAATAAAAAAAATGGTTTTTTCACCGTTTTTGGCCGTTTGGCTTTTGGCTGAAAATAAAAAATCAAAATTAAAAAAAACCCTTAATATGCGCTATAGCTATAGTCGTAAAGAATTTGTGGTTAAAATCTCATAAGGGTCGGTTCAGTAGTTTTGAAGATTTTATCAAGAAGTTGACGAAAAATGTTGTTTCGAGAAAAATGCGTTTAAAGTTTGTTTGGGTTACATAAATACATTTAAAAAAAAATTTTAATGTATTTTGAAAGTGTATTTATTAAGTGTAACAACTATACATAAATATCTATAATATAAAACTGTAAAAAAAAATCATGAAAATAACATTTTTTAGCGTCTAAAGTGAAAAGACCTCTTAAATGCTTACAGCACAACTGGAATGAAACTTATTAAACTTAACTTTTTACTTTAAAATAGTGTTCATTATTGAATCTTTCATTCTAAAAAATAACAAGGACAGTCATGTCATAACCTTCATGAAGGAACCTTAACTGCTTTAGACAAAATGAACATTATTTTACACTATTAAATATCACAATCAACATCTTGTTACTAGTACTTTTAGTAGTTAGTAATTAAATAATTGTCATTGAGGCTTACAACAAAATCAGTCCTATCGTTGTTTTTTTTTTAGAAACAATTAGACCTTCATAATTTATTTCTCATAGATAGGTACAGGTAACTTACAGTAATAAAATATTCCTTTCGCTTTTAGGATCAGATCTGGGATTGGTAATTTTTGCAATATTTGGACGAAAGCTATATCAGAAACAGCAGTATAATAAACTCTCAACGTGTGGCCCTTATTGTGACAAATTTTCAGAAAAGTTACAGTTAATTCGCCATACGAATTGTCTACCTGATTAATTACACCGATATGCCCACATTCATTATTTTTTACGGGAAACTTAACTAACGTGTAGTCTCGGATGTTACGTTGGCTGATTGAAATTGAATTTGGACCAGCAACATTCTAAAATTCGGTATTGGACGGAAAATCAGACGAAACTTCCGTCTCTACTCTAGAGTCATAAATAGCATTATCCTGCGTGTTAAAATCGGGCCCGGATTCGTCTTCCACACTTCCGAAATTGAAATTCTGGCTTTCGTCATCACAACAGTAATCATTACCTAAAAAAGAGAGCGTACCGTCAGTCCCAGAATTAAGAAGATAACTGATATCTGACAATGGTAGAAAAAGAAACAGACCCCTGGAGTCAAAAACAGTCCCCTGTATCATAAAATGACTGGGGGGCGGGGGGGTATAATCACATAAGGTCATAGAGCTACTTACCAGAGTACTATTAAATCAAGCAGTTCTGTCACGTCCTTCAGCCACAAACGCAGTATTCACATGGAATAATATGGCGTTAGCCAGCTTAGCTCGGCATTCGGACGAACTTTACACCGTTGCGTTTCGTTTATAGCAACTCCTGTAGATGTCCCCTAAACGAAATACGAAGGGGGCGTGGTTTTCAAGTTAAACCAGGGGACTGTTTTGAAACTTTTAGGACAACATTTGAGTGGTCAATTTTCATGTTGAAAAAGTATTTAAAGTTATGGTTGTATTTTATGAATACATGTACTCTAATCTAGTGAAACTTATGAATGTTAGAATTAGGTAATGTTAATACTAAAAATAAAAATTAGCCGTGAACCTTGTCATTCTAGAAATGGAACACGACAGGGGACAGCGACTTTGCGGATGTTTGAAAGACATTGAAATGAATATTAAGTCATAATGTCCGTTGTGGCGCACCAAGTATAGGTAACGAATTATCGTTTTAGATAAATACAACTCACAAGGAACATCCCTCAGGTGACATCCTCCGATTTTGTTGAAATTTGGATATGTTATAAAGCACCGAAAAGTAAGCGATACGTTTTTTTTTATCGGCGGAAAAACGGTTTTAAGCAGTGAAACGAACCTTTGAAAATAGGGGTGTTTTTCTTTTTTCGTCGATACCATTATCGTTCTCATCTCCAATGTATAGTGCACAAAAAAATAAGTATTATTGAAATTTGATTTTTTTTAAATATCTCGTACCGTTAAAACGTTATCGACGAAAAACGAAAAACATCTCCATTTTTGAGGGTGCGTTTCAGCCCTTAGAACCATTTTTCGCCGATAAAAAAATACGTAACGCTTACTTTTCGGTGCTTTATAACATATCCAAATTTCAACAACATCGAAGGGTATCACCTGAGGGATGTTCCTTGTCAGTAATAATAACTTTAAGTACATAAAATTTGCCTGGGACACCAATTTTCCAATTAGTAGAGAAACACTTTAATAGACTAATTTTATCACAGTTTTTCAAAATTTGATAATGAATTTTGGTAAATTTCGACCGATTTTTAACATCTACTAATACTTCTCAGAATTCAATACGGGACAAAAAAAACAAATACCTTTTTTCTATTGATTTCACTGCGCGCTTTGTTGCACTATATTTTTCATTTCTAACTTAAAAATTATCCGGGCTTGTATTTAACGCCCTTTGAATTCGAAAAAGGGCAATATTTTTCATGTATTTCGAGCTGCCATAAAACGCCATTATACGCATTGAAAAAGAGCAATATTTTGAATTTCACGAGACTGAAAAAGCTTCTGGCTGAGGTCCATGTGATATGGGTAGTAAGATGGAGACTAAGGAAGGAACATTAAAATCCTCGACGCAACGGTTAGCCGTGGTATTAGTCAGAGAACGATTTGACCATGTATGTCGTTGGAGACAACGATGAGAGATATCCTAGTTGGCCTAGTCACAGTGTATAAGCAGGAGGAGCCAGAGACGAGAAACCAGGATTTCTCACGGTGATTAAAGAGCGTGTCCGGATGGATAAAATTGCACGACGAACTCGAGTAACTCGTATGGAATGAGAACCGAAACTCTCATGACGCCATCTGCCTTTCCGCTTTGGTTCCGACTACTCAAGCACCCTTCTAAGCGAATATTTTTTTTTGTATTGCAGGAACCCTTGAGATCGATGCTATTCAGACGTTTTGAAAAAGTGTACAGAGAGACTCACTCAAAAGCTACTTCAGATATTCACTACGGAATATAGAATGTTCGCTACTGGAAAGAAGATATTTATCAATTGCAGTGACTTCGTTCTGCTCTACATAGTCGAGTCTCTGGACTGACCTTTACCGATCTCGCCTTAAGGAGAAGGTAGGGGTTTCAGCATGAAAGAAAAAACACTTTTTTGCGATTTTTTCACCTATATGGATAGAGTAAATTTATTGAAACCTTTTGTACATTGTTAAGTGTCATTTCAAGAACATTCCGTGAAATTTGTACGCGAAAATATCCACAAATAAGCGGGTGACAAAGCTTTTCCAACAACGCCTTTGGAAAACCCGATTTGCGGTGTTCACTCTATCTCAGCTAGAAATTATCTGAAATCAAATACCATTAAAATTTAGTCAAAGTATCATCAAACCCTCCCCCCAATGGTCTTTGATATGTTTTTTTTTTTATAAGTTTTTGTTGGTCATGTAAAGTGAAAAGTCCTATTTTTCACGAAAAAATCCGCCATTGTGGGGGTGGAAAACCCCCTCAATGTAAAAAAAAATCTCAAACTGACCCTTGGGGGGAGGTATTTCACATATAGAAAGTGTGTACGAAGTTTGAAATAAATCGGTGCTGCATTTTTCAAATGGCAGTGAACACGGACTTTGAAAAAGTGGTTTCGAGAAAAACTCGGCACCGGCTTGTTTGTGGATATTTTCGCGTACAAATTTCACGGAATGTTCTTGAAATTACACTTAACAATGTACAAAAGGTTTCAATAAAGTAGCTTTATCCATATAGATGAAAAAAATTCGCAAAAAAGTGTTTCTTTTACACGCCGAAACCCCTACCCTCCCCTTAAAATCCTTTATTCACCTGTCTCCATAAAGCAATGAATCTACAGACGTCACTACGTCTTTGCATGCATATTTTTTTATTTCTATGATAAATGCTAACGGTCCTAATGCCAAATGAGACAAAGTCGTTAGCGGATAACGGTGGCGATCGTAAGTTGGTTTCGAAAGTAAGCTTATTTCCCCAGTCAAACGAAATAAGGATAGTACGCGTCCCAGCCAGCATCGAACACCACTTAAGGCGGTCCTCTAGTTTCTCGGCTGTTTTTTTACGGCTTTTTCAATAATTTTTTACATAATCTTTTTGCATAATCTTTATTAACATTTAAATAAGCTTTTTTTTCAAAAGTTTAAGGCTTTATTATAAAAAAGTGGCTACATATTTTTTAATCAAAGTACTGCCCGTCGCTAGCTACGACCTCGGCCCATCTTTCAGGTAGCATTCGAATCCCGCGTCGATAAAAGTCTTGGTCCTTGGAGGCAATCCAGGAATCGACCCAATTTTTTACTTCTTCGTAAGTACCGAAGTGCTGGTCAGCCAAATCGTGTGCCATTGACCGGAACAAGTGATAGTCGGAAGGGGCAATGTCTGGAGAGTACGGCGGGTGGGATAAAACCTCCCATTTCAGCGTTTCCAAGTACTTTTTCACGACATTTTCAACATGGGGTCGGGCATTGTCATGCTGCAGTATCACCTTGTCATGTCTTTCGTTGAATTGTGGCCGTTTCGTTTGAGTGCCTTACTCAAGCGCATCAACTGACGTCGGCAGAGTTCCCCTGTGATGGTTTCGAATGGTTTGAGCAGCTCATAGTACACAACGCCCAGCTGGTCCCACCAGATACACAGCATCACTTAGGATCCGTGAATATTCGGTTTGGGCGTCGATGACGGAATATAACCAGGCAGTCCCCATGATTTTCGGCGCTTAGGATTATCGTAGTAAACCCACTTTTCATCTCCAGTCACAATCCGGTGCAAAAATCCCTTCCTTTGTTGTCTTTGGAGCAGTTGTTCACAGGTGAAAAATCGGTGCTCGATGTCTCTCGGCTTCAACTCATGCGGGACCCAGTTTCCTTGCTTTTGGATCATACCCATATCCCGGAGACGTTTTGAAACTGCTTGCTGGGTTACTCTAAACGTCTCGGCGAGTTTTTCTTGAGTTTGGCACGAATCCTGGTCCAGCAAGGTCTCCAATTCGGCGTCTTCAAAAACTTTCTGCCTTCCGCCACTATGCTGGTTCTCGACCTCAAAATCTCCACTGTTGAAGCGTTGAAACCACCGCCGACACTTTTTCTCACTAATAGAATCCTCCCCGTAAGCATCTACAAGCAAACGGTGGGCCTCAGCCGCAGATTTCTTGATGTTGAAGAAGTCAATCATAACCTTCCGCAAATGCTGAGAATTCGGATCGTAGGTTACCATGTTTGAGTGCCAATAACATTATAATGCATACACGTATCCGTTAGCTTTTTTAAATTGTTTACATTCGCAGAACCTCTAGTTTAAAATGCCACTTTTTTATTGAGCTAGGGCCACTACTTCGGCCGCAGTGGCTCTCTAAGTAAAACGGTCACTGCAAAGTTGTACTCCTAATAATAGAATAAAAGTTATAGTGGCCGACAAGAAGACATCAAGTAAAAGAGGTGCTTGACGGTGACCAAGATTGCGGCTGTTCTGCTTATTTGAAATAAAAAAATCAAACGGCATTTTAATCTTCATATTTAAGACTAGCGATTGAACTAGAGTGAATTCTAAATTACAAAAATTGACTTTTTTATACACTTTTGAAAATTGCATTCTTTTTTTTACCCATTTTTTCTTAAGTTTTTCGCTCGTACAAAAAAGACTATCGAAGCAATCATGATAATCCTAGTTCAATCGCTGGCTTATGACATATTAAAGATGCTGTATAAATTTGAACAAGATCGGTGCAGTAGTTTCTGAAATATCGTGGTCACCGTTTCGAAAGATGGTGTTTCGAGAAAAACGTGTTTGAAAGTTCGCGCATATGATTTATACTAAAAATTTCATCTTACCGTCAATCTGCTATGCCTGGACCATACAATAGGCCTTCCTCTTCTTCTTGGAAGTCACGCAGAGTTGCTCCGTTTTCCCTTTTCGGGATTCGGGCCTGTTTTACATCACTCGTGCGCCTTTCTGAACGGTCGATCCAAGAGCTATCACGCTGTTGAACATATCCTTTAGATTGTGGGCCGATTTTCACTCCCATGGTTTCCAAGGTCTTCAGGATAGATTTGAATCCTTCGTTGAAGATTATGACAGCGAGAAACGTGGCGATTTCAACCACTATTGGCCCAGAATGGAGGTGCTTCGGAGCAAAAGTCCAGATTAACGAATCGAGCGACTCGTTATTATTTTGAGTTTCCGCTCTCAGGCATCTGCTTAACAATTCTTCTTTGGATAAATCCTCATAAATTGGCTTTATAACTTTTTGAACTGCTTCAGAAAGAGGCGGTTTATTGTGTTTGAATTGCTCAGCCTCTCCGAGAAACTCAGCTCTGCGCCATTTGCACCAACTAGATTCGCCTGCAGGAGAATTTTGATGCTGTGGATTGCTGTCTATGTAAATCTTGTGAAAGAATGTTGCCCAAATTTCCTTTCTCATTTCCTCGATAGAATCTGGATGTCTCCGAATAGCTAATCCATAATACGTTGTCATCTCACCAATCAATTTATCAGTGAGTTCACGGCGTCTTAGTCAATATTCGAAAGCGTCTGACAATGGTCTCGGCTCCCCTTTACTCGGGCCTAATTCACAAAAGATTCAGGTAGCAGTTAGGTTTAGGGATATCAATACAATGGTCAGCGCCGCTCGGCTTTCGGAGCAGCCCGGCGCGCGCTCCGTATACCTGCTCCGTTCCAGGGCCGTAACTTGTGAACCACTTCGAATATCGAAAAATCCTTTGGCACACATTTTCTACACATGTTGTAGATGTGATTTATGAAAAAAAATCGATTTTTTCGACCCGAAAAACTAGAGGACCGCCTTAAGTGTCCGCCTTTGATTTTGTCGAAACTCATAAATGTGATAAAGCATTGAAAACTGTTAGACATTTATTTTTATCGGCGGGAAACGGTTTTGAGGAGGGAAACCACCCCTCAAAGAAAGGCGTGTGGAGGGGTGATTTTGCAGTTTCACCCACAAGCAGTCCACCGATCTGAATAAAACAAAAATGAACATTCTTCTAATGCAAAGCGATGAAGAATCCCCTATAGATGTATTGAAAAATTAATTAATTAAGGGGTGACACGCCTTTATTTGAGGATTATTTTCCCCCCTTGAAGCCGTTTTACCATCGCGAAAAATAAGTGTTTATTAGTTTTCAATTCTGTATCACATATATCAGGTTCAACAAAATCAAAAGCGGATACTTAAGTGGCTGCCCGATCCCCCACCCCATCCTTCAACTGGTCGTAGACAGAATAGATAGCTGTAAGTAGGTGCAAATGAAGCTTAGTATTATATTTGATGAAAAATGGCGCTCAGATCTGTACATGAAGCGGGGAACAGGAAGAATGTGGTGGACTATAAAACATACAGACTCGTTGGATAGTCCATATAATTTCGCAATAAATCTACTCTATTCGTTGAATTTAAAAACACACGTGGTTAGAATGAAAGAAGGTTTTTTTACACTTCGATTTCGAAGACAGCTTTGCCTCCTTTCGAGAGCAGAAAACCAATTTTTCAAATACATTTTGAAAATATAAAACAGCATTTTTGGACGAGGCTCTTGGTCCTGTGGCTATGCATTGCTTGGGTAAAGTAAAGTCCTCACGTAACAACCGTTTGTAAAAGGAAAAGCTCAGTCGATTTATCTTGTGGCACAGATCTTCCATCAATGTCCAAATGTACATAACAATAAATCGTAAGACGATATTTAATCCCATTGGAAAGCCAACGAGGACAAATGTAACGACTTAACGGATCGTGACACTATGAGTATCTTCAAAACAATTGTAAATTCTATATTTTATTCTCCAAACATCGTTCTTGCCTCAAAATAACGACTGAAGAATTGTGTCATTCAGAAACGGAACAAAGTATCCCGCATATAATATGTTATATCGGATGAAATGTATTTGGGAATATTCGTACCGAATTTCAAGTTAATCGGGCCTAGACTCGGCTGTACAGTCGCCTGACTTGAAATATGTGGCGTGGAGAAAAAGACTAAAGAAACAGGATTCAAGTTTCTTAAGTGATAAAATTGCATTTTTCGGTCTTACTTTCAATCCACTATGCCAGCACTGTAAAGTAGTAGTCCAGTAAAAATTCAGTAAGCACTTTTTAGACATAAATCCGCAAAATTGATCTAAGGGTCATTGGATGACGCTGAACCAAATGGCGATAATAATTTTGCAGTCAACGCCCGAGAAAATGTTAAAAAATGTTCAAAAACCGTTTAATTCGAAACCTAATACTTTTATCGAAAAATATGTCAAACAAAAGCTGTTAAGGACATAAAAGTACGTAAAAAAGTATTAAACGCTCGTCTTCGTATCTTTAAAAATAAGAGAGAGAAAGACGAATAAAAATTTGTTTGAAAGACAAAATCGCTTTGCCGCCGAAGCACCACTGGGGTACAAGGGACGCAAGATACTCGTTGGAGCGTGTGCGCGCATGCGCATATGGCCATAGCCAATGCGTCTCTTTCTGACAGTGGTCCTCAACCAGTAATTTTGTCAATGTTCCGTCGTCATTTTTGAATACTTATACCATAAATAAAAATAAAAAAAATCTCTAGAAAATTAGATTAACTCTTACTAAAGCAATGTGTAACAAAAAAACCCGAGATATTTACGAATTCGATTTTACTTTTATTTTTCGAAACGTCGAGTCTTTCGTTCCACAATTGAATGGTTTTTCGTGTTTTTCTCCCTTATTTTTAAAGATACGAAGATGAACATTCAATACCTTTTGACGTACTTTTATGTTCCAACCAATTTTTGTTTGACATATTTTTTGATAAAATTATTAGGTTCCGGATTAAACGGTTTTTAAACACTGTGAAACATTTTCTCGGGGTTTGATTGCAAAATTATTATCGCCATTCTAGTCAGCGACCTCCAATTACCCTCAGATCAATTTTGTGTATTTATATATCAAAAGTGCTTACTGTCGTGGTTATTGTCTGGACTATCGACCTTCTGCACCCGGTCTGATGTTTCTTGCTTCCTTCGGAATTGGTCTGCGTTGTAATCGAGCCTCTTTTATGGATTGCTGCGCTCGAAGATCTGGGATATAATTACAAGTCGCATCAATATCTTGAGATCACGCGTTGCACCGGTTCCCTATTTTCAGGCTCTGTCTGCATTAAGGGGGCTTTCAAGGGTATCTGCTGCGATTCGAACAATTTTTTTCCCGTCGTTTCTGTCTTTTGGAGCTATTTTTCAAATTACGGAGGTGATGCTGTCCTTTCTGTTTTGAGTGAGGTCTTCTTCATTCTGCTCAGGCAAGTGGCTCAAGCTAGGATCTCCGTATATGGGTTTTATGGCTTCTTCAACGTCTTTATGTGGAGGTTGCCCATGTTTATGCTCCTCCTGGGTCCTGTTGCCTTTCGCGTTATGTCAAGAGCACCAGGAGTTTCCAATGGACAGTTTTGATGTTGCGGGTTCTTATCAGTCGAAACTTTATGGCAGAAGGTAGCCCATATGGCTTTTCCGTCTCTTCTTTGCTGTCTATATACTCTAAATGGCAAGACCGAAATAAACGGTTAGTTCAAATGAATTTGATAGTCAATTTTCCTCTACCACTAGAGCCTCTCCATTGTTATTTTCCACATTCCGCAATGGTGTGCGCATTCTCTTTTGGACGTGGCCGGTGGATTTGTTTCTTTTGATAACTGCATCTCCGTAAGGTTGTTCATCGATGATACCCTTATATGTTGTTGACTCACTTTACTACGCCTTTCCTTCGAATAGGTGCATCTTGGGCAATTTTTGGAATTGTGACATCGGCCTTAGCAGAAAGTGTTATCAAGACTTCAAACCCCAAAAAAATAAGTTAAAAAGCGGATTTCTTCAAAAGCACATGGTGCTTTGAAGTTGCAAAACTTTCCAAGTTGCAAAACTTAACAACCTGCAATCTGGCAACACTTGGAGCTACTGAGCTCGCTGTTGGATAACTTACGAAAATGTTGCTTCCTTGAAAACGAATAAAGATGGGCGGGAAATTGGGGCTTGCTCATCCCAATGGAGTCCACGCTGTGCAAAAATGTTCTTGTTGCTTTTTCTTGCATGTTCGACACAGTTTTCGCTATGTTTATGAATAAGGATAATAATAACGAAGACAATTGCAACAGTTGTAGTTTGATTGAAAACCATGTTTTCTTTTGCAGCGAGACGAACGATGTCAACACCGGTCTACTTGTGGAAGTATGGAGCAAGGGAATGCTCTGGGATCGCGCACTCGGCTATCATTACATTCCGCTGCCGGGTGTTTCATACGCGGGCGAGGTAAACAACATTTTCAAGATTGACGGGCACCTAAACTCGAAGAAGCAGCAGCACGAACAGACCTCGTCTGTAACCGTAGTATCCTCAAGTCAGGAAGATCAGCCACAAGCACTTGCACATCAGGAGACACGAAACCAGACAGATACGTTAATCGACACCAACAGCAATACACAGGATTACCTGTTCACTGACACGGTACACCTTCAAACACTGCATGACTTTTTTTTCCTCGACGCTTTCACGTCTATCATTTCTCGTAGGTAAATGAACAACGCGCATTTTAACCCTCCGTCATCTGATGAATTTCACAACGGTCACTGAGTCGAATACATTCGGCCGATTTTTTTAAATTGCTGCCCAACGAAAAGTATCAATCCAATTGGATCTGAACAATTATGAATCACACTTTGAACATTGCGGACTATGAAAAACCCGGATAAACTTGTGGAATCGAATGATAACACGTTAAAAATAAATCCTGGAGGTATAAGTGTCAAAAAAATTGACATTACTGTTTCATTTGAGAATTCGCGACACTTTTAGTTTTCGATTTTCGAAATCACATTTGTGGGTGATAGTCAGGTTTCTTTGAGAAAATAATAGCTTTATAGGACAATCGTGAAAAAAATTATATTTATTATCATGATTCTTAATAGTATAATTATTGTTGTTGTTGTATGAAAAAAGTTTCAGCACCAAAAGTCGTTCATATGCAGTTCTCGATTTAAAATACGGTTCATCTGACCCTCGATGACCGTGGAGAGTTAATATCTTGTGTTATGGGCCAAAAACCGTGGAATAGAGCGAGAAGTGATCGCTCAGTAATGCTGCTGCTTCAACGACATTTCATTATTTCTTTCCCCACTAGCACTACGTTACTCTTCGGGAAATTTTCAATAGCGAGAATCATGATCGTTCCAAGCAATATATTTTACCACTTCCATGCATGTTATCGACCACACGCGCAGACGTGGAGTTTGCGGAAACTGCAAACTCCTTCGAAGAAGAACACTTTAGCATGGTAGCAAGTATTAGAAAACTTCGTTTGGAAGTTGAACAGTACTTCGTACGTAAGCATTTTGCTATTACATAACTTGTTACCATCTTCGTAGCTGAATTTGGTACGGTAGTCAATATTAATCAGGATTTCGTGAACAGTAAATAAATATATTCAGAATATTCTCCTCTTTGTCGTAACAATTCAGAGCATGATACTTTTAATGACATCGATAAATAAATAATTTCTCCGTAGCTAATGTACGACGATTAAACTAAAAATCATATCCCGATCAAGGAACACGATAACGCGAGGAATTCATGGATAATCATTACAGTTAATTAAACAGTCATTATGAAATTTCTTCTCAACTTTACAATTCTTGGGTTTGACAAATTGATTGTTTAATTTGTCGATTTTTGAGAGATTACGAAAAAAATGATCGGCATTGTTTTCGAAGTTTTTCTGCACTTTGGTGAAGAGGATGGTAGAATATCTTGACGATGAACTTTTTTTTATACGTAATATTTGGTTTCCGCAGCCTTTAATTAGGCCGGCTAATATAACATCATCGAGTACAGCTGCGTAGATGGGCTACTGCGGATAAAGTAGTGAGGTGGCGAAAAGGAAATGGGAGTGTGGAGAGCGAACGCGAGGCAATTCATGTACGGCGAGATCATATTAATTAAGGGGCTTTACCGCGCTCGGTACGCGGCTGACTTTTTTGCAAACTATTTTTATTCCCTTTTTTTCCGAGTTCGGTAATAACCGGACTATTCTAAAGGCGATATCGTGCATGTGCTTGAGTGTGTGTATTCGAGTGGACGAGTTAAAGTTTTTTTTGCATCCCCTATATTCTCGTGGTCGGGCGTTTGACCAACTCATCGGCTTTTATGCCAACCATTGCGGGAGGCAAAATTGACCTCGTCCACTAAAATACGCATCCAATCTACGCTCCGAAAATTCAACTTTATTATCGTAAAATTATTACAACCTATTTCAGATAAATACAAAAACTTTAGTTGCAGATGTTTTCAGACGTAACTTTTTTTTATTTCTACCGATTTGATTTACGGAATTATTGCAATTTGGGAGGAATTTCAAAATGGATTCAATCCATCTTGTCATTATGCAAGTAACATTAGTTGCAGTGTGTAGAAACAATCATGAATAGTTTTGTATTACTCACGACTTGTTTAGCCTTTGAAGTGAATTACCGGGCCGAATATAATGAATTAGTTATGGCTAGGCCTTGAGGCGTTATACGCAGTTTTAAGGCCAAAAAAGTCGTTTTTACACGATTTTTTTCTGGAAAAGGATTTCATTTGGGCAAAACGAAAAGTATTAGGCAGTGTGGTGGTATCTTTTAGCTTCAGATTGGCATCTTTTATTTTCAAAAATATTCATTAACATTGCTCCTGTAGGAAGTCTCCCGGAGGTCCCCGAAAAAAAGTGTCCGGCGGTGAGCAAAGTATCTCCGGTTTGGATTATCTAAAATGAAAAAACCAAAAAGATTCTTTTAGGGGATAGATGAATCCAGGTATTGATCGAAGGCATAGTCGAAATTTTCGTTTTTGACAAAATGGTGGCTCCGGAAAGAAACAATTTCGATTTTCGACCAATTTTTGTTTCGTTAAATCGTTGAAAAAAATTATAAATAATTATCGGAAATCTTATTCCTTCGATCAATACCTGAAGAATATATCTGACAAGGTTGTGTTAAAATTGCAGACCGATCGGTTGAGCGGTTTTTGAGAAATCGTGCTCACCGACTTTGAAAACACCGTTTTGAGAAAAACGCTTTTGAAGTTTCAACAGTCGTTCACACAGCGTTCCGAGCGTCCTTACAAATATGTGTGCATTTTCGAGAATATTCGCTGGGTCGATTTGAAATTTTCAGGGAATATACTCACATATTTGTACATTCCGAAAATGCAATTTAAAAAAACGACTTTTTTTAAATGGCTAACTGCGTATAACCCGTTAAGGCATTATCTTAATATTTTAGCATATATTTTTATAATGGTCCAGAGCGCCGGGAATTAACACACGAGTGACAATAAACAACCAGTTGTAGAGTAGACTAACGAGGAAAGGTTGCGAGGTCGATGTCTCCAATTTCGACGAAATTTGGCATACTTGTAGAATGGGCAATAATAGGCGACACGTATTTTCTTATATCTGCGGAACCCGATTTTTAAGGGTTGAAACGCACCCTCGAAAATTAGGGTGTTTTTCGATCTTCGTCGATAACGTTTCAACGGTACGAGTTGTGAAAACATTTCAAATTGCAACAATGTTTATTTTTTCGTGTACTATACATTAGGGATGAGAACGATAACGTTATCGACGAAAAACGAAAAACATCCCTATTTTCGAGGGTGCGTTGCACCCCTTAAAAATCGGGTTCCGCAGATATAAAAAAATACGTGTTGCCTATTTTTACCTATTCTACAAGCATGCCAAATTCCATCTAAATCGGAGAGATCGACCCCTTTTATATCGGTGGAATCCGATTTTCAAGGGTTGAAACCCACTCTCCAGAATTGGGGTATTTTTCGTTCTTCGTCGATGACGTTTCAACGGTACGAGATATGAACAAATTTCAAATTGCAACAATGTTTATTTTTTCGTGTACTATACATTGGGTATGAGAACGAAAACGTCGTCGACGAAAGACAAAAAAACACCCCTATCTTCGAGGGTGCATTGCATCCCTTGAAAATCGGGTTTCGCAGATATAAAAAAAAAACGTGTCGCCTATTTTTACCTATTGTACAGGCATGCCAAATTTCATCGAAATCGGAGAGATCGACCTCGTAACCTTTCCTTGTCAAAAAGACTGCTTCGAATCATCGGGATAAATAAAGTTCAGGTAAATGATAGAGGGCAAAAGGGTAAGAAAAAACATGGAGAAAAAAAAACTTGAGTCAAAGGCCATCCCTTGACATATCAATGCATGCCCACATACCAATAGGTTTAAAGAAAATATTTGTAAAAGAATGATCGGGTCCGGGAAGTTGTGTTGCTTTGCTCCATAACATAAAACATGTATACTATATGTATTAGATCTTTTCATTAAGGCTTTTCATTAATGGAAAGAGCGTTTAACTAAAAACACACATACTTATGTTTATAATAAAAAAAGATTTTTCTTTCATTTCACGCGGAACATTCTGTTTATGATTGTTCGCTTGATTTGTATTTTTAAATGTTTTTTTCCTTGAATGTAAAATGTCGTTGAAAGGAAGTCTAACGGAAGCATACATTTGATTGCGAGATGACAATTTTTACAGAAATATCGTTCTTTAGGAAGAAGTTGTTCGATTTAATCAGGCGAAAGACTATTGTTCAATTTGTCTTCTATTACTATAGTTACTTCATCATTACAGCACAATTATTTTGAAATGTACAATACTCGAATAGTGCCCATTACGGGAGTTTATAGACCGCTTATCAGAAACCTTCGAAGTGGATACGTCCGATTGATCGATTAAGCCCATAATCCTCTAAATGCTCGGCAATATCATTAAACCAGATTGCTTCGTATGGCGAGGAATCTCGTGAATGTGATTTTCCGTTTTCAGGAATTAACTGCACTCGTGGGTTTTTTTTAACGACAATGAAAAACAGGAATTTTACGACGAAGAAACAGGTTTTATAATGAATTCTACGATTAAATTTACATTTAGTCCGAATTAACATTCATTCATTTTTTTCACATTATAGAGGATGTCATAGAACCGACGGTAGTCCCTGAAATGGGGGGTTGGGGGTGAAATTCTGAGCCGATTGATATAAGTATCTATGGGTCTCAGATCAACCCCTAAATTGAGATTTATTTTTAAAGACGGGCCAATCGGATGCGCCCGTTGTGGCGGAATGATTGCAAAAACATGTCATGCTATTTTTTGTTACACTGAATGTAACAAAATATTCAATAAAAAAAACTGTTCAGCTGTAGCAACCAATAATTTATATATAATATATATTAAAAATTAAAACTAGAAAATATTCAAAAAATCCTTGTGTTACTTTCCTTATACAGGGTGTCCCAGAACTGAATGCGTTCCCTGCAAGGGGGGTTGGGGGTGAAATTCTGAGTCGATTGATATAAGTATGTATGGGTGTCAGATCAACCCCTGAATTGTTATTTATTTTTAAAGACGGGCCAATCAGATACGCCCGATGTGCCGGTCTTTGAAAATTAATAATAATTCAGGGGTTGATCTGATACCCACACATGCTTATATAAATCGACTCAGAATTTCACTCCCAACCCACCCTTGCGAGGAACGCATTCAGTTCTGGGACACTCTGTATAAGGATAGTAACACAAGGATTTTTTGAATATTTTCTAGTTTTAATTTTTAATATATTGTAATATAGGCTGGGAATTTTCTCCTTTTTCCTTTCCCACGGTCCTTGAATTTCATCACCTTCGTCTCATCCACCGACATTCCGACGAAAACTCCTACACAAACATTAGAAGGATCCTAACATTTTTCCCGTGTACATCTTTGTCACCACCGCTCGATGCAGCTGCATTCGGACAATCGTCGGGGCTTCTCCAAATTTATGTCTTCCGCCCAATCGAGGTCCCGAATGGAATAGTCAAATACTGGTTTTCTGAATTCTCAGAAAACCCTCTCATAACCTCATCCCTCTGGAAGATTCCCGAATAACGCCCCAAACCTCACGTAGGCCCTTCCTCCCACTATTCTCGATTTCCCACGCTCCAGCCCTATAAGTTGCCTCCGTTCTAGGCTAAGCGAATAGTAAGCCACCAAATTTGTAAGACGCCGAATCTCTGTCAGTTGAATAAACGTAGTTCAAGTAGCTCAACTTCGTGTACACCGAGTTGATTCATCCTACAACCGTGTTCTGTAGCGAGTCAGTCACTCCTTTTAATTAAAAAATCGGCAATCTTCCCCAAACCGACATTACAATTCTGTCAGTTGAATAAACGTAGTTCAAGTAGCTCAACTTCGTGTACACCGAGTTGATTCATCCTACAACCGTGTTCTGTAGCGAGTCAGTCACTCCTTTTAATTAAAAAATCGGCAATCTTCCCCAAACCGACATTACAATTGGTGCTAAGTGTGGGGTGTGCTGACTAACCAACGCTGGGAACATAGGACCGATCGACGACACGCCGAGTCTACGAGAGTTTACGAACAGAACTGGATCCACGGAAGGAATCGGTGAGTAAAGATTCATTCACTCTTTACCGCGAGTCACAAATCATAACGACCGATTCCGAGACTGACTCTGTGGATTCGAACAATATGTCGCTATCAAACGTGAACGCGGCAATTAAAAGCGCTTTGAATAAAATTAACGATTCGAGCGTGGGACCAGAAATAAAGTATGACACTGCACGTCCACCAAGTATCTCATCAGAAGATGATATCGAAGAACTTCAACCAAAAGAAGCACTCGAACTAATTCGGGAATTTGATGGAAAAAATATCGGAGTCGAAACTTTTATCAGCTCCATCGAAGAAGTCAGGCCACAAGTACTAAGACCGGATTATTTTCGACGACTCGTAATTGCAAAAAGAATAATCGGGGATGCAGCAAGAGAGATTCAAGAGGACGAAACGAACTCGTATGATAAACTTTATGAATGTTTACGGATACTTTTTGGAAGCGTTCAACCGGCTAGCGTCTGGCGCGACAAAAGGTCACGGATGTTTCAGCAAAAAAATGAGAGCGTAACAAAATTTACAAATAGATTCCTGGAAGTGCAAAATCAACTCCTGTCTGTGCTAGCCAACTCAACCGCAGACGAGGTACAGCGACGATTTATAATAGAGTATGAACGTCAACAAGGGCTGGACCAATACCTGTTAGGATTGAAAAAAGAGATCTCCACTGAAGTGCGTGCACAAAAACCAGAAAACATTCGTGCAGCGATAGCCCGAGCACAAGCTGCAGAGGCATACGACTACACCCGAGAAATGATGACACGCAGCCTTAACCTAAGCGACAAAAGCACAGGTAGCTCAGAGACTCGTAAGCCGCCCTATCATAGATCTCCTAGAAATCCGTCAAGCGCACCGTTCCCGTCGATCGTTTGCCGCTATTGTAACCGCGCAGGTCACTCCGAACGCGACTGTCGTAAAAGAGCATACGACTTATAAAATACGAACAGGAACGTAGCCAAACAATCGGTTTTTTCACAACAGACAGTCCCACAATCACCAACCAATGCGAACAGCAGTCAATCACATACCGGAGGAAGAAGCAACCACTACGACACAAGACGAATTCCCCAAGTCAATGCCATCGGATCCGCTAAACGAGTGGTCAAACTTCCCACCCGAACAGCCAGCAGAATAGGCAGTTTTCTCCTCGATACCGGTTCAGCAATAAATTTACTTAAAATCAGCATGTTGACAAAAGGATCGCAGATCAATCGAAACATTAAGACACCGTTCTCCATGGGCAATGAACAACATGAGTCGTTATTTGCTGCTAGGCAAGAATTTCAAGGAAAGATTCACATCTTTCACGTCGTTCCCAATGACTTCCCATTAGACGAGGATGGGTTGATCGGCATTCCGTTCATGGAAAAGTACCAAACAAAAATCGGTATCGGAAGAGAAAATTATTTAATGTTCGACGATCAACGATTTGAATTCGAGAAAGTTTCTGTCACCATCCCGCCACGAACGATCTATTTTATTACGGTTCGTACGAATATTGAAAACGGAACAGCCGTCACGGACGAGAACAATCCAGGAGCAATAGTGCCTTGCATCTTCGAAGCCAAGAATTACGAAACCCGAGTGCCATTTTTGAATGACTCGGAAGAACCGATGACGGTTACAATTAACCAGCTACAGGGCATTCCTTTCTGTGAAGCCGCCCGTTCGCCTGAGGAGGAGCGCCAAGACGCACCGAAGGATGTAGCTCGTGTCAATGCTATAGAGATGACGAATACTGCCGAACGTATTCACATATTAAAAGAAAACGTTCGACTCGAGCATGTCCCACCAGATCAAGCAGAAAAGGTTTGGGACATCGTCTCCAGCTTTCCAGATGTATTTGCTCTACCTGGTGATCCACTCCCAGGCACAAAAATGGTCAAGCATCGGATCATCACGAGTGATGATACACCCGTGAACACCAAACAATACAGGTACCCGCCGGTTCACAAGGAAGAAATCGACAGGCAGGTAAACGAAATGCTGGAGAAAGAATTAATAGAGCCGAGTGACTCACCATACAACTCGCCTATTTGGGTGGTACCTAAGAAATCGGATGCATCAGGAAAACAGAAGTGGAGGATCGTCATTGATTTTCGGAAATTGAACGAAAAAACGACACACGACGCCTATCCTCTCCCATGCATCGACGAAATTTTGGATCAATTAGGTCGAGCAAAATATTTTACCGCATTCGATCTAGCGTCGGGATTTCATCAAATCCCAATGGACGAACGAGACAAGCAGAAGACAGCGTTTTCCACACCATCAGGCCACTATCATTACAACAGAATGCCGTTTGGATTGAAGAACGCACCCGCGACATTCCAACGCATGATGAATAATGCGTTGAGGGGATTGATCGGAAATACATGCTTCGTTTACTTGGACGACATTATTATTTACGGACAAACCCTCGACGAACACAATAAGAAATTAATTGACGTGCTGACCCGTCTTCGCGAGTCAGACTTGAAGTTGCAGCCCGACAAGTGCGAATTTCTACGGCCAGAATTGGAATTTTTGGGACATGTAATCTCGGAAGAAGGAGTAAAACCCAATCCAAAGAAAACAGAAGCAGTACAGAATTTTCCAAGGCCAAGTGACCAGAAGCAGATTAAACAGTTCTTAGGACTCGCTGGATATTACCGAAAATTCATAAAAGATTTCAGCAAATTAGCGAAACCACTTACAGAACTCCTGAAGAAGGATGCACCATGGTCTTGGACAGACAAACAAGAACAATTATTCAGCCTATTACGAGCAGCGCTGACGACATCTCCGGTCCTCCAATATCCGGATTTCAAGAGATCCTTCGTGCTCACAACCGACGCGAGCAACCACGCCATAGGTGCAGTGCTATCGCAGGGACCCATCGGTAAAGATCGTCCCATCGCTTACGCATCACGCACTCTTAATAAAGCCGAACAACGATATTCGACGACGGAAAAAGAGATGTTGGCAATAGTCTGGGCTGTCAAGCACTTCCGCCAATATCTGTTTGGAAAGAAATTTCAAATTGTTACGGATCACAAGCCACTAATCTGGATCCTCAAAACCTCGAATCCTCCAACGAATAGTCGCCTAATGAGGCTCCGGTTAAAACTAGAGGAATACGAATACGAGGCCGTTTATAAAAAGGGAACGCTGAATACAAACGCTGACGCCCTATCACGGATATACCCCGTAACTACCCGTCAAGGAAAGCACAACGGCGCTCCGAATGAGGGGACCGAAAAGCAAGAAGTATCAGATATCGTCATCGAAGAAGAAAGCGACAACGCGGCAGACACCGAAAACACAGTGGAAAAAGAAAATGATCGAGAAGAAATGGAAAATGAAAATTTTCCCCTTTACATGGAGTTCGAACTATCGAAAGGAAGTCCACAGGTTCCTAAAATTTTGGAGGAAGCACCACCCAGGAACACACCGCGGATCAAAATAACCGACCAACTTGAAAACAGTGAAGATGAACTGCACCTCGATTTCGCAAGAGATGAAATCGAGTGGTATAACGTGTTAGCCGAAAAACTGTCGGTTACCAATGAACCTACCAAGATTTATTTAGGTTGCAAATACCTGAATGAAAATCCAGTTACAAAAATGAGAATTAAGCAGATGATCTCGTTTATTTGGTCAAGGAAAACAGAACGACCCTTTCTTTATCTTTACGACATGGAACTGTATGAGCCAGGTACAGAAGGGGAACGGATAGACATCATAAAGCAATACCACGGGACAAGCGCCACAGGTCATTTCGGAGTAGCAAAGACCCTCGATCGGGTGAAGGCCGTTGCTACCTGGCCCAACCTGCAAAGAGACATCGAAGATTACATCCGTAGATTGCGACACGTGCCAGAGGGTGAAGCTCGTGCGAACACAACCACGAGCAGAAGCAATAATTACTGACACACCGGAGAAACCCATCGAAAAAATTGCATTGGACCTTGTGGGCCCACTACCTGAAACGTACGAGGGTCATAAATACATTCTTTCTGTACAAGACCAGCTCACAAAATACATTACACTGATCCCGTTAAAATCACAGGATGCCCAATCAACAGTGACAGCACTGGTTGAAAACTTTATTTACATTCACGGAGCTCCGAAAATCATCTTAACCGATGGCGGACGAAACTTCATCAGCCAAACGTTCAAGCATTTAGAAAAGCTCTTTAAGATCTCCCACATGACAACGACAACGTTTCATCCTCAGAGTAATGGGAGCCTCGAGCGAGCACACGGACCGATAAAAGAACAAATTAAAGCATTGATATACGACCATCAAGAAGATTGGGACAAGAAATTAAAGTTCGTCTCTATGGCTTATAACACAGCCAAACACGAAGGGACAGGACTAACTCCATTCGAAATGCAGTTCGGAAGAAAACCCAATATTCCAAATAATTTGCCAGCTCAAAGGACTAATACGACGATTGACGAATACTTCGAAGGAATACGTGCGGATCACGAACGCATCGTCAAACGAGGACGCGATAATTTGATCGCAGCTAAAGAAAGATACAAGGCAGTCCAGGATGCTCACATACATCGCACTATACCCGTCTTCGCAAAAGGCGACGAGGTCCTCGTTGCTCAAGAGCGAGACAAGACCCCACTGGCCCCGAAGTGGGAAGGACCAGCTATCATTTTAGAACAAACATCGGACGTAAACTACGAGATATTGCTAAACAATAGGAGAAAAATAATCCATGTTAACAAGTTAAAACCTTATCATAGACACTAATCAAACATTCTGTGCAGGCATTATGTTGCTGTTACTCCTTCTCCTTCCCCTGACTTGGGTTACAACCAACGAATTAAGGGTGGAACCACTCGAAGGCGCTATATATATGGAAAACCTAGGAAACGCCGTGATCTATCACCAAACCTGGACAGTAGTCAACTACGTCGACCACACCGAAATAAATCTACATCGGGACGAACTGATACAAGCTTCACTGGGGTTGGCCACGGTTTGCAATGGGGACAACGAAAAGAAGAATCTGCTTTTGCGGCAATTATAGGAATTGGTGATGTAAGCGTCATGTTAAAAGATAATCGTTTTACGTATATAATTAAGGTGCCAGTAATAGAAAATAGTTTGCTTGATGTGTTCCGTATCATCCCTATCCCTAAACGGAAGGGAACCTCAAGTACATTTTTCTACGTGAACCCTCCTGATACATTAATAATGACCAATGTGGCCAGAACAATATTTACTCCAAGTACTGAAGAAGACCTCGATCACTGTAAGGAAATAGGACCACGACGCCTGTGTAAACGTACAAACCCTGACTACTTTGTACACGATCCCAATAGTTGCGAAGCAGTGATCATCCAAAAGCCGATAGACATATCCGACTCGCAATGTCAAATACTCTACATAAATCTGGTTAAATCTTTGTGGATTCAATTAAAATCAGGAAATTCGTGGATCGTGACGTCCCCGCATGACGAGACGTTACATGTGAATTGTGATGACCATAAAATACACCAGGCACTACTGCGCGGTACCAACAAAATAACCATAACAGGCGACTGCGTTGGGCATACTGAACACATCTTCGTAAGACCGAGTTATGATAAAAGTATTACACAAGCCACTGACATTCTTCTCAACAAAACTCTCAAAGTTCCAAAACTCGAAGAAGTGCTTCGAAATCATTCAGTTTCTTTAGACGACATTCAGCTAACGACTTTAGGACGACCTACACACGTTGACCTTACTCAGCTCAAAGCTCTTGGACAGACTTTAGACGAAATCTCAGAAGAGGCCGAGAAAATTGGACAACGTAAACGGACCAAGACATTTTTCGAGACTACTTACGAAGGTATCAGGTATCTCGGTTACAGTTGTACTGGCGTTGTTCTCTTGTATATCATGTTCAGATGCGGATTATGTGGCTGTTTGTCCAATATGTTCACCAGACTATTCAAAGCAACCTTCTCCCCTTGTATCAACGTGTACAACAATTGTTTTCACCAGAATAACGAACATGTAGACTACCGTGTAAACTACGATGGAGAAGAATGTTCCATGTTGGAAATCGCCGGAAATCGTAATGCTCATAATATTGCGAAACAAGTGGGTCGCCGTCGGTCCACTAGTCTTAAAGCTTAAAGAAAATTCATTTTTTTTGTATGAATTTTCTTAAATGAGGGGGGAGGTGTAATATAGGCTGGGAATTTTCTCCTTTTTCCTTTCCCACGGTCCTTGAATTTCATCACCTTCGTCTCATCCACCGACATTCCGACGAAAACTCCTACACAAACATTAGAAGGATCCTAACATTTTTCCCGTGTACATCTTTGTCACCACCGCTCGATGCAGCTGCATTCGGACAATCGTCGGGGCTTCTCCAAATTTATGTCTTCCGCCCAATCGAGGTCCCGAATGGAATAGTCAAATACTGGTTTTCTGAATTCTCAGAAAACCCTCTCATAGCCTCATCCCTCTGGAAGATTCCCGAATAACGCCCCAAACCTCACGTAGGCCCTTCCTCCCACTATTCTCGATTTCCCACGCTCCAGCCCTATAAGTTGCCTCCGTTCTAGGCTAAGCGAGTAGTAAGCCACCAAATTTGTAAGACGCCGAATCTCTGTCAGTTGAATAAACGTAGTTCAAGTAGCTCAACTTCGTGTACACCGAGTTGATTCATCCTACAACCGTGTTCTGTAGCGAGTCAGTCACTCCTTTTAATTAAAAAATCGGCAATCTTCCCCAAACCGACATTACAATATATTATATATAAATTATTGGTTGCTACAGCTGAACAGTTTTTTTTATTGAATATTTTGTTACATTCAGTGTAACGAAAAATAGCATGACATGTTTTTGCAATCATTGTTATAACTGACTACATTTGTGCGGGTTTAACTGACCCGTGCTGACCTCATCATATGGTATGAGAAATAAATAAAGTCTGAAAGAATGTTACCCTCCTCAACTGTCTCTTTTTCCCACTCCCTTTATCTTCTTACATTCTTACCATGAACAGAGTGTGCTCGGTTGTTTTTTTCTCTCCTTAAGCTCTCTCACTCGATCCTACGTGTAGTGAAACCCAACGAGTGGTTGCATCCAAGGATTCGGAGACCGGAAGCCGCAATTACCCGAATCCCCAGAAAGAGCGAAGAACCGTGGGGAAAAAGGGGAAAATGGGAAGACTGAGTTCGCGTCTAAGATAAATAATGCACAAACTCGATGAAACGATTTAACTTATCCATTTTGGTATCGGATCCGTCGATAGAAAAATAATACACTAGGGAATGACGAGGCAGAATTGAGCGCAAATAATATGAGGATATGTGATTGTTGGATTGCCTGATACACAAACAAGATTTCATTATCATGAATTGAGAGAGAAATATAGGCTGAAAGTGGAAAATAGCCAATTTGTTACTTGTTTCTTTTTTTTGTGTAAATTCTCCTCCAGGAATGAGAGACTCGTTTTATTTTACGCGCAGGAAGCTTTGTAAATGGATCAATAAAACTGAAAAATTCACACATTTTTATACATAAACCAACGCAAAGAGCAATACATATCTGAACTTATCATTGATTCAATTGAAATAAACTTCTGCCCTAAGAAATTTAAATAATAACAATCACCACTGTACCATTTATTACAGAAATATAGATGTTGATTTTATTTGAAAAATAATAAGGTGTCGACGAATATCGAAAGTACGCTTTACAAAGCACCTAAACACCGAAGAAATAGTCGAGGATAAACAATTCTGACTATACTGTTATGATCATTTTCTAAGTTTTGCGAGAAGAAAAGTTTTCTCGTAGTCCAGACTCAAGAGTTGTAAAGCTATTAAGTTTTTTCGGGAATTTTTTTAGAAGGGAAAAAAGCCAGTGAACCCAGTAAACATTGAGGTGTCGTTTCATGCATATATGAAATGTATAAAAAAATGTTTCAACATGAAACAATAAATGACTGATTTATCAGCCTATTCCATGTGCGTCTTGCCACTGCGGTCTCTAATCGGCGGGAAAGATGCAGCTTGTAATTCTTGACTGAAACAAAAAAAAAGCAATAAAATTTTTAATCGTCATATATTGTTCTTCTGAGTGAATTAAGAAGTTGGAAAAATCGTGAAATTATAACTTTTTTTCAGTTTTGAAAAAATGTATTAAAAATACACTTTAACGTGCTATACAAATTATTTAAGAACACTTTTTCAACGACTTTTTTAATTCACTTAGAAGAGATTTTCATACTGAAGAAAATAAACTTTCGTTTGATTGAATAGGTCGTTCAGTTTTTATGTTATAACGCCTGCCAATTTGGAAAAATCGTGAAGATTAAAACTGGAGAAAATGCACTTCAAAGTTTTTAATAGGAGGAAATATCAATATCAAATATCAATCGTTTATCTGCTTTTGGCCTTGTATCTTCTAAAATATTTACAATTGTCCTCTGTAACTTTGTAAATATGTTCTTCTATAGTTTATCTATCGATTTAAACAATAAAAAAAAAAAACAATTTTTCGGACCTTCTAATTCAGGCTCCGGCCTAAGGCAAAATCCACTTTACTTCCATCGTCTCGATTCGGAAAAGAATATACAGAAACTATCGGGCGACCTTCATTTCTAGCTGCTTAAGGTATTCCTTTCGCGGAGGGCCGTATTTTGTGAGGGCATAAGGATGGCCCTTCCGAATCATTGTTCAAATTAAGTGGCGCTTAATAAAAAAAAAGGGTGCGTGTGGGTTCGACACGCAAAAGAAGTGAATACGTATGCAGAGAGAGAGAGAGAGAGAGAGAGAGAGAGAGAGAGAGAGAGAGAGAGAGAGAGTGAGAAGGGGTGGAGAGGAGAGGTGAGGAAAAGTAAGTGATCGAATTATGAATTGGCAAGGAAATCAAAAGTAGCCTGAATGTTTATATTTTACTTTTTTTTATTTTATTTATCAATATGAAATGAAATATGTATGAAATGAAATATTTCGGCAATGGTGTCGTCATCCTTTAGTCTTCGGTGTGTTGACCCCGATTGAGATGGAACTGAAAAAAAAATTATTTTTTATTTTAAATTTTTGCCATCTCTGTGTGTGCCTCTGGAGACACAACGGAGAGGCTGAGGAAAGGCTTGCAGAGAGCCAGCAGAGAGTTAGCGGAAAAGCAATAGAGAGTCAGCGGAGTCAGCAATCTAGAGTCAGTGAACTCAGCGGAGAAGGAATAGAGAGACAGTGGAGTCAGCCGAGTCAGCAATATAGAGTCAGCGAACTCAGCGGAGAAGGAATAGAGAGTCAGTGGAGTCAGCGGAGTCAGCAATATAGAGTCAGCGAACTCAGCGGAGAAGGAATAGAGAGTCAGTGGAGTCAGCGGAGTCAGCAATATAGAGTCAGCGAACTCAGCGGAGAAGGAATAGAGAGTCAGTGGAGTCAGCGGAGTCAGCAATATAGAGTCAGCGAACTCAGCGGAGAAGAAATAGAGAGTCAGTGGAGTCAGCGGAGTCAGCAATATAGAGTCAGTGAACTCAGCGGAGAAGGAATAGAGAGTCAGTGGAGTCAGCAATAGAAACTTGTAAAGGGGCAGCGGAGATTATATAAAAGTTTTTGTATTGTGCAAGTTATTTACGAGCCATGCTGACTCGTACGTAACCTCGCCTCGAACCCCTTGAATATTGTTTAAATATTTTATTATTTTATGTATATTATTTTTTCAATTTTTATTCAATTTTTATTCATTTTTGAGTATTAATTTGCGAAATTTTATATAACTGTGTGTGTCTGGAGACACAACAGAGAGGCTGAAACTGAATGTATATAGAGAGGCATTCCGGGGCACGTGTATCATGCGAGGTTATGTACGAGCAATGCTACTCGTACATAACCTCGCTTCGAATGGCTCGAATATTTTTGTTTCTTAAAACGTTATTTAAAACGTTCAAATATATATCAAGAATACATACCTTCGTTAGCTGGAGGGTTTGTCGACGATTTATCCACTGCGGGATCCATTTTTTGGAATTGTCATTTATTCCCGCATTAAAATAATACACTACCGCAAAGAACTATCAAAAACAGCACCAACAAATAACAATAATATAATTCACTTTAAAAATTCGCACTGTTTAACGGATAGCACAAAATTTGCCACGAGGCACGACGACACAGTACGAACTCGCACACACACACAGAGCTGTGCCAGCTGTGGGCTCACACGTACACGGGCAACCGCTACGAATAGAACGGCGCGCATGCGTGCACGCGATCCTACCCCTTCTCTGCATTGACTCGCTCGCTCTCACTCGCACTCACACGGCTCATGCATCATTCTCTCTCTCTCTCTCTCTCTCTCTCTCTCTCTCTCTCTTCTATTCCTTCATTCTCTTGTCCGGTGCTACAACGCGGCTGGGGGCGGGGCCTAATACAGTCGCATTAGAAGTATTCACTTCAATAATATAATTCACTTTAAAAATTCGCACTGTTTAACGGATAGCACAAAATTTGCCACGAGGCACGACGACACAGTACGAACTCGCACACACACACACAGAGCTGTGCCAGCTGTGGGCTCACACGTACACAGGCAACCGCTACGAATAGAACGGCGCGCATGCGTGCACGCGATCCTACCCCCTCTCTGCATTGACTCGCTTGCTCTCACTCGCACTCACACGGCTCATGCATCATTCTCTCTCTCTCTCTCTTCTTCTATTCCTTCATTCTCTTGTCCGGTGCTACAACGCGGCTGGGGGCGGGGCCTAATACAGTCGCATTAGAAGTATTCACTTCAATAAGTAACAACTAATTATCATACCCAACGATTAACTGGAATAAAAAATTTCGCGCAAATTTAATAGATTTAAACATTTTTACATTTTCTCTGAAAAGTCGCGGCTACAACAATTATTCTGCTAATCACATTTTTCTAAGTTTTGTCATTAATATTTTCGTTAAACATTCGGTGATCCCCTGTTTTTATTGTCGTTACGGAATCTTGAAATTTTTTTACACGCGTGAGCATTTTATTTCAGGCGTCTAGAGTTATTTAGTGTATAAATTATTAGATAAAAATGTGGCGAGCGTGTAATTTCCATACACCGCCGTAGAAATGCGACGATTTTTAAAGTCGTAATTTTTGTTAAAAGTTCGATAACTTAGCTTGTAATTTTACCAGTATACGAGGATGTATTTTTTACGTGATTATAGACGAAAATCAGCTAATTGTTAAAAATTCGGGTTCGTGAAAGAAATATCTTGAATTCGTCGTACGCAGTTAACTTCCGGTGATAAAAGCTTACGTCGAATCACACGAGCAAAGGAAGTCACAAGCCTGATTTTTTTCTTAAAAAATCAAGCTTGCCGATCTCTATACATGTAATATCACTTTGAGAAAAGGCTATTTTCAAGAATGTTTTCGATGGGTTTATATTATAGATATTGATATAAAAGTTGTTACACTTAATAAATACACTTTCGAAATACATTATAAAAATTTATTTTTATCTAAGTTACTCTTTATAAGGGAAAGTGGTAGTTAAAAAAATGTCCTAAACAAATTGTACGTCTGCGCTGTTGATGAAATTTCAGAGATCATCCCAAACAAAAAAATCAAACGGTTTTAGATTCAGGATGTTAACGTCTATAGCGCATATCATACGATTTTTTATATATGCAACAATAACCAAACGGCGGACATTTTTCGAAAAAACAAAAAAACCTGTTTTTTCACCATTTTTCGCAAAAAAGTGTATATAATTTTTGTTATCTTTGTATGCGTTATAGCTATAGTTGTAAAGAATATGTGGTTAAAATGTCAAAAGGATCGGTTCAGTAGTTTCGTAGATTTTATCAACAGGCCGTCGAAAAACGTTGTTTCGAGAAAAACCCGAAATATTGTATATAAGTCGACCTAGAATCAAGAAAAAAAATTGAAAAATAATAAAATAGTGAGCAAAAAACTGATCAATTTTTTGGAAAAAAAACAAACTTCCTTCCGATCGCTCACTATTTTTTTATTTTTCAATGTTTCTTCCCATCACTATGTTTTCTCAAATTAAAAAAATATTTTGACGTTCATTAAAGACCGCTTAGTCAACATACCAAATATCAACATTCTATATTTAATACTTTTCGCAAAAAATTGGTGAAAAATCGAACATTTTTTGTCCCAACCAGGCAGAACCTTCCCTTAAAGTTTGTTTGAGTTTCTAAAATATATTGAAATGCATTTCAAAAGTGTATTTATTCAGTGTAAGAACTTTTATATCAATATCTATAATATGAATCTATAAAAAAAATGCATGAAAATAGCCTTTTTTGCGTCTAAAGTGAGAAGACCCCTTAATACTAGTTCAAATTCAGTAGAGTGGCAATAGTCGCATAAAAGAAATATGGTGAAACGTTGCAACAAGCTGAAGTGCTAATGATCGCTCTTGGGTAGTCGGAGAACTTGCCCACCACAAGTAAAATGTAATACACTCGTCGGAGCCGATAAATTACAAAACTCGGCAGACGTTTCGGCGTCTATATCGTGTTTGAGAGCAAAGACTCTAATCGTCCTCAATTAACGTCCTGCTAACGATAATCAACAGTTCCGGTTTACTTAGTCCCTTGCGAATTATTATCTTCATTCGAGCGTGTTGCCTGGCCCGAGTAATACTCGGCTCCGTCCGATTTTGCCATCGATAAATTAATTGCCACCGCGATACATGAATCTCGCTTGAAAATGATTCTTCATCTCACCCCTCGTTTATACCGGAAAATATGATCAAGACTTTCTTGCCTCTTTGTCATGGAAATTCACGGCAAAGAACAAAGCTTGTTCGACGCACGTGCAAACCCTCGACTCGACTTTATTTCCGTGTTCTCATTCATCGGGCGACTTTTAAAATAAAATTTGTTCACGGGTAAGGATGAATAGGAGGATGAAAAAAAAATCCATAGGTCAGAAGGTGGGACAGGCGGGTGCTCGATCGAGAGGAAAAATTATGCATCTGTGAGGGCGGTTTTTTTATCCCTCGTTCATTCGTTTTTCTTTTGTCTTGTGCTCTTCGCGTGCTCTTGTCATTCGATTAACGGGAGAACCCTTCCTCCCCGAGCAGAGCTTACAACGTATAAATACGAGTACACGTACAGGGCGATGAAGTTGAACATTTTTTTTGTCGCAAAACTTTTTTTATTTTCATTTTTTTTATTTCTTGCATCGCTGCGGAAATGTCGGACCTTTGGAAAGAGCTCGCGAGATCCAATAGTGCAATAACGTGTGGAGGGTCATGGTCGGAACATCCCCAAAGGGAATCGGATGAGAGAAACGTCGGCTAACGAAGCCTCCCCATTGGAAAGCATTGAATATCTGGCCTATCGATTTATTTCTTTTAACACCGCTCGCCATCTACCCTTTATGGGATCAGGATCATCTTCTTTTCGACCTCAACCGTGCTGGACACTCTTTCGAAATTGAAAAAGCCTCAGTTGCCGATACATTTTATAGAAGATGTTATTTATAGATGGCCAATTATTCACCGCATTGAATTATACCGTTTGCAGCACCCAGTGGGTTGAAATTAAATGGGCGTGGGGAGAGTAAGTGGAAGCTGAAGATACGGTAGTACATGTATTGGATCACTCCGGATGCAGAGGGGTTGAAAGGCTATAGAACATGGGGTTGAAGCGGACCTGGAAAGAAAGGTTGTCACAAGCTTTTGAGACGGAGCCCTCTCGTTCTTGGAGGTCTTCTTTTTCAGAACGCCGCAAGCCCTCCTGTCAACTCTCCAAAACACCTGCCCGTCTTTCCAACCCTCGCATGGTTTTCTACCCTTTAATTCTTTTGCCCATGTTACCTTTCTCTCTCTCTCTCTCCCTTGCTATGTTCCCTTTCTTCTTCTCCATCTTTTTCCACGTTCTTGTTCTCAACCCCTTCAATCAGACGAGTCAGAGAGTGTGGTTGTGCGGTTTCTGGCCGTGAATGTCATCTGGCATTGCGCCAAGTATGCGAAACGCTCACTGAAACAGACTTGGACAAGGGGGCTTAGGGCAAACCGAGCAAAAAAACGTTCTCCAGCCACGAATTATCCGTATATATACCTTGCGGTCATCCAACGCTCCGTACATTCTTATGTACATTTATGTATGTGTTAAATACGCTTTTACGAATTATGTTGCGTTAACACGCGCCACGAGAAACCTTGTCCACTTTGCTCTTGTCTCGCGTCTCTTCTTCCCCCCCCCTCTCTCTCTCTCTCTGTCAACTACTTTTCGCTAATTCTCACGCAGGGGCGGCGACTTTGACCGGAATTTAATTCAACCCCTAAACTATACAGGGTGTTCCAGAATTGAATGCGGTCCATGAAATGGAGTGTCGGGGGTGCAATTCTGAGTCGATTGATATAAGCATGTGTGGGTCTCAGATCAACCCCTGAATTTTTATTAATTTTTAAAGGTGAGCGCACCTGATTGGCCTGCCTTGAAACATTCATAATAATTCAGGGGTTGATCTGAGACCCACACATGCTTATATCAATCGACTCAGAATTTCACCCACAACCCCACATTTCAGGGAACGCATTCAGTTCTGGGACACCCGGTATATGAACTATTCGTCGTACGTAGAACGAACGCGTTTATTGCCTTTGACTTCAAGTGCCACATGAATAAAATAGCATTCAAAAATATGAAACTACCATATTAAAACACGACGTGAGTTTCACGCTTCGTGCTATGCATCGGTTCACGTTATGTACAAATGGAATTCGTATGTTTGGCAGCACCACAGAATATCGAAACTTTCCGTCTGCCTTTGTTGTTCTACTTTATCGTCTTTGATCGCGGTCGATGAAAATACGAGAGGTACTGCACTTCTCGATGGATCGAGAGAGACGTAAATTTTTAAGAGATTTTCAGTTTTTCACTTGGGGCGATGTGCAAGAATAATCCAATATGGTGTATGAGATACACGGAATAGTAAGGTATATTAATTAATAAATATAGAGCTAGTAAAGGGCTATGCCTGGTTGTAACAGTCGAAAACAGCTCATTTGTGGATTTTTTTTTCAAAAAATTGTTATAATACATTTCTACGGAAATTGGGTATTTGGGAAAGTCTCATCTGAAGAACACTCTGATTGTTTCGTGTCAGAATATTTAGTTACAATCGATTTAAAGCCGATGACCGGGAAGCACCTCTCGTAAACTTAGGATTTACTTAATATATTAGTTTATTCTATGAGTATTCGAAGGATTTTCCAAAATATCAATAAAAAAAATAGCGCGTGCTCAAAGTGAGTCTTGATTTAGTGAAAAAAAATGATATTTTTCGTTCATCAAATCAAAAGTATATATCCGAAAAAAATCCTTCGATCAAATACTAAATTTTTACATCTAGATAAAGCCTTAAAAATTTTCAGAAAGATCGACGGAGCAATTTTCGAGATATTTTGCTCACCGACTTTGAAAACGTAATTTCGGGAAAAAAGCGTTTAAGGTTGTCATGGGGTTTAGCCGTCGGTGGTGAAGTACGAGAGGAGCACCCTATGCTTATCCACGCAGCCGATTGACTGTTACCAACTGCTAGCTTTCAAATAATCGTCATTTGAACGTGCGTTTTCGAACTATTTTTCTACATGTATTTGTAAAAATATGCATTTCTGAACATTCGGTGATTCCATTAAGTGTTTTCATTAATTTGTATAAAATTTTCTATAATTTTTTTTGGCTCATTAGCGCAAAACTAATTGGCAACGTGGTTAATCGTGATTTATCATAATGTCCAGGTTGGCAGAAGTGTCGTGAAGTTAGAGACCTACGCGCCCCGTTCGTAACCTCAATGTCGGCCCAAGGAGCTGTCGAAAATGGATATCGGTTGGAGTAAAAAAAAAATCCGCCGGAAAGAAAAAGTGTGTACTAACGCTGCCTATAATCTCGAAGAAATAAAAAAACGCTAATAATTTTCCCATATGCTAAAAAAAATGTATGTATGAAAAAAATCCGCGTTATTTTGTCTTTTCCGAGAAATGTCTAGAAATGTATAATTTAATATTAAAATTAATATTAAATAATTATTACTAATTTTAAATTAATATTAAATAATTATTACTAATTAAGAGAATAAATACCAATAATATTCGTTTTTAATTATCCTGACCGAGTAGTTTGAGGTTCCCGAGCATAATTACCGAATACCGATAAGATAGGTAGCATTTGTGCCGTCTACGACGTTGCCACGATTGCACAGTCTAATATTTTGTGTGCTTGATTTTCGCACAAATTCGCTATCAAAAACATTAATAATTTTATAACGGTACTGTGAATCCTCATTTTTACGGTACCAAGGGCTAATCCGATAATTAGTCGAACCGTACCTATTTTTTCAACTCCCTGGTAACATTCACCAGACAGATATTAATAATGTACTGAAAAATGATCGAGAGTTTTCCATAAGCGTAATGTAATTAGCCCACGAAATACGTCGAGTTGCCGATGTTTTTTTTTCTCAAAAACGGTACTGTGGATCGTATTTAAACTGCACAGGATGATCAGCAAAGAGGTTAGAAAGGTCCAGAAAAAAATTTAGCTTGGTGGTAACATGTTGACTTAACCCCATAACAACCTTAAACTTTCGAACGATGCTCTCCAAGCGTTCCGACGGGCGTCAACACAACAGCCTATAAGTCTATCAGTTTTGATCCGATTACCGTGAAATGGTCAGGGAAAATTTATAAGACAACATGCTGTCAAAATATCGTGGCTTAAAAAAAATGATTTTTCGACTTTTACAAAGGCTTCAAGCTACTCTAGAGCTATTATCAATAATAATAATAGCACACATCCGACTTGATAATGAAACTACGATGTTATTCTCAAGTTATACTATAGAATTATTCTGTGAAATCCAGATGAAATTTAGACGGTTTTTCGAGTAGTTAGCATTGTTTCGATATTGAAAAGTTGTAGCCGAATCTTTTCGAAATGTGCACAAAAAGTGTGGGTTCGAATTTCATGCATTTTCTTTGCTTCGAAAATTTTTTCGATTCTTCGATGAACTTTCACTCCTATTTTTATAACCGCAACCGTAATTTGATTTTTGATTCCTTTTACTAGGCAGTTCGATTTACTTTGGAATGTCGCGTAAGCTCTCGTATGGGAAGATTTTTTCCTCGTGATTTTCCTAGTTTGTATATACAGCTAGCGTTACGAGGGTTAAGGAGCTGGGCGCCTTTCAACCGAGGAAGAGCGGAAAAAGGACGGTAGAAAAGTCGATTTCAGTCACGTTTTACTCGTGTCTCTACGTGTATTTCTCCCGTGTGAGAGCAAGAGAACACGCTACTTCTGGGGTGCAGGCTCGAGAGTCAGGCGCACACAAGCGTCCATGAGAATTCCACTTGAAATCCCTTGGGTAAAGAACACGAAGGGATGAAATTGTAGCAGAGGCTAAAGAAAATTCGCATGGGTAAGGAAAAACGGACGAATTCGACCGTTCTATGGTTTGAACCCTCATATCAGCAAAAACACCTTTTTCGATATTTTTCCTTTCTTTAATCATATATTTATAAAAGTTTAGTATTTATTTATTTTCACATATAGATAGAAATTTCGTAATTTTTCAAAGTTATTATCTTTACTGTTTCTCTTTTCTTCTATGTTTTGTATTAAACCGTTCCGTTATTTACATTGCGGTGCTTGCTACTAAAGCCTCAGCTTGCCATGTCCATTCTTGTTCACCCTGCAATACGTCCTACACTGGACACAATAAAGTATGCATCTCGCCATTAAGTTTGCATTGTCCTGTGCGTCCTTTGTTTTGTCCTGTACTGTATGTAAATCTTTACCCCTAGATAGGGCATTCCATTTTCGTGTCCCTCTACGGAGTATGGGTCACCTTTGTGTGAAATGCTATGTATTTTTATGAATGATTATATGGTTTGAAAATCGATGAATCTCTTGGTTGGTCCATAAAGATTAGAATGGTTAAGATTGACGTTAATTTACCAGAACGTAATTTGGGGTCGAAGTATTTTAAATGAAAAAAAAAATTCGATACGTGGAAAATTACTTGGCTTTAATAAATAACTTTTTTTTCATCAACTGATGAAAAAAAACACTTATTGAATACTATTCGAAAAAAAATTACCACAGTGTTCTCTTCAAAAAGGATATTAATGTGAGTTTACGAATGTGGACGATTTGTAAAAGTGTAGAAAAAAATAAAAGATGATTCCGTAACAAAAATGTTTGCAAGTTAAGGGGGGAGATCACTACAGGCGAGGAAAAAATAGCTGATTTTCATGATTTTTTTTAATAGAAAGATTTCTCACCATTTTTGAGACTTAGGACTTTTGTCTGTTACGTGGTATTTTTTTTATTAATCTTTGAAAATGACGGAGGAATTGCACGGACGATGTGGAGAGGTGGACGATTTGTAA
This sequence comes from Ophion obscuratus, assembly GCA_964007375.1. Lineage (NCBI taxonomy): Eukaryota > Metazoa > Arthropoda > Insecta > Hymenoptera > Ichneumonidae > Ophion > Ophion obscuratus. The sequence goes on along the minus strand of OZ023318.1, from coordinate 24,082,521 downwards.
AAAATGTAGAAAAAAGAAAAGATGATTCCGTAACAAAAATGTTTGCAAGTTAAGGGGGGAGATAACTCTAGGCTGGGAAAAAGGGCTGATTTTCACGATGAATAAAGTATATATTTCTCCACCATTTTTTTAGACTTAATTTTATTACTACTTTTGGCTGTTAGATGGTATTTTTTTTAATCGTTAAAAAGGGCGGTGGTATAGCACGGTCTTCTAAACGGGTTGCGGCGGATGTTCTCACACGGCGTGACACGTAGCGACAGCAGAATGAATGTAAAAAAACCGACGAAGATTTTTTTCCCTCAACACTCATACACAGAAAATAAACAAACAAAAAAAGGGAAAAATCTTGAAAATCGATGAAATCCTACGCTTTGAAACAAGAATATTGAATTCGCCAAAAAATTACTACAATGTGCAATTGGAAAATACGTTTTTTAAATTTTCAAATCCACTTTTGGCCATGTTTTTAGACAATGAGGCTAGAACGATTTATACCAAATTGCATCAGAATCGGGCGATTCGTTTTTTAGCTCTACGTCATACCAGTTTTGAAGATCGTGCCATACCTCCGCCATTTTCAAAGATTAAAGTGATAAATTAAACATTAAAGTGGTAGATGAATCTGTCCTTTGGACAAAAAAAACTAAAATCAGCCGATTTTTTCCTCGCCAAAAGGTATCTCCCCCTTAAATCGACATTTTTTTATTTGAAGAAAATTCATAAGGATGAAATGTCGCTTTGCTGAGCCTCCACTCTCTGATGGTTGGAAAGTCCGTCGTGTTTTTGAAACACTTCGCAACGCCTGCATACAGGCTGCTATGTATCACTAATAATAAGTTTCAGTGCTACCTTCAGGAACTCAGTCGAACTGCGCGCAAAGATTTTTCGAAAATTTTGACTGTATATAATCCCTTAAAGTTTATTTGGGTTACATAAATATATGACATTTAAAAAAAATGTATTTCGAAAGTGTATTTATTAAGTGTAACAACTTTTATATCAATATCTATGGTATAAACCTATCAAAAAAAATCATGAAGGTAGTCTTTTTTAGCATCTAAAGTGAGAAGACCCCTTAATGGAACCTTGCCTAGAAATCTTGATAAATAAATATTAAAGCCATAGTTTCTCCGTTGCAACACACTTGACAAAGTAACGGCGTATAAAGATTCTGATGAATTCGTAAGATAACCGATAAGAATCTACATAATTAACACACTGTGGGATATTTTTCGAGCAAGGGAATTACAGCGTAAAGTAATTTTTTATCGTGCAATTTATAAACACTAGTTCGAAGAATTCCGAAAAGCAATAGGAGTCAAGTCGAATTCGAGGTTTCCTGCAAATTTGAGCAGCGTAACGTATGAGAGCGGGTATTATCGTCAAGAGAGAGGTCGGAAGGTAGAAGGGAGAAAAGGGTGGATGTTTTCTTGTTGCGAGGACAATCTGGGTCAGGCCTGGATTAAAATATTCATAAAGCCAAGCACGCGAGATCTACATACGCGGTGGTGGGGTTCGATTCACATTAGAAATACGCTGACTGGGCTATGTCAAGTAAGTCTCTGGAGAGCCGTCGGCACGCGTCGAGTAGTCAAACCCATTATCCAGTCAGACCCAAAACATACAAGCGAGACTATCGTTTCACCTCCGCAATTTTCTTCTAACGAAAATTGCGTCCGTAGTTGCTGAATATTTCAACGGTTAATGTACTCCCTTACTGACCAGTAGGTTAGAAAAAATATGTATTAAAATTGATACTGTACGGATTAAAAAAAGATTTGGATATAAACAAATTTTGAACGATTGTTGGAACTAACGTTCTCATAGATGATGTTTTTTTTTGTGGAAAATAGAAATTAGGCGACACGCTTGCTCAATAAGCGATTGTCGAGTAAATTTTCTGTATCCCTCGACAAAACAATCGTTTGTAAATGGGTTTGTTCACAGTTCTGATCACCGGTAGATTAGAACTACCTGAACAGAGGTGACATTTTTTTAAAGGCCACGATTTTCTATTTTTTTGTTCATTTTGGAATTGCGGCAATACATTTTGCATATTAAAACACATTTTAAAAGTCATTATTATGTATAAAAATATAGGTAATTAATTATGAATAGAAGTGTTACAATTAAAATACTTTCATGACGACGATTTCCTGATACTAAGTGACCAGATATTTTTCCACATACAAGAAAGTAATGGAAAAATAACTTGGTGCTTTTAAAAAATTTCATACGCCAATGTAAATTACTTTAACCTTTTCTCTGCGAAAAAACGTACATTTACAGGTTGAATTGTTTATGCTCATAAAGAAGAATCAAAAGGTTTATTCGTCGAGGGAGTTAACTTAGAAATCGTGACGTCGTCTTATGAGTCGAGAGAGCGATAAAGGGGATTGGGAATCGAGAAATAGAAAGTAGGAGAAAAAAGAGGATATAAGGTCTCATCTTTATATATCATCGCCACGTCTCGAAATTCACCCTCGGTCTATCTTCGATCCTGTGAGCATTCCACTCAGTTATTCTCGAATAAAGAGTAACACTGAAATAACCTTCAATGACGTAGTACATTTCTTTCAACTCGAGGTGGATCGAACGGATTACGTGCTCACTTTATCTCCTTTTTCTCTCGGTCTCTGTGATTTTTCTGCCCCTCTTTTCAGTGTCTTTCCGTCCATCTTACGAGATTTATCGTCTTTCTTTTTCTCACCGAGAGAAAAAGTGCCATTTATTTATACAAAAATCCGACAGATTAACCTTCCATGGATTCTCCCGAAGTGCTCGAACACTTTTCATCAAGACACTCGGCCACCCTTGAAACCCGCGTCTTTAACGAACCCGATGAAAGAAAAAGAAATGAACCACTTTATCCCAGCTCGAAAGGAGCGTTTCTAACAAGGAACATCGCTCAAGTGTCAGCCGTCGATTTTGTTCAAACTCATATATGCCATAAAGCATTGAAAACTATTAGACACCTATTTTTTTATCGGCGGAATTTAAGGGGGTGTATACTTTGTTGGGTGAAAAAATGTTCCATTTTTCACCAATTTTTTAATGCAAATAATACTAAATATCAATTGTTGGGATTCCGTATGTTTACTAAGCGATCTTTATTGAACATGATAATATTTTCTTAAGTTTAACACAACATGGTATTGTGCGCCGGCGATGATATTCTTCACTCGCGGAAGTCCTAAGACCTGAACGGGTGATCTGAAAGAAAGAAAAAAAATTATCGCGAAATCTGCGAGCGGTTAAAAAATATTTAGAGGTCGCTCAAGCCTCCCAAAAATTGAAACTTTCATTAAAAAGTCGATTTTTTTTCGTTCTCTTTTCACCCATGAATTTTACGCTTTATAATTTTTTAAATAACCTCGCGAAAGCTCTGGCCAGTCAATGAATATTTAGTAGTCGCTCAAAAGCTTCGAAATTGCCAATTTTCGCCAATGTTATTTACTTATCTCACTTAAAAATTTGACGCTTTGTAAAACTTTCAAAACAATTAATCGTTTTTCTTTAGAAACAGATTTTTCCAAGTTACCTCACATTACTAACCGAAGAATTATAATCTTTGTTCTCATAAAATAGTTCTTTAAAGCCCTTGTCCGTAAACAAAATTATAGGTCCCCCGTGGTATCGGGTTGGAAGTGTGAGGTAAATTTTAAAAATCCCTTTCTAAAGGAAAAAAGGATTAATTGTTTTGAAAATTTTACAAAGTGTTAAATTTATGAGTCACAAAAGAAAAAAAAATTACGAAAATTGGAAATTTTAAAGCTCTTGAGCGACCACTAAGTATTTTTAGGCCGGCTAGAGCTTTCGCGAGCTTAATTAGAAAAATATAAAGTCTAAAATTCATAGGTGAGATGTGAACGAAAAAAATCGATTTTTTAATGAAAACTTGAATTTTTGACAGGCTCAAGCGACCTCTAAATATTTGTTGACCTCTCGCAGATTTCGCGACAATTTTTTTTCCTTAAAGAAGATAATTGAATGATGCGACAAAGGAAAAAAAAATAGAGCTCCAATTTGGGCCACCCTATTGCTCATCTGTGGCATGTAGGAGCACTTCCGCAAACTTGGAAAACTTGGTTTCGAGAAAAATGCGTTTAAAGTTAAGCTGAAATTTAAATGCGCATAAAATGAAAAGTTTTATTCTCACAGCTAATCTGCTATGCCAGAACCATAGGATACACCTTCCTCTCTCTTTTGGCTCTTTCCGATACAGCAAAATCAATTTTTTTGCCCAACAAAGTAAAAACCTCTCTTAAGGGGTCATCTCACTGTAGATGGCTTAAAAAGGCTATTTTCATGAATTTTTTTGATAGGTATGTATCATAGATATTGATATCAAAGTTGTTACACTAAATAAATACACTTTCGAAATACATTTTTTTTAAATTATGTATTTATGTAACCCAAACAAACTTTAAACGCGTTTTTCTCGAAACAACGTTTTTCGACGGCGTGTGTATAAAATCTTCGAGACTACGAAACCGATCCTGATTGACATTTTAACCACGTATTCTTTACAACTATAGCTATAGCGCATATCAAGGATTTTTTTGAATTTCAATATGTACTTTTTTCCCCAAAGGGTGGAAAAAAACGTTTTTTTTTTTTAATTTTTCGAATAATGTCCGCTAATTTGTCATTTTTGTATATATCAAAAATCGTATTACATGCGCTATAATCATTAACATACTGAATCAAAAATCGTTTGATTTTTTTGTTTCGGATGATCCATCTCCGAGATGTCATCAACAGCACAGACCTACAATTTTTTAAGGACATTTTTTTACTACCATTTTCGTCTATAAATAGTGACTTGAATAAATATTTTTTTTTGTTTGAATATATTTCGAAAGTGTATTTATTGATTATAACAACTTTTATATCAATATCTATAAACTATACCTATCAAAAAATTCACAAAAATAGCCTTTTTGAACGTCTAAAGTGAGAAGATCCCTTAACTGAGCGTGATCCATCACTGATGGAATGTCTCACACAACCATATATGAACGTATGAATAGAGGAAAGCGTACACATATATCTCAATGCAATTAAACTAAAAGGGCGTAAGTAATGTCGTTTTACATGTAGAATACCATGAGCGATGGCCATATAAGTGACAACGGTCGATGTAGAGCGATGCTTGCTATGCGGGAGCTTGGCAAAGCGAAGTAGTAGATATGAACAGCTTTGGTCGGACGGTCACGAATTGTATCCATGCCTTATGCTTTCGTGATGGACGACCGTGCTCGAAACGTGACAAACACCTGGTCTATGTGACGCTCGACTCCACAGCCTTTCGAAATTGTATCCAATGATGTCTCTGTCTCGGTGCGCCGTCCGAAGAGAATCATTTGTTATGGGAATCCAGCGATTGCCTGTTCCCTCTGCCATTTTTCCTCTTCTCCGCTCTGATTTAATCAGAGTTCGGCTCTGTCGAAAACTGAACAATGCTCAAATGATTTATCAAGCAAATAAAAATGGCGCTTTTATTTTGCTTCAGCTCTCTCACGTACAAATAATTCGAAAGATATAGGGTCAAAAAAAATGTCAAAATTACCTGACATTTTTGTCTATTAATAAAACGTGTTATTTATTTGAAAAGTACGGATATTTTTGTTCTAATATAAGGTACAAACATGGAGGTTATGCGTGAAACACAATATCCGATAAATGGCCGCCTCTTCCCTGTTTGCGAACGTTCACAATTTTGACGAAATTTTCAATAACATTTTGGCATAATTGCGGACTAATTTCATCAATAGTGCGTCCAATTGCTTCCTCGAGCTCTGGAATGGCCTGTGGATCATTGGCACCCACTTTTCCTTTCAGAAAACCCCAAAGAAAAAAGTTCAAAGACGTTAAATCGCGCGATCTTGGTGGCCAATTTACATCGCCTCGGTGCGAGATAACACGACCATGAAACTTCGTCTGCAATAACAATGCAGTAACAATGCAGCAAATAACAATTTCTATGCGTTGCTCAATCGTGTATTTCTCCATGACTAAACCTCAATAAGGGTCTGGGTTGATATTCCGAACTTTGAATGCTCCGAAGGTTTGAAATTCTGAGTTTAATGTTCCGAAATTCAAGATGGGTCCGGGTTGAAATTCCGAACTTTGAATGATCAGAACGCTCAAAACTTCGAAAGAATTTTACACGAAAGACCAAAACTCCGAAAATCTTATCGTCGTTAAAATACTATGGCTATGGAAGTTTTTAAAGTTTCAAAATTTTCAATAAATCGACGAATTTTTTCAAGAATTTTCTTTATGAAGACGTGTTTGTGCATCAATTTCGAAATGTGTCTAGACAATGTTTTACGTTCTATATCATTTACAGTCAACTGTGTTGACTTTCGCTGGCATGATCTTGTCGAAACTTGTAATTTCAAAACATTAAGGGGCGAATCCACTTTGGAGCCACGAAAAATGCTATTTTCACGATTTTTTTAAAAGGATTTTAGAAAATATATGAATATAAAAGTTGTTGGGCTTGATAAATAAAGTCTTGAAATACATTGAAAAAATGTTTTAATTAATTTTTATTCATTTTTGAGTACAAAAACTATAGTTTAACGTGACGCCTCAAAAATAGGTGGGTCAGGTAGCTCCATCACAACTCGGCAAGGGCTTGTCTGAAACAATAAAATCAAAGTCTATTAGATTCAGTATGACACCATCTACAAAATGACCCTCGAATACAAAGTTTTATCAAAAAATAAAAAAATGGCAGATGAAAAACGAAAAGAGTATTAAAACGCGTTTTTTTCGCAGTTTTTTGCAAAAAAAAGAGTAAAAATCAAAATTTTATAACCATCGAGGATCATCTTGTTGCGAATTATGTTTACAACATGTTGTTCAAATTTCAAGAGAATCGGCTTATCAGTTTTAGAGATACGATGGAGCTAGATTTTGAAAACATTGTTTCAAGAAAACCGCGTTTGAAGTTTATACTATGAAAAACTCTTACCTAAACTCAATCGGCAATTCCTGCACCGTACAAAATCCCTTCTGATTGCTCATCATCGTCAATTTCTTCAAGTCTTGCTTGCTTTCGATTTTTTGAAATTTTCAATTTGGACCGGCCCCTTAAAATAAAACATTTAAAATGTCAGATCATTTTGCAACACGTTCAACGTGCGACAGTTCCCGATTTTTGCTTCAGTAAACTAGACTTAAATTGCTTCGGTAAACTAGAATTATTCTTATTTTACCGTAGCATAGCGGCCTAATATATCTGAAGCTTCAACGAGTGGAAAAGACGAAACAACTTTTCGTAAATTTACGCAAATTGATTTTCTGCTCCTGGCCGATGATACGAGAACGCGGGAGATGGACCATTTTGTGAGAGTTCGTAGTTCGAGCATGTAAAACCAAGAATACACGTGGGCAATGTGTCGCGATGACGCGGATGTTCATCTTCCGAGGCTTGAACAAACGTGCGTGTCAGTGGATACGTCCTTGTCCTGTCAGACGTGACTCGACGGCCACTACTGACGTATTCACCGATAAGCGCGGTTCCATATGTGTTGACTGCCTCACCGAGTGCACGTATTTCTTCCTGCCTTTGCATGTGTGTGTGTGTTTGTGTGTGTGTGTGTGTGTGTGTGTGTGTGTGTGTGTGTGTGGGCGCGTGCGTGCCTGCGTGCGTGCGTGTGTGTGTGTGTGTGTGTATGTGTATGTGTGTGTGTGTATGTGTGTGTGTGTATGATAGAACTCGTTGTATACCGCGTGACGGTCGCGTGATAAATGAATAAGCGGTTGCCACAGAGTGTACATGTTCTCCCCATCTTTGTATAGTATTATACATGTATGAGGGAAGAATCGGGAAATGCAGACGAAAGCGGATGCGAGTGGAACACAGGCATAGTTGGGACGCGTCTAGTACATCTTCTATGTGTATATTTGTATATTTTTGTATGCTATTGTTCTCTTTCATTTGTGCTCTCTCTCTCTCTCTCTCTCTCTCTCTCTCTCTCTCTCTCTCTCTCTCTCTCTCTCTCTCTCTCTCTCTCTCTCTCTCTCTCTCTCTCTCTCTCTCTCTCTCTCTCTCTCTCGTCAGTAACGAGGTCCACATCTAACGGAGACGCCAATCAAACTGACAGCATGAAAAGCAACCGAGCAATGGTGAGAGAATGAGGGAAATTTATGGCTACGAGACAATTAGAGTGAAGTCAGAACAAAATGTGCTGAAAGCTCCACATCGCATTTTTGTCGTTCTTTTTTTTTCACTAACTCCTTAAGGTCGACTTTTTACATGCAATTTATCATCCCGTATCGGAAGAATGTGAAATTCGATATCGCGTTTACCGTGAAGCATGAAAGTTTAACGGAGCCACCAGAAACGTACGGAAAAGTTTATTTTGTCCAACGAGGCAGAATAAATAGGCATTTTTATCGCTGTCCGTGGAGAATTTTGAGTCGGGAAAAGGTTTTTTTTTAGATAAATTTGTCAAAACTGCAAATCGTTTCAGCAAGAATTTTCACTCGTAACCTCATTTCGTTGAAATGTGTGTTACCGCTTCAAACGATTATCTCGATATAATAATGCGTGACAATTGAGTAATAATTCTTAGCTATAGAAAAAAAATTGTAAGGAGAAAAAAAACGTGATTAGAAATACAGCAACTACTTAATGAAAAAAAAAAAACCACGAGAAGGAAAAATCACAAATGAAAATCGTGATTTTCTTGCGTTTTCCACATTGTCGCCCTTAGTGCCTTGGACAAACGCAGGTTTCACTTTCTCCACTTTTTTTTTCTTCTGCATACGTTTTCCATGCCCCTAACCCTATCGCCTAGATTCAAGCAGAGTATGGAACGGCGAGAGCGAGAGAAAAAATGGAAATAACAGGCAAGAAAGCGTGAACGGAAGATGAGAGGCTTGAATATACATGCATACATATGAGAGTGGTGCATACGTAAATTCGAAAAAGCAGCTGTACTCCGGGCGAAATGCTTTGGCGCCAATTAACTTGACAGGAGAGTCCGCGTTGCCCGGGGAGAAGCGCGACGACGCCGAGAGTCGAGCTAAAGAACAGAGACGAGATATACGAGAAAGACAGCCTTTACCTCTCGCTTCAGCCTTCTCGCCGTTTCCGTTTCGTGCGAGGGTGCAAACGGGAGCACGTGGACCTATATAGAACTTGCACTACCCACGTACGACTAGGATTCTTCCTCTGTCTGTATGCCATACAATCTTGTCGCTTTGTTCACAAAAACATATACCAAGCACTACACTCCGCTGTAATACTAAATACTATGCAGAAGGCCTTCCATGCCAAATCGGCCATCAACATCTCATTAATCATTGCAAACTTTTATCAATCTACTCGATAGAGTAGAATAATGAAGAATTTGTTTTCTCATTGAGTGTTCTATTGAAATACCAACTCAGTAATTTGGGAATAATTAATTTGGCTGTCCAATTAGAAAATTGTGACCGTAAAAAGTTTGCGGAATGAAATTAACTTTTGATCGTGTGATTGGATATGCAGGAAAATTTTCAGTGATGGGAAGCTCCAATTTCGGGTCACGTGCGATTGTGGCCCTAAATTCAACTCACGTTGGTATCGAAATTTTTTAATTTGACTTGATTCTTCGTTGTTTGAAATTGATTTATCCGAGTAACAAGCTTCGACCGTGTATTTTATACAGAGTTCAATTTACTGAATGAAGACAGCACGGCGACTTGGTTGCTTTCTAAATTTTCTTCTTAAGGGGTCTTCTCACTTTAGACGCTAAAAATGCTATTTTCATGATTTTTGTAATAAGTTTATATTATAGATATTGATATGAAAGTTGTTACACTTAATAAATACACTTTGGAAATACATTACATTGTTTTTAATTTTTTTAAGTCACTATTTATAAACGAAAATGGACGTTAAGAAAATGTCCTAAAAAAATGGTAGGTCTGCGCTGTTGATGAAATCTCGGAGATGGATCATCCGAAACAAAAAAATCAAACGGTTTTAGATTCAGTGTGTTAATGGCTATAGCACATATCATACGATTTTTGATATATGCAAAATAACAAAATGGCGAACATTTTTCGAAAAAAACGTTTTTTTTCACCGTTTTTGGCAAAAAAATAGTAAATATCAATTTTTTTAAAAATCATTGAGTTGCGCTATAGCTATAGTTGTAAAGAATATGTGGTTGAAATTTCATAAGGATCGGTTCAATAGTTTCGAAGATTTTATCAACAAGCCGTCGGAAAACGTTGTTGCGAGAAAAACGCGTTTAAAGGTTTATGGGTTACATAATTACATAAAAAGATTTTTAAATGTATTTCGAACGTATATTTATTAAGTTTAACAACTTTCATATAAATATCTATAATATAAACCTATCGAAAAAAATTGTGAAAATAACCTTTTACAGCTTTTAAAGTGAGAAGACCCCTTAAGTCCTATTCGTCGCGGTTCTTGGTATTAAATTTAGAAGATCATACCAGCGAAAGTCTACACAGTTGACTGTAAATGATGTAGAAGGTATAACATTGTCTAGACAAATTTCAAAATTCAGGCAAAATCACTTCTTAATTATTTTGACGGTGTTCAGATTTTCGGAGTTTCGGTCTTTCGTGGAAAATTCTTTCGGAGTTTTGAGCTTTCGGGGTAGTATTTTTTCGGAGTTTCGAGCGTTATGATTAATCAAAGTTCGGAATTTCAAGCCGCTCCCATCTTCAGTTTTGGACTATTAAAATTCGGAATTTTAAACCGTCGGAGCATTTAAAGTTTTGAATTTCAACCCGGCTCAGAAATCTGGATGGACGTTTTAAACTTTCGTTGCAATATTTACAAATTCTTATGGGGTAACTCTACAATGTTTTAATTATTATTTTTTTAAATTGTAGTTTCCATTTGTACAGAACCCTTGTTACAACCCCCACCATATTCCACGTCACATCCCCGAGGGTGACCCTACGATAGGGTCTCGAAAAATATGTGTAATTTTGAGAATTTATGGTGCTTGAAAAAATTGAAAATTTATTTAGAGTCCTTTATTGTATATGTCTTGAAGTGTTTAAAACCGCTGAAAGAATGCCCTTACTTTGTAGTGTCCCAATAGTCATGTACGCGTGTTTTCTTTTTGAGTGCTCTGAGGCTTGTAGCGCAAGTATCGTAAATTTTTATCTTGAAAAAATAGTAAAAGCCCCATTTTGCATGATAATAGCAAAAAAAATTTGAGGTTTCAAAAAAGTTCTTTATAACAAGAGATGTTTTTGGCAAAACGAGAAATCCCTACGTATATCTGTCCGAATTTAGATTAGAAGATATTGTAATAAAATTAAGTAAAACGGCAAAATTTATCTCATTTATCATATTATCATATTATTAATGCATTTTTTTAAGTCAAATTAAATGCACGTATTTTTCAAGATCCTGAAGTATGTTTTGCAGCTACAAAAATTGTCCTTATCCGAATCTCTGAAGGTGTGATCTCTAAAGGAATTCTTTTCGCGGAGGGCCGTATTTTGTGGGGGCATAGGGCCCTTCTAAATCATTGAAGATTACAGAGGCGCCAAATAAAAATAAGTCACAATCGATTATTGTACCCAACGATAAACTGGAACAAAAAATATTGCACAGATTTAGTAAATTTACAGGTGTTTACATTTTCTCTGAAAAGTCGCGGCCACGAAAATTCTTCTGCTAGTCCCATTTTTCTAAGTTTTGTCATTGATATTTTGGCAGATAAGTGACTTTTCAAAAACGCGAGACTAAACATTTTTTTGCTATTTTCTCATTTATTGGGTTGCAAATGATGATATTCAGTCGGGGGAAGCTGACATTTTTCGTTAACAAATTTTTTACGAGCAAAAAATTGTTAAGTATAATTTCGAATGTTTCACAAAACCCAAACAAACCCAATACAAGCGTTGAAATGTTCAAAAATGCCCAATTTTGCCATGTGGTTCCGCGAACTTCAAAACCCCACAACTTTTTATGGGAGGGGGGGGGGTGAATTTCAGCTTTCCCAGACTGAATATCATCAGATACAACCCAATAAATGAGAAAATAGCAAAACAATTATTTAAGGCTCATTTTTTGGAAAAGCCACTTATCTAAAGAATTACTTCATAAAGTGCCATTTAGATGAAACGATTTTTAGAGTCGTAACTTTTCGTTAAAAGTTCGATAACTTGGCTTCAAATTTTACCAGTATGTATTCTTACTTGATTATAGACAAAAATCAGTTAAATGTTAAATATTCGGGTTCGTAAAAGGACCTTAATGATCATTTTTTCAAAATATAGTACAATTAAAATGAAATAAAAAGCAGTATTGTACCTTCTGTTGTTTAGAATGAAAATCAAAAGGAATGATTTACTTATCAATTTGGCGGAAAGAATCAGAAAAATTTACATGAATATAATCTACTATGCTGCTTCAATTTATTCACATGCCGAGCATTTCTTTTTCGCTTTGATTTAGTATCATTTTGATATAATCACAAAAATGTTCGCATTATCTAAACGGTAGCTGTTAATTCGTCTTCAATTAAGCACTTAAATAAATCTCCCCTTCTTTAATGAGAACTAAAAGTTGTTTTCGCACTTGTCGTCGTTTTCAATGTACCAGCTAATAGTTGAATAATGTATGACCATTTTGGCATAAAAGACGCGATATACGTGAACACACAAACATGCAAATACGTACAAATATATCTGTTTGTAAGTATATATGTATATTCAATGTGTCGGCTGTTTGCAAGGCCTATACACTCGCGTGCTGCACGATAAAAACGAGGTCACTCGCCCACAGTGTCGTAAGTAGTTCTCTCCCTCGAGTCTCCACGCTCTCCTTTCTCTCGTTTTTCTCTTTCTTCCCCGCTATTCTCACTCCTTTTATTTCTTGCTATTTTTCACATCGTTTTTGCTTTTCCATTCTTTTTCCTTCCTTTATCCTGAGGTGACGATATACATTTCAGGGCCTTGGACAAGTTGTCTTTACAACTCCTATTTTTGTCACCGAGAAGCCTTCCTGGTGTTCCTCCAATTGTCTAATCGACACGTGGCCATGCCAAGTCTTCCCCACCGAGCTCGAATGGTTACATTTTTCAGCTTGAAACATCTACAGATATTAAGGGACGTTAGGGGTTTGAGCGTAAAAAAAAACACTTTTTTGCGAACTTTTTTCATCTGTGTGGATAGAGTAAATTTATTGAAAATTTGTACGCGAAAATATCCACAAACAAACCGGTGACAAAGCTTTTCCAAGAACGCCTTTGAAAAAACACGATTTGCGGTGTTCACTGTATCTCAGCTAGAAATTATCTGAAATCAAGTACCATTGAAATTTATATCTCAGCTAGAAATTATCTGAAATCAAATACCATTGAAATTTAGTTAAAGTATCATCAAATCCTCCCCCCAACGGTCTGTGACAATTTTTTTTTTCATTTCTAAATTTTTGGTGGTCATGTAAAGTGAAAAGTACTATTTTTCACGAAAAATTCCGCAATTTTGGGGGTGGAAAACCCCCTCAATGTAAAAAAAAATCTCAAACTAACCGTTGGGGGGAGGTATTTTATATGTAGAAAGTGTGTACCAAGTTTGAAATAAATCGGTCATGTAGTTTTCAAATGGCAGTGAACACGGACTTTGAAAAAGTGGTTTCGAGAAAAACGCGTTTGAAGTTTAGAGAAGTCGGAGCTACAGTGTTAGAGGAGCGGGACTAAATAGTCAATAACTTCGAGAGTTTTGCTCTGATTGACTTGAAATTTTGGGATTATGTTCTTGAAATGTTTAACTATAAGAAAGGACAAAAAAACAAGAATCGATTTTTGAAAAGTGCTAACCCCTACTCTCCCCTTAAACAAAGTGCCACTACCACTATGATATCAGGCACTGGTCCGCAATGTAACGGGTCTAAGGCTAGGTCTTGATCCGCCATTCTCTTTCTGGGGAACTGATCAGGAACAGGCCGGGGAACAAGCGGTAAATGACCGGGAAAGTCGAAGGGAGTAGATCGGGAAATGATCAGGCAGGGGCCGGAGAACGAGCCAGTAATGACCAGGAAAGTTGTAGGGAATAGATCAGGAAATAACCAGGAACAAACGAGGAGAGAAAAAATTTCGGTTCGGCGTTTTTGGAATCTTTAAGGGGGTCAAATCGGGAGTATATTCAAGTTAGTATTTCGACAACATATTGTTTGTTGTTTATTTACTTGCTAAGGTAGCATACGAGTGTATATATACGCTTGCTCGCATTCCCTGATAGGCAAGGAGACAGAAAAGCGTCTTATTCCATACATAGAAGCTTTATTTTGATTATTATAAGTGAAAGATAATTCTTTGATTCATCTGGATATCAGGATGGTCTGATTGAACCCTTATTATAAGACGTTATTTATGATAAAATCTATCTTTTTTTTTCTCGTAATGCCGATAAAACCATCCCTAAATTACTTTTGTTGATATGTAGAGGACAAGAAAAATTAAATAAAAAGAACGTCGACGATGTACTCTAAATATTAATAATTTACCGTGATAATATGATTACATTTATTGTAATTGTATTCTCCATTATATCAGCATATCATTTTCGTCAACCATCATAATTTATTCTTTATGATAGCATTGTCAGGCATCAATTATTGTTAAAGAGAAGAATATGATAATAAAACGGAACATACAATTACAATAAATTTGATCATATTATTATATTTATTTATTACTATATTTGATGACGCAAAAAGTATTATTTAATAATATGTCGGGATGTAATATTCAAGAAATGCCAATGTTCTACTCAGGAAAAGATTTAGTGATATTCCGGGTCTGTTCCATGAAAGGGCCCGGTTTGGTAAATCAGACGAGACAAGCTAGGCCTGGACTATACGTAAAATTGGGATTGCCCGATCACATTACTGCACGGGTAAGGCCGTCCCTGATAAGATTCTATCAAGGCTTTTCCCGACAGGTCCCTACCAAGGCTTACCCTGATAAACCCTACTAAGGCTTTTTATGATAGGGCCTTACCCTGATAAGGCCCCACTGAGGCTTCCCCTGATAAGGCCCTCTGCAGGCTTTCCCAAGTGAGGCCTTACTACGGCTTTCCCTGATAAGGCCATAAACGGACTTGCCCTATAACTGCCTCAGCAGTCGATAGATGCACATAACCTCTTAATTTCCACATGGAAACTTCGATTCAACAGCATCGTAGCTTTGGAGTTTAAATGTATTCCTGAATTCCAAAAAAAAAAACGGTATTATGGACTGTCACGACAAAAAGCGTTATGCAACTTGGATACGTGTTAGGATATTTCGGCAGCTTTGTAAGGCGTAGAGAGAAGAATTATATATGCAGGGTGGGCCATTTAACAATTTAACGTGACCACCCAGTGGAGTAGGGGTAGCGTTGGTTTCGTGTGACGCCCAGGCAGCTCAACCCCTATACCCAGCCTACCTCAACAAACATATACAGTTTTTAGAATATGTTTAATGCTAAAAGCATTTTTAATGCTAAAAATCATAACACTTTACTCATCGACCAATCTTAGCCGAATTTGGTTTGGGACTTAATTTTTGTTTTTCGTAAAAAATAAATTTTGGGCTACAAAATAAGGAGCATTGACTACAAAAAAATCTACGGATATTATACAAAGTGCAACTATTTTATGGCATTGAACATGTAGTCAGACTTCTCGGGTAATGCAAAACAGGTACATGTGACAAATGTGAGTTGGTTTTGATTGTTTTTCAACAAATATTGATAGATTGAGGTAATATAATTTTTAAATTAACAACACGGTTATAATTTGGTAGGGAGAGGGCATTTTTCAACCGATCACAGGCATTCAGCATGTTACAGCCCCCTCCCCCCACTCTACGACCAGTGGAGTGGGGGTAGCATTAGTTTCGTGGACAACCAGCTAACTCCGGCCCCTATACCCAGCCTACCTCAATAAACATATACAGTTTTAAAGGCATTTCCAATGCTAAAAGCTTCGAAGTATTAGAATAGTACAATAATTATCTTATGCAAAGCAACCAAAGGGTAGTACGCACGGAAAGATCCAAAGAAAAAATAGGAGACGGAAGCAATGCTTTCTCTAACAATATGTTTAAAACGTCAACTGCTGTTACGGAGAAAGTAATTTTTTGCAAAACTCCACGACGTCAAAGCACAATTTTTGTATCTTGTCGTTCAACTTGCGGTTATAATTTGCATTATCGATTTCATTGATTTATGCATATTCGCGTTTGCATATGCATATGCATTTCAGAATTATTCATCGATCGTTATCATTGTGTACTAATGGCTCAGTCAATGCTTTAGGGTTATCCGCCATGCGTCTTTGGTGGCTGTTTAACGACGTGAAAACGTATTTTCTACCCTTCTGCGTCCAAACATTCGCGTGCTTAATTGAGCAATCGGTGCGGAACAACGGTAAATATTTGAATATCTATGTTCTCTCGCATACATACGTTTTGCATGGATACGGGAAATATTTTTCTGACCAGAAAATAATGTCTTTCAAAATAACGTTATATTTCATAAGATACCGATAATAAGAAAAACAAGAATACTAATGATAATGAAACGATAGATGCAATAGCCATGACGAAATGAGTGATGTAAAAAATAATGGTAACCATCACAAAAATCGCATAACTTAAAAAATGGACAGCTTTCGGTTTTTTTTTGCAATAATAAAAATTGTTTAAGGGGGAAGATGTCTTTAGGCGAGGAATAAATGACTGATTTTCATGATTTTTTAAAAAGGAGTGATTTCTTCACCATTTTTTAAACTTAGGGTGTGTTTTATTACTACTTTTGGCTGTTATATAGTTAAAAAAAATTAATCTTAAAAAATGGCAGAGGCATGGCACGATCTTCTAAACCGATTGCGACGGATGTTGTCAGACGGCGTGACACGTAACGTCGGCGAGATCAATCTGAAAAAAAAAACCAACGAAGCTTTTTCTTTCATTAACACTCGTACGCAGAATATAAACCAAGAAAAAGTGGGAAATTTTGAAAATATATGAAATCGTACGCTTTGGAACAAAAATATTCAATTTTTCGAAAAATTCCTACATTTTGAAATGAACATACTTTTTTTTATAAAAAAAAAACATTTAGGTTCATGTTTCCGACAACAAGGGTAGAAACATTTATACCAAATTTCATCAGAATCGGTCGATTAGTTTTTTAGCTATACGTCACGACAGTTTCGAAACTGCAGCTTAGAAGACCTTGCCATACGTCTGCCGTTTTCGAAGATTAATCAAAAATATCATGTAATAGCTAAAAGTAATAATAAAACATACCCTAAGGCTAAAAAGTAGTGAAGAAATCTTTCGTTTGAAAAAAAAATCATGCAAATGAGCAAAAAAAAAATCTCGCCTAATGGTATCTCCCTCCTTAATTTCACAATTAACCGAAGGATTTTTCTACTGAGATATACGAAGGAATAACTCGTATTTGGTCTTGCAACGACCACAGCTTAATCACTGGGGCGTTTATTTAATGTGACACTGGATATTAAGTTCTTTACTCTTCCGCCCACGCCTTTCTCCACGCCATAATAATTTATCTCAACGCTCCCGCGCAGCCGAGTTTTTCCATCTCCCGAGTTGAACTTTTCTGTAAACTTTTTTGCCTTGTATCACAATCAATTATTCTCATTTACTCGAACTACAGTATTTCTTTCGGTCTCGATGGCTTTTCTCGTCCGTCTGTTTTTCTACCTTGTATTGCATAACTCTCTAGCTTACGCGTCTCTTCATCTGGGCGGATGAAAAAGGTGAATCACGAGCGAGGCTTCGAGAGTTCAAAAAACGACAAGGATCGCTTTGCCGTTGAGCTCGAAATTCAACGTTCCGTATTACAAGAGAGGTGGCTCGGAAATTCTCGGTGTGCTGTCTGAAAATTACTTCTGCACCGCTAAGCCGCGTATAATTACGGTACCGTTGCGGGTTCTTGAGTTCTTCCTCTTAGGGATCGTGTTTTACTGCTGTTGATGTTTGTTGCAGACTGAGCTAGGGAAAGTAAAGGAAAACAATTGGAGACGCCAAAACAAGAACGTTTAAATGATCTTAATTGATAAATAAGTCAGTCGATCACACTGACAAGGAACATCTCTCAGATGACACCCTTCGATTTTGTTCAAATTTGGATATGTTATAAAGCACCGAAAAGTAAGCGATACGTATTTTTTTTATCGGAGGAAAAACGGTTTTAAGGGGTGAAACCACCCCTCGAAAAAAAGCATCTCTAGGGGTAATATAGCAGTTTCACACACAATGAGTCCACCGATTTTAATGAAACAAAAACGAAAATTCTTCTAATCCGAAGCAATAGAAAATCCATTATAGTGACATTGCAAAAAAAAATTAACGGGTGAACCACCCCTATATTAAGGGGTGGTTACACCCCTTAAAACCGTTTTTCCGCCGATAAAAAAAAATACGTATCGCTTACTTTTCGGTGCTTTATGACATATCCAAATTTCAACAAAATCGAAGGCTCTCACCTGAGGGATGTTCCTTGTGAGAGAAAAGCCCTTGGTATTTACAAAGAAATGCTCATGTTAATATTGTAAATAGTAAAATTCGTTATCGTTTATTGATACCGCAATTATAATATGCTTAACCAAAGTATAGGAAAAAAGTATATCTAAACATGCGATTTGGGTGGCGTGTTTCATTATCTATTATCGCCGAAATAATTATTAATTTTTGTAAAAAGGTGACAATGTAGATACGGTTAATTCGGTGCTATCACGAAACTGCCGCACAAATAATGTGTTGTATACTAGGGTGGCACAAATTTGAGCTCTATTTTTTTTCCTTTTTCTCACCAGCTTTGTCGAAGAAAAAAAATTGTCCCTAAAGCTGCGAGCGGTCAAAAATATTTCGAGGTCGCTCAAGCATCCCGAAAATTCAAATTTTCATTAAAAATCAATTTTTTGTCCACTTCTTACCCATGAATTTTACGTTTTATAATTTTTTTTATTAATCTCGCGAAAGCTCTAGCCGGCCAATGAATATTTAGTGGTCGCTAGAGGTTTTCGAAATTTACAATTTCCGCAAAAAAATAAGTCTCGCAGGCACTGCAATTCGTTGTAGCGAAGAACAAAATAAACAGCGAAGTGTTACATATTCTGAATAATTTATTATAATGATTTGTAACAAACACCAATTAGACGATATGTTTTATTATGTATTATTGTATTATGGGGTTGCTCGTCACAGAGTACAGCTACGATTGGTCGGCAGTTTGACTAACGAGACCAACTGTGGGACACATTACTATGCGCGGAAAACAGATGCTATTTCAGTTTTACGAATAAAACGACCTATAATTTTATTTACGGACAAGACCTGTAAATAATTATTTTATGAGAACGATGATTATAATTCTTGGATTAGAAGTTTGAGGTAAATTTGAAAAATATTTTTTTAAAGAAACAATTATTGATTGATTTGAAAAATTTACAAAGCGTTAAATATATGAGTTAGAAGAGTTAAAAAAATTGGTGAAAATTGGAAACTTCGATGCTTGTGAGCGACCAACAAATATTCATTGGCCGGCTAGAGCTTTCGCGAGGTTAATTTGAAAATAAAACCTAAAATTCATAGATGAGAAGTGGACGAAAAAAGTCGATTTTTTAAATGACAATTTGAATTTTTGGGAGACTTGAGCGACTGCCAAATATTTTTTGACCGCTCGTAACTCTTGTGACAATTTTTCTTTCTTCCAAGAAGATAATTGGATGGGGAAAAAAAGGAAAAAATAGAGCTTATATTTGTGCCACCCTATTGTATACTGTACGTTAGGTTTTGTGCAGTCAAATTTCTACTATTATTTTCAAGTTTGTACAATTCATATGGTTAACATTAACGTTTGTCGAATATAATTTTTTAGAAAACCTTATGAAAGGTGACTATTCGAAAAAATCTTGGCAATGTCATCTTTTAACTAAGACTCAAATAATTGGC
This sequence comes from Ophion obscuratus, assembly GCA_964007375.1. NCBI lineage: Eukaryota > Metazoa > Arthropoda > Insecta > Hymenoptera > Ichneumonidae > Ophion > Ophion obscuratus. The sequence goes on along the minus strand of OZ023318.1, from coordinate 24,062,545 downwards.
AGTTAAAGCAACTACGGCTAAGTAGTTTTAAAAACTACGCGTGTCTCACAAACTGTTACATAGTATCTTTATTGCATTGTAAAAATAGGACATCAGTTCAACACTTCTTCTTGATCTTTTGTTCTTGAAGGACACACATTACTATGCATTTAGCAGGTCGTATCATATAATATGGTACAAATCACTATTATATCGTACAAAACTATTTCGATGCGTCCAATATCCTGTTAAGGAGGTTGGAGCGATTCAGTTGAGTCAAATGACGGTTTATTCATTTTTTTAAAATTAACCTCAAAAAAATGCATACGGGGTACAGATTTATTCTATATATGCTAATTTTTTTAAATATTTAATTAAAGGGCAAAATTATGCATTTTAACATTTTTATTACGTAAAGTAGAAAAACTTTTGTGTTACTACCAACTTGAAAAAGCATAACATTATCGATGATTATTATGAAAAAAACTACGACAATGAATGTTTTATACAATTCACAATGATATTTTGAGTAATTCATAATTATGCCTATTCATTTTTACGTCACGAGATTATTGGCCCATGGTTTACGATGGGCAAGATGACGATTTTTTTTTCTAAACGTTCACAAAGGTTCATTTTGCGTTAATCCGTTGTTAGAAATGGTTTATCTTGGTGCTGAATAACAATAAAAATTACATAACCTTTAGTGTGAAAGTCTTGCCCATCTAACCGCACGTTAAATTACATAAATTAAACTATTTTTTATCTCTGGTGTTTGGTGGTGAAAAAAGTTCAAAAAAATCGTAAAGACTCAGTATAGTGTAAACAATAACATGTATTTTTTAATTAAATTTAACCTTGGATTGTGGCTAACGCTCCAACCCCCTCAAGCAGTGACTTATATTGTAAAAAAAACAAGTCTGTGCAAAATTTTACCTAAATCAGAGGAAACAGCTATTCGGAAGTACAGCCAGAATGACTTATGTCTCTTATGCCATATCTGCCATCATGATGCCACAAGCACTCGATAGGTGCTTTTGTGATAGATGAAGGTTCGTTTCTACGTGTAAGCGAAATATTTTCTTCGAAATGAATAATTAGAGGTGGTCAGGGTATGACGAATTATAATGAAAAATCATCGAGGTAGAACTGTCAGTTGCATATTTTGTTTTATTTTGGACTTATGAAATCTTCTATGCATTTAGTACACGGGCATTGATGGCCTGAACCAACACTTGAATAACACACCAAATACGCGTATAGCAGATCGTGTAATATAATTTGGTACAAATCAACTAAATCGTCGCAAATCACAGGCAACATTTTCAATCAATGTATATATATTTTGGTCCTGTTCACTATCAGGATCTTAGGGCCATTTTTAAAAGTATCAGGGAATGTCTATTTTCTGTAAACCTACTATATTATATGGCATTGAACATTAAACGTAAGATTGTAAGATTGGCGGTTGCGGTTAACGTGTGTGCATTATACATCCACCTGTTAAAATATCACTAAGCAGTGTTATACTTGTGCCGGTAACTATGGCCATAAAATATTATTGTCCCTTCAGAGAAATATAAAATTCCGTCAGAATCTGATTGTAAATACCATACATTTCTCCCATTAGCAGAATCCATTGGAAGGCATGAATCATCTCATTTGTCCATATGGAAAAAGAAAATAAAACCAACTTCATTGTCTCATTCTTTTGTAAAAAATAATACACACAATGATACTAGAAAATGTATTTTCTTCTTGCCGAAAAAAAATCTGTCAAAGTAATTCGCGAATGCGCCAAGAAAGAAGCAGCAATTCGATTTTTTTTTTACTATCTGTGATCAGGAGGAATAAAATTTGTTCTAAGAACAAATTTTCTTATTTGTTCTACAGAACCTTTGTTCCATAGAACTTTTCGTTCTATAGAACTTCTCGTTCTATAGAAGAAAACTTTGTTCTATACAACACATTGTATTCCCCCGTTGGATATAATGAGTCAAATAGTTGTACGAAGCAATCATATATTCAAGACATTCTCTTATTGTTAGACCACACCTGACCGATCTCTAAAGTTATTTCTCCTCCAAGTGTTGAGAACACGTAGATTTGACATTTCATTTCCAGCAGTGAGAAATCGAAGCTTCGAAAAGCGGAGGAGGAAGAAGGAAGTAGACAGATAGATAGGGAGAGAGGGAGCGAGAGAGAGGGAGAGAGAGAGGAGAGAGAGGGAGAGAGAGAGAGAGAGAGAAAGAGAGGGAGCGAGAGAGGGAGCGAGAGAGAGAGAGAGAGAGAGAGAGAGAGAGAGAGAGAGGGAGAGAGAGAGAGATCAAGATCGACACATTGACAGCTGTCGAATCCGCTTGACATTATCATTAGCAGCTGTTCGCGTTCGTGTCTAGAACGCCGAAAGGAAAATCCACCTGGTAGGATATACGAAAACAGAACCAAGCGATCTTTCGAACGTTTTTCCCATTGCCCTATACAGTAGGGGATTGTGAGGTACAATGTATCACGGAGCACTGGGAGCTAGATGCGATTTCTCGGACGTTTGTAGCTCGTAAATTCCGAAATTTGTTGTATTGGACCGCGATTTATATTTGCTTTGGTCAGGCCTAAAACAAAGTCGATAACTGCTCACAAAGAATTATTGAAAATTAGAAATTGATTTGAGACTTGGAAAAAAAATATTTCCCTCGCCGGAAAAACGTAAAATATAACACGTAACTTTCTGTAACGGCTCGGGTTTTCGGTCCTAATCGATAGTTTTATTATTCATGATGAGCTCAGTGACTTGTGTTTTCCCATTCGTAGTTTAATTAATAGTTGTTTTCATCAATAATCAAATATTAAACTAGTGGGGTACAGCGTAACACCGAGGTTGTGGGGCACAATGCCCCGACTCCCAATGAGGAAACAAAGAAGTGACGACGCTCCGAAGTAGCGCAATGTCTCACGGGCAGCTGTCAACGACGTGCGATTTGTAAAAATAAGACGTTTCTGTGATATTACTGATTTTATACCGATACTGATATACTGATTTTGTTTCGGTTCGTACTGTTGTGTATAAAAATCTGTTATCTATGTTAGAAAAATATTAGAGTTTCAACCGCCTCATTGTACCCTACGTTTGGCAGTAGTTGACACACTGTACCCACCTATATGATACATCGTACCCCACCCATGGGGTACATTGAGCCAACCCACAAATGTTTTTCTATCCAATTATTTTGGTATGTTTCATCTTTTTGCAAAAAATATGGGAGCTTCATTGTACGTCCAAAGGTCTATAAAATCGGTTATGACGTTTTTTTTTCTAATCAGACTACCTTGATTAGAGTAAAAATTTGTTAGAAACAAAGTAACATACCCCGCTCTCCCATATCCGACAAGCTTCTCAGGACGATATTAATATGCGCATGTACGTTATACGTTTGTAGGGTTCACGTTAGGAGGGGTATTATTCGCACCGTTAAATCTCAAGCTTCACATGGGAATTTCTCTTCTTGCCAATATTACATCGGGACGCAGAGACATTTAAGTTTTCCATAGAAGCGTTACAATTCAATGCCCGCAATTTTGTCTCTCTTGAAACGTCCGCCATCTTTCCTCCTCCATCCATTCAATCACCACCAAGAGTCTCACCCTCAACCCCGATAACGATCGTAAAAATAATTGCCTTCCCGGATAGTTTTCCCGATGAGCAATCAAGTCCCGGCCCAATAATCTTCTCGACTCATTGAAACCTCTTTAGCCTCAGGTCTACCTTCGGTCCTCGCTGTCGGAAATGTTTTTTTTTCTCTTCGTTCGACGGACAAGAAAAATAATAACCGGTCGGAGCAGATGAAGATGGAAAATTGTAAAAAAAATCCTGAGTAAACTAATTGGTAAAAACAAATACGAAGAATTGGTCGGACAAAGGATCACTCCGAGCATGACTGTTTCGATCGTTTCGTGGCCTCCCAAAACGCTTAGCCCACCCTGGCGATGGTCGGCACTTTTATCTCGGTTTCACTCTTCCAATCGTGCGCCTTCGAACCCTCTCTTTTTATACTCCTCTTCCTCCAGCTCTATTAGTTCTATGTCCAATCATATGTATATATAGGTTTTAAGGGGGGAGATATCTTTAGGCGAGATGAAAATTGCGGATTTTCAATGTTTTTTTTTTTCAAGGAAAGATTTCTTAGCCTTTTTTTAGACTTAGGCTATGTTTTGTTACTACTTTTGGCTGCTACGTGGTATTTTTATAATCTTATTAATCTTTGAAAACGGCGGAGGAATGGCTCGGTCTTCTAAACGGATTGCGGCGGATGTTGTCAGACGGCGTGACACGTAGCGTCGGTGGCATTAATCTGAAAAAAAAACCAACGAAGATTTTTCTGTCATCGACACTTACTCGCAGAATATGAACCATGAAAAAGTGAAAAATATTTAAAATCGATGAAATGGCACGCGTTGAAGCAGAAAAGATTGAATTTTCCGAAAAAAATGACTACATTTTGCAATGAAAAACTTTCTTTTAAAAATTTTCAAGTTCACTTAGGGTCAGGTTTTAGACAATATGGTTAAAAAGATTTATACCGAATTTTATCAGAATCGCTCGATTAGTTTTTTAGCTATACGTCACGCCAGTTTTGACAATGCGGCTTACAAGGGGACAGTACGGCAGTCGGATTTTTGTAATTTTTCGTACTCATGGTACGCGAAGTTCAGAGCTCGAATATTAATATCCCAAAGCAGTTCGACGCCATATTCAGAAATTTTCGAAAAAATTGACATTGAAGTTTTCGAGCGCACTCTTATCCCACAAAGATGCAACGATACTCGAACCGGGCTCGTGGCGTACCCGGTAGCGCTCGGGTCTAGTAATCGCGGGGTCGCTGGTTCGAGTCGCACTTCGAAATTTTTTTTTTTTTTTTTCATTTTTTTTAAATGAAAAAACGCAAATCATATTTTTAATTATCTCTTGATTATAAACATACATTTTCAAGTATCAATATTTATAACCAGCAACATTTTTAGGATGAAAATGAAAAACGTCGGGTAAGGAATTGAATACTTCGAATACGCTTCGCAGGTAGTTGATCAGGTAGGAATTGAATACTTTTGAATACGCTTCGCAGGTAGTTGATCAGGACAAAGGCAAACGATGTACGCAGAACTGTTATTCACAATATCGACGGTTGCCAAAGCAAGCGTTATATTCACATATTTCAACATTTATTCTTCTATTTATATTCCTATTAATCTACAAGGGAGTTTATGTAAATATTATTACTGGATATTTTTACGTCGCCTATTCGCAATTTCAAGCAAGAGATAATCAAAAATAAGACTTGCATTTATCATTGACAATTATAATTACATATATGTGAATTAGCATAGATTTTATGATTTTTATCCCGGGATTATTTATTTATTTTTTTATAAATAATCACCTATTGTTATATATAAATAATATATGATCATATATGAGAAAATATATAATTATGTATAACTATAATGAATTTTGTACATAAATAACTATATATGGATTTTGTTCATATATAAACATATATAGATATATTATATTAATTATATATAATAATATGTGATTATATACAACAAAAATTTATCGGGATATTTAAATGACGGAGGTATGCGAATTAAAAAAAATGAAAAAAAAAAAAAAAAAAAAAAAAAAATTCGAAGTGAGACTCGAACTCGCGACCCCGCGATTACTAGACTCGAGCGCTACCGGGTACGCCACGAGCCCGGTTCGAATATCATTGCATCTTTGTGGGATAAGAATGCGCTCGAAAACTTCAAAGTCAATTTTCTCGAAAATTTCTGAATATGGCGTCGAACTGGTTTGGGATATTAATATTCGAGCTCTGAACTTCGCGTACCATGAGTACGAAAAATTACAAAAATCCGACTGCCGTACTGTCCCCTTGTTAGACGATCGTGCCATACGTTCGGCATCTTTGAAGATTAATGAAAAAAATTCCAAGTAACAGCCAAAAATAGTAATAAAACATACTCTAAGTCTCAAAAATCAGCAATGTTTTTCCTCGCTTAAAAGTATCTACCCCCTTAAGGGGTCTTCTATTTTGAAACGCTAATAAGGCTATTTTCATGAATGTTTTTTTGATAGATTTATATTATAGATATTGATATAAAAGTTATTGTTACACTTAATAAATACACTTCCGAAATACATTTTAAAAAAATGTATTCATTTAAGTCACTATTTATAGAAGAGAATAGTAGTTAAAAAAAGTCCTAAAAAAATTGTAGGTTACGCTGTTGCTGAAATCTCGGAGATGGATCATCTGGAACAAAAAAATCACCGGCTTTAGATTCAGTATGTTAATGGCTATAGCGCATATCATACGATTTTTGATATATGCAAGAATAACAATATGGCGGACAGTTTTCGGAAAAAATGTATTTTTTCACCGTTTTGGCGAAAAAATAGTAAATATCAACATTTAAAAAAATCCTTGATATGCGCTATAGCTATAGTTGTAAAGAATACGTGGTTAAAATTTCATAAGGATGGGTTCAGTAGTTTTGAATATTTTATCAACAAGCCGGCGAAAAAAGTTTTTTTGAGAAAAACGCGTTTACAGTTTGTATGGGTTGCATAAAATATTAAAATGTTTTCTTAACGTATTTATTAAGCGTAACAACTTTTACATCGATATCTATAATATAAACCTATCAAAAAAACAATGAAAATAGCCTTTTTTAGCGTCTAAAGTGAGAAGACCCCTTAAAGTGAAAAGAACTTACCAAGTGTCGATGAAAACAAGTTGAATACTCGCCTGATTCTATCCTACTGAGAAATACATACACGTTTCCATATGCGCCAGTGTTCATTCGACTAATACAACCTCACGGGACGAGCTTCGTGGCTTGAAGCGCGAGTTTAACGAGAACGCCCACAAAATTACATTTTTATAGATTTCACACTGGAAATCGGTTCTGCTCAACTTGCCAACCATCGCCTACCGTTTTACCCGGCACATCAACCCTCTTCATCACCGCAGCTAAAGCCATTCGGCGTTTCATATTCCGTCTCGCTCTTCCCTCTTCCTCAATGACGTTACGACCCTGTCGCGAACTCGGTTTCTCTCTATTTTCGGCTACCGTGGGGTGGAAGAAGACCGACGACGACGAATCGACGTCACATTTCCTGGCTAATTCGGAATAGCTGACTTTGCTCTATCGATCGAGAAACTATGGCTGATGGATTTGTACGTGAGAAAATAAGCGTTTGTTTTTGCGACTTCTATCGCAATCTTCTTTGTTGCAATTATTTCCATGTTTATCTCTTTTTTTATACTCCATGTCGTACGACACAAAGTTGAGGAGCCATTCTACTGTGACGGGATGAAAGAATGGAATTTTAATGTTTTGCATTTTTTAAATCTATTCCATCATGAAATTGATATCCAATTGCTGGTAAAGTCGATTTCCACTTTGTCGACTCAGTACAACCTTTTGAAGTAGGAACGCTCTGTGCGCGCGCTCTAGTACGGCTACCCGCTGCGCGTCCTGAGTATACACATATACACGTATACTTCTATACATTTACCGTATAGCAGTAGGCTCTCTTTTCACTGTGTGAGTAAATGGACGTGCTACCGGGTAGTATTGTATAGTATAGTATAGTAAACCTTAATAGCGTTTTTCTCGCGAAACGACTTTTTTTACCTGGCATTGGTGACTTTGGAAAAATGGCTTCAGAGGTCTTCTCACTTTAGACGCTAATAAGGCTATTTTCATGAATTTTTTGATAGGTTTTTATTATAGATATTGATGTAAAAGTTTTGACATTTACAAGGAACATCCCTCAGGTGACACCCTTCGATTTTGATGAAATTTGGATATGTTATAAGGCACCGAAAAGTAAGCGATGCGTATTTTTTTTTATCGGCGGAAAAACGGTTTTAAGGGGTGAAATGAACCCACGAAAATAGGGGTGTTTTTCGTTTTTCGTCGATAACGTTATCGTTCTCATCTCCGATGTATAGTGCACAAAAAAATAAACATTGTTGCAATTTGAATTGTTTAAATATCTCGCACCGTTAAAACGTTATCGACGAAAAACGGAAAATCATCCCCATTTTTGAGGATGCGTTTCAGCCCTTAAAAACGCTTTTCCGCCGATAAAACAAATACGTATCGCTTACTTTTCGGTGCTTTATAACATATCCAAATTTCAATAAAATCGAAGGGTGTCACCTGAGGGATGTTCCTTGTTAGTGAATACACTTTCGATATAGACAATAAAAATTATTTAAGTCGCTATTTATAGACGAAAATGGTAGTAAAAAAACGTCCTAAAAAAATTGTAGGTCTGCGCTTTTGTCAAATCAAACGGTTTTAGATCCAATATGTTAATGGGTATAGCGCATATCATACGATTTTTTGTATATACAAAAATAACACAATGGCGGAGATTTTTCGAAAAACGTATTGTTCACCCTTTTTGGCAAAAAAAAGAGTAAACATGAATTTTTTTCAAATCCTTGATATGCGCTATAGCTATAGTTGCACATTATATGTGGTTAAAATTTCATAAGGATCGGTTCAGTAGGTTCAAAGATTTTATTAACAAGCCGTCGAAAAACGTTGTTTTGATAAAAACGCGTTTAAAGTTTGTTTGGGTTACACAAGTACATGACAAAATTTATTAAATGTTTTTCGAAAGTGTATTTATTAAATGTAACACCTCTTATATCAATACCTATAATATAAACCTATCAAAAAATGCATCAAAATAGCCTTTTTTAGCGTCTAAAGTGAGAAGACCTCTTAACCAACGGGCCTGAAAGTTTTAGTTATTTAGCATATGTATGGTTATCGCCCGAACTAGAATTATTGAAAAATATATATATTTAACTAATTATTACACCCGAATTATCACGAAACAAATCGTGTTTTTCGAACAATGGCAAAAAAAACGACGCTATTTTGTTATTTTGCAATACAAAATAATAATTCTAGTTCGAGCGATAGCGACACTAACACAGATTGGGAATCTTTTAGAATTTTTTTTTCCGATTACCTGGAGAGCGCAAATCATCAACGTCAACAACATACTTTTGTGCATGCCTTTACACAATTATAAAGTGTTAAATAAATATTCATTCATATGCAACAAAAAAAATTGTTTTCTTTTCTGTAAGAGAGTACCTTTAATGGAAAAAAACGTTTGTAGCGATAAATGCACCAGTTTTTGAAACACAAACATTATTAAAAATAGCTTAATTTTTTTTGCCGTCAAAGTAGAATAGCCCCTTAAGGGAAAGCGAAACCATTATGCTAGTTCTATATCTGCAAAATCCACTGTTTTTTCGAATGATCATTTTGGAGGCCGTGTTGAGGATCAGCGTTGTGCCGACGTTTCGCAAACGTTACAGTCTGCATCATCAGGGCTTCCTCAACTCCCAGCACCCCAATATTCAATTCACCATGGAGATAGAACAGGAAAATCAAATCCCTTTTCTGGATGTACTGGTTCAACGGAAAAGCGATGGCACTTTGGGCCATAAAGTTTACCGGAAGCCAACGCATACGGATAGATACCTCCATGCTACGTCCCACCACCACCCTTCCCAAAAACAGTCGGTCGTAAGCTCTCTGGTCTACAGACCTCTAGCGATCTCCGAACCAGACTCCTTGGAGGTTGAACTAGAACACCTACGAAAAGCTTTAGGAGACAATGGCTACAAGCCAGGCAACATCGAAAGAACGATCCAAAATCTAAAAAGAAAAATAGCTGATCCGAAAACGGTTACAGCACCTGATAGGGAGAATAAAGGACAAATAACCGTAACAACTTCCCTTCCATACCTTCAGGGCATAACCGATCGCATAGGGAGGGTCCTTGGAAAACATAACGTGCGAGTCATCTTTAAACCTCAGAAGAAACTAGCACAAGTGATTCCGAGTGCAAAAGACCAAAGACCACCATTAAGTGCACCAGAAGTATACAAGATACCCTGCTCATGCGGTAAAGTGTACATAGGAGAAACCGGGAGGAAGATCAGTACACGGATCAAAGAACATCAACGGTGTATCAAATATGGCCATATTACACAATCAGCGCTGGCCGAACATTGGATGGAGACTGGTCATGCCATCCAGTTCGACAAAGCCCAAAGTCTGGCCCCATCAAACAGCTATTTTTCCAGGAAACACCGAGAAGGCTTGGAAATCCGAAAACATCCGGACAACCTAAACAGAGATGGAGGATATCACGTCAATCCTATTTGGCACACCGTCCTCCTGGTTTTTTAATTGACCAGCTGATCAATTAAAACATCTGATTGGCTGGTGCAGCGATCCGGAACGATTACTGCAACTATATAAGGAATACCTGAGACACGAGAGCTTCAGTATCGGAGCTCTCAGCCCTGATGATGCAGACTGTAACGTTTGCGAAACGTCGGCACAACGCTGATCCTCAACACGGCCTCCATCCGGAAGCCACAAACTCTTCTCATTACATAAAGAGCCGTGAAAGCCTTAAAACTAAAATGATCATTTTTTTTTGAACAACTATATTCGCGATAGTGATTACTATGGGCAGAAGAATCATTCCATTTCATGATCAATTTCATTCCTGAAGAAAATGTCTTTGAGGAAGGACACCACTGTGACGGGCCGGAAAGTCTTTCCGCATTTTTTTGTCTACTTGTAAATTTATTTGGGATTTGGAAAAAAAAGTATGGCATTAAGTATTGATTGAACTCATTTCGTGTAAATGTTTATTTAAGTAAATTAAAAATTAACGTTACTATTGAGGTATAATAGAGCCTATGTATAAAAAAATGTGGTCCAACGACCGTTGGACCTAACTTGACAATGGTTTATCTAAAAAATAAGTATAAAAATGTTTTACAATTTATATAAACGTAGTTTTCGAAGCACGTAGCCGTTTTTTCTAAAAAAAAAAAAAAAAAAACGCAAAATGGCATGTGTTAAAAAGAGTAATTTTGGCGAAATTTTATATACTGATTGAAAAAACGGCTACGTACTATGATATCTACAGTAATGAGCGATTTTTTTTTCTAAATTGATAATCCCACAATTATAGCTAGTGCTGTGATTCCGGCCAGTTCGAGAAAAGTTTTAGTATACGTAAATCGTTGCGCTACCTGCTCTCGCTAAATCGCCTGTAACTTGGTTAATTTCCAATATTTTAACTAGAAATTTTTCCCGCATAACCTTGAATATATATACTTTAAAAAAATGTCAAAATTCGATTCTTTAACCTGGCACAGTGGTGTCCCCCCTTACGATTTCAATGAGTAAAATCGCCAAAGTGTTTGCAATTATGTATAAGTATTTCTCAAAAAGATCGCAAAAAAGCATTAATTTCTCGCGTCATGACGTCATTATTGATAATTAGACAGTTTCTCACATACCTTACTAGAAATAACGATAAAAATAATAACTCGCATCGTATAGCCTTCGTCTCATCTTGAAATTTCGTCTGGTACGGCGAGCGTTATAATAATAGGAAATAATAATGAGAGAGGCATAACAAAAAAAGGAAGGCATCGGTTCAATCTCGGACAATTCTTAACCACAGCATTGTATTTTTCCACTTATACTGTTCATTACATTCACTGCCTCGTCGTTTTATCGAGTGGCTCTATCGAATCGAGCACACGGGAGCCTAGAACGAGAACGGGCCGGAGGAGGATATTTCTCTCGCCATGAAGCATCTGCAAAGAATTCAGCTGTACGGTATATATGAATCCCAATCGTGAAAAGAACGTATTGTAGGCAGGTTTATCCGTTGAATCTTACAACTTGCGCCCTTTTGCCTGGTTACCAGCTGATATAAATTTACGGCCATTGCTATCGTTCAAGTACCAAAGAGGAATCGATGATTTCGTGGAAAGGCGCAAGAAAACCGCCTGCATCACTTGGCCAGAGGGAATGCTACGAGTGTCGGGTAAACACTTTCTCACCGCTAGACTCTCTCTCTCTCTCTCTGTCTCTCTCTCTCTCTCTCTCTCTCTCTCTCACACACACTCACTCTCACTCTCACTCTCTCTCTCTCTCTCTCTCTCTCTCTCTCTCTCTCTCTCTCTCTCTCTCTCTCT